>JAWQEG010000010.1:197500-797500 GCA_033782935.1 Petrolisthes cinctipes
ACATATGCAGGTTAGATTCGCACGTGATTATATTGATACTATTAGCCACAAAAAATTCGTACACACACTGTTGTTTAGAAAAAGTAAGACTATACATAACTGCAAAACAATATTTATAATTAGGTTTGTTGTTTTGCAGTCACCGAGTCACTTGGTATAGACCATTCATTGCAGTACTTCCATTATAATGACTTCTTCTTCCATATAGCCTAGCCTGTGTAAGAATTCCCGTTGACAACTGTACACTGAGTCAATTTAACTGCAAAACAATATTATTATTAGGTTTGTTGTTTTGCAGTCACAGAGTCACTTGGTATAGAGTATAGACCATTCGTTGCAGTACTTCCATAATAGTGACCTCTTTTTCCATATAGACTAGCCTGTGTAAGAATTCCCGTTGACAACTGTACACTGAGTCAATATAACTGAAAAACAATATTATTATTAGGTTTGTTGTTTTGCAGTTACCGAGTCAATTGGTATAGTCACTATAGACCATTCGTTGCAATACTTCCATAATAATGACCTCTTTTTCCATATAGCCTAGCCTGTGTAAGAATTCCCGTTGCCAACTGTACACTGCGAGTCAATATTTGTATCCTGATGCGAGGCACAGTATAAATCTCTACCAACTGAAGTACAGAATGCAATATCAAGGGAAGTAACCTTTTGTGGTCAAATTGGAGTCAATGTAGGCCTCCATACTCAGCTATAAAACACATCTCGTGTATAATTTCATATGGAAGGATTATGTTTCCAGGCACAGTTTGGAGGAATCAGCAACCTTCCAGTTTTCCATAATAGGTTACTCCCCTTAAGGCCTTGTGATGTAGTCAGAAAATTGGAGATAAATGAGTCCTTCAAATATTGCCACGAAACACACACACATATAGGGAAGGGGCTTGTTTCATGGCATAGTCAGGAAGACTATTATATTAATGCTACTCTGATCCTGTTTCGTGGAATACCTTGGAGGAATCAAGGCGCTCCAATGTATAAAAAGTGTAATGCAGTGAAAATGAGACAAACGAAAGTCTCTCATATTTTTATATATTTTTTTGCTGTCCTTGGCTTGATTGATGCAAATGTGGTCTCCATTACACTCTGGGTTGTAGTATCAAGCTTTTTCGATGAAAAGGCTCTTCGTCACTCGATTCCCACTGCAAAATAATACGAATTAAACGATGAAGGGCCTTTCCCTCAAAGAAGTAGTTTAATAATACCAGCCTTATTGCTCTAAATAATTTCAGTCACTGGGAATAACTCAGATTAGTCTGAATCAGGAATATTAACTTTCATTACACGCATACACACACACACACCGTATGGCCCGGGACACACGGGCGCTTTGTGGTCGTCACACAAGGTAGACACGAGTCATTCACCACTGAAGAGCGCGACAGTCGCCACCGAGACTGTATGGTAATAAATCTCTTGTCTACCAGTGTGGGTCTTTTTTCGGCTGCAAGTGCCCGTTACCGCGGCGCTACTGTACTGTGAGGCAAGTATGTGTGGTCCTTGCATGGCCACCAAAAAGCACCAGTGTCTCCCCAATTTTCCCAGCCCCCTATGTCCCTGTTCACCTAGCAGTAAGTAGGTACAGTCACTCATAAAAGTAAAGACCCTCCCAGGAAAAACACATTTTAACTTGTGTGATATCGGTTCTGGTAACATTGTACCTGACGTCAGAGGTAGTGGTGGTGGTGTGGGTAGTGTTTGGAGGAAGGCTGGTTTACTCCAAATAATATCCCAACTCCTGCTTCGTCTCATCTACCGTAAGTTCCAAGTGAGTCGAGCAGATCAACTTTAGTACCAGCACTGACGTCACGTACACTGTTGCCAGAACCGATATCACAAGTATAAGAAGGTGACTGGCCTGGGGGGGGGGGGTCTTAATTTTTATGAGTGACTGTACATGTGGCATCGCTGGACACGTTCGGATCACCTAGCAGTAAGTAGGTACCTGGCTGTAAAGAACAAGGATAGCAACCTTGTAGGCTGGGGGAAGATATGTTGATGTAACAAGACTGACTGCCTTAATGACCAACACCACGAGTCGATAGGCATAAAGCCCTGCTGAATCTTCTTTTTCTTTGTGTCTCACGGGCCTATAAGTCGGTAGTAGGTTTCATAGGGTCGATTCCACAGTTGTTGGTATTGGTTTGTAAGCACGCAAACGAAAGAATGTTAGCCGTGTAAATGACTTATGGGTGAATTATTTAATTAATTTGTTGAGTAAACAATGCAGTGATCATCATTATCTAACTGTTTGATAGATTTTGTGAATGTGGATACTCACCTTTTGGAAAATAATGAAGCGTTACAAGTGTGGTTGGTTGGGAACCTAACAAACCAATACCACTGTGGAATCAACCCTAAAATAATGAAACCTTACAAGTGTGGTTGGTTGGGAAGCTAACAAACCAATACCACTGTGGAATCAACCCTAAAATAATGAAGCCTTACAAGTGTGGTTGTTTGGGAAGCTAACAAACCAATACCACTGTGGAATCAACCCTAAAATAATGAAGCCTTACAAGTGTGGTTGTTTGGGAAGCTAACAAACCAATACCACTGTGGAATCAACCCTAAAATAATGAAGCCTTACAAGTGTTGTTGGTTGGGAAGCTAACAAACCAATACCACTGTGAAATCAACCCTAAAATAATGAAGCCTTACAAATGTGGTTGTTTGGGAAGCTAACAAACCAATACCACTGTGGAATCAACCCTAAAATAATGAAGCCTTACAAGTGTGGTTGGTTAAGAAGCTAACAAACCAATACCACTGTGGAATCGACCCATAATGATATAGGCCCATAGGGTATCGTACAGTGTTGATAAATCTGGAGCAACTGATTCCTCCAAACTACTTCAAGAAATAACAGTCCATCATTATTTTCTGTTCATCTAGATCTGTTTCCTGGCACACATTGGAGAAATTAAGGGACTCCAATGTAAGTACAGCCACAATCAAATATCCACCGACACTTTCCTTCCATCGTAGTAAATATCTTGGTAATAAAGAACAACAAGTGTATGATTTTGCAGCACCTCATAATAATATTTGAGGGGGTTGAATTGACGTAAGGTGTTGTATGATTATATTTTGATATGATACTGATTCAATTGCACGTTGGAAGGAAAGTGTCGGTGGTTATCTGATTGTGGCTGTACCAGCACTGTACTATATCCCTCTTTAAAAGGCTTATATAACTGTAACAAATTGAGTTAGTAAAATAGATATAATTAATTAAGGCGTTTAGATTTTATGAGCGTATTAATGATGACATTTCAGTTATGTTATTCAAAGCCAAAAGGATAATTCTATTAGCCATTCTTCTGAAGGAAAATAATTGGAGAGTCAAAATAAGGGAGCGGTAACTGAGCGTGTGAGACCCAATGTCCTAATACACCATCATGACTTTGCCTTGAGCACCGAACCTCTCTGTATCTTGATTGACTATTGGCGAAACCTATTATTGATCTGCTGAAAAATAATATATTCTTTAGAGCTTCGACTGGAGTTTTTTCTTCGTGCTTATTTCGGATACAGGATTATGTATTTTTTTTTTTTATATGTTTGTTTTGTTTTTTTAAATGAAGACCGAGACACAGGCTGGGAATCGAACACTCCAGCCAGGCCTCAGGTGCGCGGGAGGGAGGTTTTGGCGCGAATAAGTGGAGTGAAGGCGCCAACAGCTGGGTGCCTCCTACTGCCCCGCCCCTCTCAGCACACACACACACACACACACACACACACACAGCTCGCCATCTTGTCTCACTCCCTCGAACACACACACACTCACTCGCACACACACACACTCACTCGCACACACACACACTCACTCGCACACCAGTTAAGGGGGTGCGGGAATAGGGGGACAGGCTTGGGGGTGGGGGAGAGTTAGGGGGGTGCGGGAGGGGAGTAGGGGAACAGGCTTGGGGATGGGGGGAGGGGGGGGTTAGAGGGGTGCAGGAATAGGGGGCAGGCTTTCTACCCACCCCAAGCCTGTCTTCCTATTCCCGCAACCCCTCATACCCCCCCCCCCCAAGCCTGTCCGCTACTCACTCACCAGTTAAAGGCTACTGATTCTTCCGTATAGTATTGCGGTGTGTGTTGAAGCACATGCAGTTACGAGGAATGAGAATCTACCAAATTCGCTGACAACACTTTAAGTAGCGATTCTATAGTTGGTAATTTTTTTTTTTTTTTTTTTTTATGTTCCAACACTGGACATAGGCTTCGTGAAGCCCGTTACCGTGGCCCAGGTCAACTGCTGCTCACACACACACGTCACGACTTCCGAACTGGTACCCAGCCACAGAGGGAGGGAAGTGAGGGTTATTCCCAAATACTGCAGCTGTTATGGTACCAGTGAGGGTGTTTTTCGACGTTCGGTGGCCTTATAGTTAGTGCCTCAAACTTAAATCGGAAGAGTAAATATTCTCAGGCCCTCACCTGAGAGGATCGATCTCCCGACCTTTAGGTTATGAGTCCAGAACACTAACCACTCGGCCACCTCCCCTAAAATTGGAAGTTTTTTTCTGATTCCTCCAAACTATGCCACTGAATAGATTCCCTACTAGTACAATTCAAGGCGTCTGTTTTCTGGTATAGTTAGGTGGAATTACTAGTAGCCTTTAATTCACCAACAAGAGAATTTCCACTTGACACTTACTATTAATAATATCATGAAACTGAAGGATATATATTGAGCAAATTGGGAATGAACGATTATAGGTATGTTGAAAAACCACTGAAAAAGAGGACAGTGTCGCTGTATAACCCAGTAATGAGAAACAGGTTTTACTTAATTCTTTGTGGAGTTGTAGAAGAGCATAGTAGTAAAAGATACAACTACAGGCTGTTACCCTGATGAGTGACCAATGTGTTCTCCAGCGTATATCTCTTTTCCCTCTTTTTCTTACTGGACACATCTTCTTGATACTATATATACACAAGTTTGTTGTGAACCTGTCAAGTGTACAGCCACAATCAAATAACCACCGACACTTTCCTTCCATCGTGCAAATAAATCAGTATCATATCAAACTATGATCATACAACAACACCTTACGTCAACTCAACCCCCTCAATTATTATTATAATGAGGTGCTGCAAAATCATACACGTGTTGTTTTTTATTGCCAATATATTTACTACGATGGAAGGAAAGTGTCGGTGGATATTTGATTGTGGCTGTACCTGCAGATCTGTATGTCAGTGTGTATCAGTGGTTATTTAATGGTACCATCTTAACTGGTGGTGTCGCCAAAGTATTAGCTAGGAGTTGTAGTAGATATGACGTGTTGTGGCTAAGTGCAACAATCCGACTTCTCGCGGTAGACACTCGGTGGAGTTGTACCGAGCGGTTATGTGTGCTACTGATAGAGTGTCTCCTTGTTCATCAAAGTATTTCAATAACTATATAGTTTAGTTACCACGGTTGAGGTTAATGTCGTCAGTCCTCATCTTTCCTTTATTATGTACACTCGCAATCCAAAATATGTATCCAGGCTTGCTTTTAATAGCCTAATCGAGTATTAAACGAGCTCAAGCAAATATGAAATAGGATAAGCGTTGTATTTGGTTCACTAGTATGTCAAATAATTCGAAACTTCAACTTGACCTGGATAAAAATTTTGGATCGCGAGTATACAAGTAGGTTACAGGTTATGTACAAGTTCCAACTCTTGCTCTGAGTCTAAGTGTAATCTAGACTTGGGGAACTGAAATATTATTAGACTGATAAGTGAGAAGGGTAGAGAACTATGTTTCTGTTCTCTACGAGATATGAGATGGATCTGACAATCATACAGGCAAGATTCCTTGAGGTGATTACTAGACTAGAGTGGTTAGTGTTCTGGATTCGAAATCTATCGGTTGGGAGATCGATTCCTCTCGGGTGAGGGCTTGAGAATATTTACTATTCCGATTTGAGTTTCAGGCACTAAGCCACTAACTATAAGGCCACCGAACGTCGTAAAACACCCTCGCTGGTACCATAACAGGTGCAGTATTTGGGAATTACCCTCACTTCCCTCTCTATGTGGCTTGGTACCAGTTCGGAAGTCGTGACGTGTGTGTGTTAGAGTAGCAGTTGACGAGTCTCACTCCAGAACAGGTGGAGTGTGGAAGTACTCGTGGCGCTCTACCTCCATTCTCGTTTGTGTTGTTTTGGAGCTCTTGTTTGTGTTGTTTGTGAGTTCTTGTTTGTGTGTTGTTGTTTTTGTGGTGTTGCTGGTGTTGTTTGTCTGTTGTTGTTCTGTGTATAGTTTTGTTGTGATTGTCTGTGTGTGTGTGGGTGTGTGTCCCTGGCTGATTGAGTGTTTAGTTGTTTGTGTTGTTGTTTGCTTTCCATCTAGGCCTTGCCTGGCCTGATAGAGAGTGCGGATTCCTGCTTGGAGGCCGACTTGGCAATGTCGGAGGAAGACGAATCTCCAATTGAGGATCATTGGCCTGAGCTGCCTTCTCGCAACCCTCCCCCCCTCTCCTCGGTCACTCCGCAGCACAGGTTGCAGCCGTCCACCTCCTCAACCTCTACCAAGCGACCTGTTGATGCCTCGTCCGACTCCTCGCAGGATTCCGATGGTGTGGACTGTTTACCTCCAGCTGTCAAGACTGCCAAGGGTGCTTCAGCTGTGCACGACGTACCTTCTCTGCCTCACCCTGGTGTTTCTTCTTTGTATACCAACTCCTTGCCCTCGTCCAACCTTCCTGCTTTTGCCCCAAGAAATGCCTATGTCAAGCTCTCCTTCTCTGGGAACCCATCTACGGACACAAAGTTGCGTTGGTTGTCTGATGTCAACAGGGCCTTCCAGCTGCAGCGTGAACTGGCTGAAGTCAAGATGGCTGCTGTCACCTCCCGGTTTGTCTACATCTCTAGGAAGCGTCAGGATATCATTGATAGAGTGAAGGCTGGTGAATTTTTGTCTCTGCCTCTCATTCTTGAAGACTCACCCGAGAGGCCTCGTAAGTTCCCCAGCTACATCCTCACCCGTTTTCCTATTGATGTTGACCCGAAACTTGCCAAAGGATACCCTGGTGTGTACTCTGCCCGTCGTTTTTTACAAGATGGTTCCCCCATTAGCCGTATTGTTGTTGTCTGGAATCAACCCGATCCACCTCCAAATGAGATTTCCTTTGATTTCCTCCCTTGTCTTCCACCGTGTGAGGTGAGGAAACTTCATAATGACCAGCCTTGGTGCTACAGGTGCTGGGGAGTTGGGCATATCTCCCGGTACTGTTCTGCCAGGCCGAAGTGTGCATGGTGTGCCGCCGACCATGATTCCAAGACGTGTCCTGTCAGGGGTGAACCATCACGTCCTGCTGCCTCCACCTCTGAGCCTTCACCTCCTGAAGATAAGTCTCGATGGAAGTGTCCATGATGCCTTCAGCCAGGGGTTAACGTGTGGCATGGATGTACTCGACGTCAGGTCCAGGCTCATGTCTCTACTATTGCTCCGCCTCCACCTCCACCATCACCATCACCACCTCCCCAGTCTGCTCCTCCTACCAACCCTGCCTCACCTCCAGACCTGGCCCTTCGCAAGTCTGTTGCTACCCTCAGGGCACGATGTACGGCTCTCGAAAACCGATTTTCTGCCCTTGAAGCCAGGATTGATGGGCTAGTTGCCGCTCAGGCTGCCAATGACTCCAAACTCTCCACCTTGGTCGAGGCTCAGCAGGCCATCATCTCAATTGTCACTAACCTAACCGAAAAGATGGATACTGTTGCATCTCGCCTTGAAAAGCTTTTCGAGTCAGTCCCTTCTCCTAGTCCATCTTCTTCTCCAGGTCGCTCATCTGCCCCCACTCACCGGACTTCTACCTCCAAATACAGAGTTCGCTAGTGATTGCAGGCTGGATGTCATCTCCTGGAATGTATGTGGTATCACCAGTTATGCTAAGCTCACTCAACTCAAGGCCTATGTTTTTCGTCATCATCCCAGTGTTATTTTTCTCCAGGAAGCATTTCCAGGACGGCCGCTCACTGCTGGGCAAGCTCCTCCCCTCTCAGGTTATGTGCCATATGTTCATCTGGTAAGGAATGGTCTCCTGACTTACATACATAGCTCCTTGCCACATCGCCTTCTCCGAACCTCTACTGATCCTGACATGACCTTTCAGCTATTTGAGGTTCTACCTGGGAATGGAGTACTCCAACTATGTAATGTCTATTCTGCCCCTGCTAGACTCACTCTTGAGGCTCTTCCTTCTCCAACAGTGCATGGTATGGTGTATATGGGAGATTTTAATGCTCGTCATTCTGATTTGGGTGATGGTTCTGGCTCTATTAATCGTAATGGTGTTCGTCTCCTTTCATACATCTGCAAGCATCATCTGACACACTGGGACATTGGCGGTGCCACTCATTGCCGGGGAGGTACTCTGGATTACATCCTCTCGTCTGGCCTGATAGCATCTCAGGTCCAGTGCTTTTACATGCCAGACTTATTCTCTGATCACATTGCTCTTCAGTTTCATTATTCTCTAACTGCTGGGTCAGGTGCTTCAGCCACTCGTTTGCGTATTGCTGTGTCCCGTAAATATTGCCCGACTTACATCTTATTTATGGCCCTTGTATTCCCTACACATGACATATCATCAGCTGAACAGTTGTACTCTGATCTTGTATCTGCTACTCATGACTTTGATAGGCTATACGTTTCCCGGCCATACCTCCAGCATCGCCATACTGCCCACTCCTGGACGCTGGATGCACGTATACAGGAGGCAAAGAAGGAGGCTGAACGTGATGGCCTATTGTTTCAAGCCAACCCAACCCCTGACCTACTCCACCATTACCAGATGTCTAGGGACGCTTTAGTTGCCCTGCAGGATTGTGCTCACACTGAGTCTTGGCAGCGGTTCACGGACAGCATCAACAAGCAAACAAGTGTGGCTCTATGTGGCACCTCATCCGTCGGGTTGTTAAAATGACACCGGCCACTGCTCGTCATCACACTCCTGCCGACTATGCCCAACAACTTGTCGATGCCTGGTCAGAACAATCTGCCCCAGCCAGTCTACCCATCCACATACAAATTTTGGATTGCGAGTGTACATTCACCTCAATGTAGATGATTATTATTGTCCACCAAAAGTGTATTAGTCCCTTAATTTAACTCCTACACTCTTGGCAGGACGAGGATGATGGCTCGGGGCTACAGGTGACGGGGGCCGGGCTACAGTCTGGCCGTGGTGGGAGCTTGGAACAGACTCATGGTCAATATCGGGGAGGTCAGGAAAGAGGCCATAGTGAAGTCATCAGGGCATTCACTGCAGCATCCTCATCCTTTTCCTACCACTCATCCTCGGGTTCCATCACCCCTGCCACCTTCAAGAAACATGAGGCCATCAAGGGTACCACTACTACCGCTTCCTCAGCCACTATTGGATCCAGGTTCAAGTCTTCGTCTGACTCGCTTTTGTATTTGCTTTCTAATCTCTCACTAACTATATAACAAGATTTCTGCATGTATGTATATATGTATATTATTTTTCTGTTATTTGTATCGCTGATGATTTTATTACAATAATTCATTTAACATTTTATGTTTCCTCGATTTTTTTTTTTTTTTTTAAGCTGCTTGGATATGAAAGGACACGAATTTTTATATACAGTTCAAGAAGAAGATGCTCTACTCTTTCCTGTACCTAATGGCTATTGAACAGCCACAACCAAATAACCAAAAACACTTTCCTTCCATCGTGCCAATAAATCAGTATCATATCAAACTATAATCTTACAACACTTTACTCAACTCAACCCCCTCATTATTATTATGAGGTGCTGCAAAATCATACACGTGTTGTTCTTTATTGCCAAGATATTTACTACGATGGAAGGAATGTGTCGGCGGATATTTGATTGTGGCTGTACTTCCCTGTTCTCGTTTCTGCTATCCCAATGATTGACTTGTGACCCAAATTTCTCCTACTGGGCACTTTGGTAATTCGGATATGCTAAGAGTGTACGGTTGCGGAAGGGAGTTTCTTTAGCACCATGGGGGTCCCTCTATACCCTAACACACACCTTTACTTGACCAGAAGGCTTTCTTGCTTAGCCTAATCAGTTTATCATATTATGATTAAAATTTCCTGGCAGCTCATCTACGAATCATCTTCGTCGTTATATATTTTTGGATCATTCATTAGTAACACTCCCATTACTAAGCCAAGGTGTGTGTTAGGGCAAGAGCGACTCCATGAGGGTAAAAAATAACTCCCTTTCGCAACTGTACCACAAATGCATTCTTCGAGTCAACCACAAACTCATTACCACAGCTATATATGGGCGGTACTGTATGTAAGGACACGGATGGCGTTGACTATGGAGTGTACCGGTAGCATTTTCGTGAAGTCTGGCGGACTACGTGCCAGCACCGCTTACTGTTGGGCCAAAATTGTGGTGGTTGGAAGGAGAATAACGCTTGGGTTATAACAATAAAACCAACCATGGGATAATCTTTGAAATAGTTTCATTTCATTCTCTTTCCCAGCTCATTAAACCAAGAATAACACTAATCTAACCTGACCTAACCTAACCTAACCTAACCTAACCAAATAAAGCGCTGGCACATATCCGTATAAAGTGCACGAATATGCTCACTGGTACGATGATTACCTAGACAATCTACATAGTCATCATACTGGTACCATGTCATTGTCAACACCATGAATATTCTTACATACAGCCTTATATCTCATGCTTTTATAGTGGTATTCTCCATCATTTAATAGACAAAATTTAATGTCTTGTGTCACACTCGTGCTGCTCTCACTAACTTCCACCATTCCACATTTACCAGGAGCAGGAAGTCAGCTGGGGCAGTGCTGGTCGACTCTCATAGTTTCTCCAACAAAAACAACGGGGAAGCTACTGAGGCTGTAAAAGTGAAAAACAGTGTACATAACGGAGACCTGCCTCCCGATACAGTGGAAGATGCCTTATTGCCACGGCGCCCTGAAGAGGATCTGGTGAAGCTGACTGGGTCTCGTGCCCTGGCCATCCGCCTCGTGGATCATCCTGCACCCACCAACTGCACCAAGTATGTCGTTCTCAGGCCAAATACGGCACCCACGCCTCCTGCCACCAAGCCACCTTTCCTACCCAAGCGACCTAAAACATCCAAAGTTATCAGAAAAGTCCCAGAAATTGAGTTTGCCCTTAAGTGGGACCTGAAGGAGAGTGACATCATGGAGGAAGATGAAGAAGAGGAAAAGGAGGAGGTGGTTAAGAAACCAGAAAGGAGAAGGTCCAGTGATCTGCCAAGTCCACGCTCTGTCAGTTCTGTAGATTCTGGGGTACACATTCCAAAGACAGCTTGGGCAGAGGGTCCAGACACCAAGGAGCTCTCCTCACGTCTGGAGCGCTTAGAGGGACGAGGCAAGGATTTAGAACGCCTTGTGACAAGAACCCCAGAGACAGAATCAGGCTATGGAACTCCCAAATCTAGGGATTCCCGTAGCAGTCTGCCCTCTGTGGCCTCCCGTGCTACTTCAGGGAGAGGAAGTGTCCAGCTGCCCCTCAAGACAGGCTCCATTATATCTAGAGACAGCAATGATAAACATAGTAGCAAGATTTCCATGGACTCACAGAGGCTTGCACAGAGAAGTCCAGCAGTGACCCCCAAAACAGGTGGCTCGTCTCTAGCACCAAGTGGTGTTGTCAGCAGGCGACAAAGTGCTCGGTCCTCTAAAGGCTCCGAAAAGAATGCCAGGATATCGAATTCACGGCAAGAGGCTCATGGAGCCACAAGCAGCCAGCGTGCAGAGGACAAACGTGTTCTTTCACCACAGCCACTACCACAACGGGACCCCCTGGCTATCATGGAGACAATGGACTCAGTATTCCACACTGTACCACTGCGCGACACAGGACGAGCTTCACATACACGTACGCACCGCAGCTTGCCCACAGAAAGGAGGCAAGTGGCAGCGGAGACACAGACAGAGGGACTTGCAAGGCAGCACATGACTGATGTGTCCACTGCTGCTGCTGCTGTTGATACTAGGGTAAGAAAATTGAAGAATGTTTATGCATTGACAGGTTTCTTTATAGTCAGAAAATTACATTTCAGCTTCCATATAAGTAGTAAATAAGGATGCAGTATAAATTTTTAAAAAGCTTGCTAGACTAACATATGACTTCGAAAGGATGGTTCAAAATCAATAGTTGCCACCGCCTCAGGTTTTATATTTTGACGGAGAATACGTTAACGGTCTCGCTCCCTTCCAGACCAGAAACAATCTCTTTTCTCTCACTTTGGCTGTTAGTCTTCTCATTCTTTTTTCTTAGTGCTGCAGTTCCTTATTTCTGTCTTTTTCTCTCTGTTGGTCCTAGGACTTTCTGGCAAATAATTGCTTTTTGTCTTCCCCTTATGAATGTATGTTTTGATGGACTGGCCTCCGAAGACCAGCACATTAAGTTTCCATTTTCCATTCACATTAGCAGTTTATCTAGTGACAGCAGCAGAAGTTGCATGCAAGAAAGAAAGCGACAGACTTAAAATTATCATGCTATACTAGATTCATTACATCCTCTTTGATATCACACACACACACACACACACAAACACACACACACACACACATAACAAATTACTAGAAGAAGTGTGTGTCAAACATACATAACTTTAAAAGAAAAATGTGATAAATGTGATTTAAAATACGGGACATTACGAGCTTGACTCAATCCTGTCAAATGATTCGAAACTTCAACAAGACCTGGATACAAATTTTGAATTGCGAGTGTACAATGAGTGCAAACACTTGTGTTATGCATTATGGTGAATACACAAGCCAATGGGCCAAGCTTCTACTATGATCTGCTGTGTATCATACAGATCACTATTATATATCAGTTGCCCTTTGGTGTAAGTGATGACTCCATGAATATTTTTGTTAATTAAGGAGAAAAGATCAGTTTATTATGATTTATTTACCAGTTATGTTAATGTTAATATTTTGAAATGGTTCCCCATTACAGATTTCTCATTTGTTCTCATAATGTGATGCTGTAGATCGTGTTTAGGTAAATAATTGCTTAAACATTTGGTTATATCTATGTCGCGTTTTTCGGTTCATGTACTTCTTCAAGGGGAAATTATATTTTTGGTGAATTGAAAGGCCTCTGATTCCTCCAAACATGCCACGAAACAAATCCCCTATTGGTAACATTTGAATCCTCTGTTTCCTGGCATAGTTTGTAGGAATCAGGAGTCCTCAAACTTACCAAAAAGAGAACCTCCCCTTAACATGTTTCTTAAATTATAAAATCTATTGGTGTTTGCAGTCCTTTGTAACCTGTCTTTCCACCTCCTCCTCCTCCTCTTCCTCCTAGTTCTATTATATGTAGTTCTTGGCTATGTTCTTTTATATATTATATTACTATTATTCTAATCTCTTATCAAGGTACTTGCGTCAGAGTGGGAGGTATCAGGCACGACTCACAGCTCGCCACCACCCACCACGTTACTGGCCCATCAATACTCTTAGCTCACCCTTCTGTAATAAGTCGGGGTATGGGCAGGACCAGTACCCAGACCACATGAGGCTTCGGAGTACCTATGGCATGGCACACCCTTCACAACATCCAGCCCCAGCACACGGAACACTCCTAAAGAAATTATATCTCTAGTAAAGTGTGTCCTAACTCTTTAGTTGGCCTCTAGGCCAGTGGTTCTCAACTCGTGGTTCATGGTGACTTTTCAGGTGGTCCACAGGGCTCTGTCCGATAGCGCGTCCCGAAACGCCCGGGACGTCTGTATACTGGACACCCTTAACAGTAACCCGAGATGCCCAAAATTGTGCTCTACCTCGAATTTTTTTGCACTACATTCAAATACTGCCGTCATAATGTAAACTATAATCATGAAATACCACAGAGATGACATTCAAAATTCAATTGGTCCACGACATTGTTTTTATTTGGTTATGGTCCGTTTACAGAAACGAGTTGAGAACCACTGCTCTAGACTTTATTAAAGACCCCCGTGATGCAACAAGAAAATTAAAGGTTAATGAGTCCTTCAAACACTGACACGAAACACCATATATATCGAACGGGGCTTGTTTCTTGGCATAGTCAGGAGGAATCAGAAGCCACCAAGTCTCAAACACATTCACAGGGTTCTTAAAAGGGGAGACTCTCTCGTTTTTGAAGTTAGTAGACGGTCTCTGATTCCTCCAAACTATGCCACAAAACAGATCCCTTATTAGTAACATTATGGGTGTTTTGTTTTTTGGTATAGTTAGGAGGAATCAGTAGCCTTCCAATTAACCAACAAGAGAATCTTCCCTTATAGGAATTGTACACATTTGGTATAAAGGAGCGCATTGATTGCTCCAAAGTATGCCAGGAAGCAGGACCAGATTAACAAATTTAATGGTTGCCTGTTTCTTGGAATAGTTTAGAGGAGTCATTTACTCCACATTTACCAGCACTGGTACAGGCACGAACACTAATAAGTATCCAGGTGTGCTTCAAGTACTTAGAGACAGTAAATAAATGCACAATAAGATCTCCATTGGAATTAGTTCGTTGGCGGACTGTTCAAAGCTTCAACCAAAGCTGTATACATATTAGTGCTCGTGACTGTACATACCTTCCCCTTAACTTTCCCTATTAGCCATTAAACTGCCGGTGTAGGTAATGTGAATCACCAATTCCTTTGCCTGTAGCTAACAAACTTAATTTATAAACCATTCTTTCATCAACACAAGCGAATATAATTATTGTATAGAGTTCGCTACAAGAGGGAAGGTGCTTAGATGATGAAAGTAGAGCAGCAAAACCTTATATGTGGACCGAGATGACGTCAGTAAATTAAAGGTAAATATATGAGTGCTTCAAACACTACCACAGAACACCTTCTATAGTGATGGAGCTTTTTTCGTGGCATAGGGTTGATTCCAGTCGTTCGGAGTGGTTTGTAAGCTCGCAAACGAAAGCATATTGGCCGTGTTAATGACTTATGGGTGAATTATTTAATGAATTTGGTGAGTAAACTATACAGTAATCATCATTATCTAACTGTTAGATAGATTTTGTGAATGTGGATACTCACCTATTGGAAACAGTCTCGCTCCAGAACAGGTGGAGTGTGGACGTACTCGTGGCGCTCTGCCTCCATTCTCGTTTGTGTTGTTGTTTTGTGTTGTTTTGGAGCTCTTGTTTGTGTTTTTTGTGTTGTTTGTGAGTTCTTGTTTGTGTGTTGCTGTTTCTGTGGTGTTGCTGGTGTTGTTTGTCTGTTGTGGTTCTGTGTATAGTTTTGTTGTGATTGTCTGTGGGTGTGTGGGTGTGTGTGTGTGTGTCCCTGGCTGATTGAGTGTTTAGTTGTTTGTGTTCTTGTTTGCTTTCCATCTAGGCCTTGCCTGGCCTGATGGAGAGTGCGGATTCCTGCTTGGAGGCCGACTTGGCAATGTCGGAGGAAGACGAGTCTCCAATTGAGGATCACTGGCCTGAGCTGCCTTCTCGCAACCCTCCCCCCCTCTCCTCGGTCACTCCGCATCACAGGTTGCAGCCGTCCACCTCCTCAACCTCTACCAAGCGACCTGTTGATGCCTCGTCCGACTCCTCGCAGGATTCCGATGGTGTGGACTGTTTGCCTCCAGCTGCCAAGACTGCCAAGGGTGCTTCAGCTGTGCACGACGTACCTTCTCTGCCTCACCCTGGTGTTTCTTCTTTGTATACCAACTCCTTTCCCTCGTCCAACCTTCCTGCTTTTGCCCCGAGAGATGCCTATGTCAAACTCTCCTTCTTTGGAAACCCATCTACAGACACAAAGCTGCGTTGGTTGTCTGATGTCAACAGGGCCTTCCAGTTGCAGCGTGAACTGGCTGAAGTCAAGATGGCTGCTGTCACCTCCCGGTTTGTCTACATCTCTAGGAAGCGTCAGGACATCATTGATAGAGTGAAGGCTGGTGAATTTTTATCTCTGCCTCTCATTCTTGAAGATTCACCTGAGAGGCCTCGTAAGTTCCCCAGCTACATCCTCACCCGTTTTCCTATTGATGTTGACCCGAAACTTGCCAAAGGATACTCTGGTGTGTACTTTGCCCGTCGTTTTTTCCAAGATGGTTCCCCCATTAGCCGTATTGTTGTTGTCTGGAGTCAACCCGATCCACCTCCAAATGAGATTTCCTTTGATTTCCTCCCTTGTCTTCCACCGTGTGAGGTGAGGAAACTTCATAATGACCAGCCTTGGTGCTACAGGTGCTGGGGAGTTGGGCATATCTCCCGGTACTGTTCTGCCAGGCCGAAGTGTGCATGGTGTGCGGCCGACCATGATTCCAAGACATGTCCTGTCAGGGGTGAACCATCACGTCCTGCTGCCTCCACCTCTGAGCCTTCACCTCCTGAAGATACGTCTCGATGGAAGTGTCCACGATGCCTTCAGCCAGGGGTTAACGTGTGGCATGGATGTACTCGACGTAAGGTCCAGGCTCGTGTCTCTACTATTGCTCCGCCTCCACCACCACCACCACCACAACCACCTCCCCAGTCTGCTCCTCCTACCAACCCTGCCTCACCTCCAGACCTGGCCCTCCGCAAGTCTGTTGCTATCCTCATGGCACGATGTACGGCTCTTGAAAACGGCTTTTCTGCCCTTGAAGCCAGGATTGATGGGCTGGTTGCCGCTCAGGCTGCCAATGACTACAAACTCTCCACCTTGGTCGAGGCTCAGCAGGCCATCATCTCAACTGTCACTACCCTTACCGAAAAGATGGATACTGTTGCATCTCGCCTTGAAAAGCTTTTCGAGTCAGTCCCTTCTCCTGGTCCATCTTCTTCTCCAGGTCGCTCATCTGCCCCCACTCACCGGACTTCTACCTCGAAATACAGAGTTCGCTAGTGATTGCAGGCTGGATGTCATCTCCTGGAATGTATGTGGTATCACCAGTTATGCTAAGCTCACTCAACTCAAGGCCTATGTTTTTCGTCATCATCCCAGTGTTATTTTTCTCCAGAAAGCATTTCCAGGATGGCCGCTCGCTGCTGGGCAAGCTCCTCCCCTCTCAGGTTATGTGCCATATGTTCATCTGGTAAGGAATGGTCTCCTGACTTACATACATAGCTCCTTGCCACATCGCCTTCTCCGTACCTCCACTGATCCTGACATGACCTTTCAGCTATTTGAGGTTCTACCTGGGAATGGAGTACTCCAACTATGTAATGTCTATTCTGCCCCAGCTAGACTCACTCTTGAGGCTCTTCCTTCTCCAACAGTGCGTGGTATGGTGTATATGGGAGATTTTAATGCTCGGCATTCTGATTTGGGTGATGGTACTGGCTCTATTAATCGTAATGGTGTTCGTCTCCTTTCATACATCCGCAAGCATCATCTGACACACTTGGACACTGGTGGTGCCACTCATTGCCAGGGAGGTACTCTGGATTACATCCTCTCATCTGGCCTGATAGCATCTCAGGTCCAGTGCTTCTCCGTGCCAGACTTATTCTCTGATCACATTGCTCTTCGGTTTCATTATTCTCTAACTGCTGGGTCAGGTGCTTCAGCCACTCGTTTGCGTATTGCTGTGCCCCCTAAATATTGCCCGACTTACATCTTATTTATGGCCCATGTATTCCCTACATTTGACATATCATCAGCTGAACAGTTGTACTCTGATCTTGTATCTGCTACTCATGACTTTTATAGGCTATACGTCTCCCGGCCACACCTCCAGCATCGCCATACTGCCCACTCCTGGACGCTGGATGCACATATACAGGAGGCAAAGGAGGAGGCTGAACGTGATGGCCTATTGTTTCAAGCCAACCCAACCCCTGACCTACTCCATCGTTACCAGATGTCTAGGGACGCTTTAGTTGCCCTGCAGGATTGTGCTCACACTGAGTCTTGGCAGCGGTTCACGGACAGCATCAACCAGCAAACAAGTGTGGCATCTATGTGGCACCTCATCCGTCGGGTTGTTAAAAAGACACCGGCCACTGCTCGTCATCACACTCCTGCCGACTATGCCAAACAACTTGTCGATGCCTGGTCAGAACAATCTACCCCAGCCAGTCTACCCATCCACATACAAGATGCACTCGCTTCCCGTGCTGCTGTCCATCGGCTACGTCTAATGTCTGCTCTGTTACAAGATGATGACGATGATGCAGAGGAGATAACTGAGGAGGAATTGCGCCGTGCTCTCATTCGGGGTAGAGCTTCTTCCCCTGGTGATGATGGTATTACTTATGCTGTGCTGCGCCTACTTCAACAAGTTCCTGGGAACCCTCTACTTCGACTGTACAATCTTTGTCTTCGAGACGGTTGTGTACCACGAGCCTGGACCAACAGCACAATAATACCCATCCCTAAGCCCGGCACTGCGAAGTTCAGGCCTATTTCCCTTACTTCCTGTTTCTGTAAGGTTATGGAGAGAATCTTACTCCATCGTCTCATGTACAGACTGCAGGATCGCCTCTCTCCATGGCTGTTTGGTTTCCTTCCCCAGCGGAGCACACATCACTGCCTAATCGACCTGTACTCTCGTCTTTCCAGGGACAGTGTAGTGGCCTTCATTGACCTTCGAAGTGCCTTCGATGTTGCTAATAGAGACGTCATTTTGGATCAACTGGTTGACTTTGGGATAAAGGGTAATCTACTATGGTGGATTCGGGGCTACCTGAGTAACAGGACCTCCCGTGTGTTTTTCAGTGGTGCACCCAGTCCTTTGAGCAGTTTTCATCTTGGTACGCCTCAAGGTGGTGTTCTCAGCCCATTGTTATTTAATATTCTGATGCATCGGTTGCTCACTTCTCTCCCTGATATTCCTGGAACTACAATTACGTGCTATGCTGATGATATCTGTGTTCATTCTACCTCACCAAGGGATCTCCAGTGGTTTCTTGACTCCTTCTCTGTGGCCTCCTCTCACTGTGGCATTATTGTCTCCCCAGAAAAGAGCAGAATATTCACCTGCCGCCTTCCTTAAGCTCAGCCAGTGTTCACCATTGGAGGGACTGTCATTCCCATGTGTTCCCAGTACTGCTACCTGGGTGCGCCAGTCAATATTTGGCCGATTGTCCCTGCCAGACCTCAAGACCATCCCATTGTCCAGGACTTATTGGGTCGTCTCCAGCGCCGACTTACACCACTTCAATGGCTATCTAACAACTCCTCCGGCATCTCCATCCCAGTAGCCAGGACCATCTATATTGCTTTTATCCGTTCAGTTGTTGATTACCTTTCCCCTGCTCTGATTCAACTTCCTAGGGCTACTCTGGAAACTTTAGAAAAATTTCAAAATAGAGCAATGAGAATTATTCTCGGCTGTCAAATGTCGACCAGGATAGTGAACATGCAGCGTGAGTTGCGTCTTCCCCCATTAGTGGAGAGAATTTATTCTAATGTTACTTGCTTCACTGTCAAGTGCCTCCATTTCCCACATCTTTCACCCCATTACTCTCAGTTAGTCAGGACTTCTCTTAGACCAAACTACCCGGTCCCTCCCATACTGCCTGCTGGACGTACTCTTATAAGGTCTGTTTCCTCTGTGCTCCGTGGTCTTAATATAGATATAATGGTTGCAGACGTCCCCCCAGGGCCCCCTCCATGGATGCTACCAACACCTGATATGAGCTTTACACCTACTTCCAAGTCGGAGCTGCCTTCTCTACAGCAGCAGTTGGCTCTGGAACACATAGAAACAGTGACTTCCTACACCACAGATCCATACTGCCTCTACACTGATGGCTCATTGCAGGTGGATGGTGCAGCAGGTTGTGCTGTTTTCTCGCCTGACCTGGAGTCACCTCCAGGGGGCTGGGTTGGCCGTCGTCTCTGTAACCACTCTAGCTCAACATTGTGTGAACTGTATGCCATTATGGATGCTGTTAGTGTTGTTTGTCAACGTGGAGTGAATGCTACCATTTTTTGTGACTCCAAATCTGCCCTTCATTCCCTCTCTAGTGTTCAGCCCACACACTCTACTGTTATTCAGCAGATTTTATCGTTTTTGGCCTTATTGCGTCACCGTAACTTGACTGTCAAATATTTATGGGTGCCATCCCATGTAGGTTTACGTCACAATGGTACAGTTGACAGACTCGCAAAGGAAGCCTGCCATCTGCCTCCTCGTGGTGCTGGACGTCCTCTCTCCCTGACATGTTACCTCTCTAAAGTCCGCTCCGCCGCTCTCCTCCCTGTACGGCGATGCAGGGATGCAGAGAGGCCCTTCAGCATCTCCATCACCCATTACGAGTCTGTCTGCCATCACAAATATTCCTACCGTCATCGAGGCCTCATGGTTCGGAGGCACAATGTAGTCTCTGCTCGTTTGAGGCTTGGCTACCGGCCACCGTGGCAGGTTGCTAGGATGCAGGGTGAGCCTCCCTTCACTGAGTGTCGCTTGTGTCGAGCGCCTCGTGCTAACACTATAGAGCACTATTGCCTAGCCTGCCCCACTGTCCGACACTTGCTGCCCCAGGGCCTGCCACTTGATGTGATTTGTCGACACCTGCTGAACCATCAGGTTCTGGAGGAACTTCTGGTGCGCCACCCTCGTTTTGGTGGATTTAAGTAGGTCATGATATAAATATTTGTCTGTATGCTTGTGCTTCATTCTGTTATGTTTTCGTGATGTGAGTGTGTGTGCGCATGTGTGTGTGCTTGTGTGTGTATGTGGTCATTGGGTTCTCGTGAGTCCCGCTTACCCTTGTGTACTGGTGTCTGCCTATTGACTGATGCTACGGCGCAATGAATTAAAAAAAAAAAAAAAAAAAAAAAAACCTATTGGAAAATAATGAAGCCTTATAAGCGTGGTTGGTTGGGAAGCTAACAAACCAATACCACTGTGGAATCAACCCTATAATAATGAAGCCTTACAAGTGTGGTTGGTTGGGAAGCTAACAAACCAATACCACTGTGGAATCAACCCTAAAATAATGAAGCCTTACAAGTGTGGTTGGTTGGAAAGCTAACAAACCAATACCACTGTGGAATCGACTCAAAGTCAGGAGGAATCAGAAGCCAACAATAATTCTTGTACACGATCACAGGGTTCATAAGTTGATAGTACACTTTTGGTACAGTCGGCAGCATAAGTTCGCTTCATTTCCACCTGCATATGTATGAGCTATAGTGATGTTGTAATACAATTTTAATGCAGAAATGACAGATATAGTTCTTATATGGTAAATTACGTATGTTGTTGGAATAAAAACTGGTTCAGAATGCAACTATTTGGTCATATTAGCAATGTTAAGTACATGAGATGGACACGAATTTATGCTGCCGACTGTACATTGGAGTGCCGTTATTCCTCCAAAATATGCCAGGAAACAGAACCAGATGAACAAATATAATGGTGTCGTGTTTTTGCTTGGAATAGTTTGGAAGAATCAGTTGCTAAAGATTTATCAACACTGAACTAGCTACCCCTCAAACTGAGCATAGAACCATTTTTTGTTGAACAATACTGCAAAATTTACAGTCCTGGAGAAAAAGTAGCAAAATTATGTAGTCAGTTAATACACCTACACTATCTTACACTATTTCCACATTCATTTAATTCCTTCAGTGTCACGAGAAGGGGATAGATGCCATTTAGAAGTGAAACCAAATAAAATGGATCGCTTGTTTGTGGTTCCCCTGAGACAGTGAATAAAAGGGGGCACAGAAACGTAACATCATTACCTCATACAACATTTAACAGTGAGTAATGGGGACACAAGACGAGACAACAGAGTATGTGGTGTCCCAGAACATAATATTGTGCCGATTCCACAGTGGTTTGTTTTGGGCTTGTAGGCACCATAGCGAAAGAAATTGAACTGTGTAAATGACTCACGAGTGAATTATTTGATGAATATGATTTTTCTACTATTGAAACTTTCGTAATAATGGAACTTACCTGACAGATTTTTTGGATATGGATACTGAGTTTGTTGGATATAATTAAGACTGACAAGTGTGGTTGGGGAGGACCAAAACAATCAGGTCATTGTGTATACGATGCGAAGGAAGTTATGCAGCGGTGCCCAAAAGGATGTTAATAAAAATACAATATAATAAAATAATATTACAATGATAGTGCTAGTAGGAAAAGATATGATTGTCTGAGATGATCAAAAACAGAAAGAAAAGTAAGAATTAATAATATGAAAGAAAAATAATAATAATAAAATGAAGGTGCAAAGTGGAAAATGAATTATTGTTGTTGAAGATGATGATAATGACAATTATGTGTTCGTCAATACTGAAAACATAATAAGAAAATAGTGTGGCACATAACATAGCTATTTGAAACAGTCAATTGTAGATAATCACTTCCATTACATCCACAGGTGTTACAAAACCAACTTTACTATGGTGTTTCTGAAATTGGTGTACAGTATAGTACTTGAAGTGTTAGGCTGCTGTATAGGTAAGGTCACGAGCATAAGTTTCTTTACCCCCCTGGCGAGAGTTAGGTCGAAGTCGTCGTTGGATATGGACTGGACGAACAAAAATGAACCAGTTCATAATGTTCGGATGATGCTTCATGTCACTAGAGGTGTTCACTTGAATACAAAAATTTTTACACCGTCATGAGATACTGACCCCCAGTGTTCGTTTGCCTGGCCCTTCTCCAACCACAACTTCGACCTCATTCTCGCCATGGGGGTAAAGAAACTTATGCTCGTGACTGTACTGTATGTGTTAAGGCATGAATGCTTTACGGGGAGAATCTCGTTTTGGTAAATTGGAAGGCTACTGATTCTTCCAAACTATCAAAGGAATCAAATCTACTCAACGTTACCGATAGGCAAACTGCTTTGTGTTATAGTGTGAAGGAATCAGTAGCTCTCCAGTATACCAAAAAAGAGGCTCTCCCCTTACAACCATATGTTTCATTTATTCAGGTGTTACGGGCGCCATATGACCTCGCTGTTGCGGCCCTAATATCAATCCACCCTCGAATCTTCATGTGTTACCAAGCCACGTGTGTTATATCCACGGTGCTACGAACCACTGCCATAGGTCTTATTGCTTAGAATATGGCAAACTTAATTCTATAGTACAATATACTCACAGCAACAAAAAACTAACTACCCCCATGTATCCCACGTGTGTGTTTGCATATGTACAGCCACAATCAAATATCCACCGACACTTTCCTTCCATCGTAGTAAATATCTTGGTAATAAAAAACAACACGTGTATGATTTTGCAGCACCTCATAATAATTATTGAGGGGGTTGAGTTGACATAAGGTGTTGTATGATTATATTTTAATATGATACTGATTTATTTGCACGATGGAAGGAAAGTGTAGGTGGCTATTTAATTGTGGCTGTACACTCGAGCACGTAAGTTCACGACCACGTACCTGTACACTCGTGATACGTAATCTCTGACCAGAGACGTTGGCAGGCACCACATATACCCTGCATTCGAACCCAGCCTCTATAAGTGTACTTGGCTGGGAAATGAGCTATACCAGGCGATTCGAAGCTTTCTGCTCCTCATACTCTGGTCAGAAATAATGTAACACGAGTATACCTAGATATTAATAGCATTTGAGCTGATAACATTGATTGGGGAGGATTAGAGTAGGTGGAACATAGTAGAGCGGCATGATACAATCTTTCGCCTACAATGACACCTTCCCCAAACAGCGTTACTACCTCAGATGACATCAACATCTAGGGACGTGGTCGCGAATTAACGAGCTCCAGAGTGTACAGTACACTCGCATTCCACAATCCTTAGCCCACCCGAGTTGAAGTCCTAGATCTAGAGCAGGCCATTTCTAGACGACAGCCCACCCAAAGCCTCATGATGGTCTGGGTGGGCTGCCATCAAGAAACTGCCCTGCTTCAGATCTCGGGCTTCGACTCAAGTGGGCTAGGGTTTCGTAGACTGCGAGTGTAACAGTTTGATTCAACTCTGTGAATAACAAAACATGATCAGAGTATTAATTACTTCCTGTGTTCCATACTAATATATCACAGAGAGAAGGGGGTAGGTGTTAGTGTTGAGAGAGTATTTTATATTCCAATACATTAGTTATTTAATAGTTTCTTCACTAAGGAGGAATACATCCTTGATAATCATTCCACATTGGTTCTTGCAGTTACTGTGTTACAACTGAGTGCTACATACTTCCTATTAACTGCATAATATACTTTTGGTCCAATAAGGGGGAAGTTTTGTGTATGTAATTCTGGAGCAACTGAATCCTCCAAACTATTCCAAGCAACAGAACACCATTATTTTTACTCTTCTGGTCCTGTTTCCTAGCATACTTTGGAGGAATCAAGGCACTCCAATGTACCAAAAAAGAATTACCACCTTAAAACACCTTGATATATCCAAAGTATTCCAGGAAAAAGGACCAGATGAACAAAATTTATGGTGTCCTGTTGCTTGGAATAGTTTGGAGGAATTTGTTGCTCCAGATTTACCAGGAGCGCACACAACACAACTATTCCATTATATATAAAAACAAATACCGGTATGCCAGATT
Source organism: Petrolisthes cinctipes (assembly GCA_033782935.1). Taxonomy (NCBI): domain Eukaryota; kingdom Metazoa; phylum Arthropoda; class Malacostraca; order Decapoda; family Porcellanidae; genus Petrolisthes; species Petrolisthes cinctipes. The sequence continues at coordinate 221,975 of JAWQEG010000010.1, forward strand.
TTATAAGTTCATTCTTTGAAATACTAAGCTATGCCAGAGGTATTAAAAGAAGAAAGCTTGGTACTGCCCTTGACAAGAAATATGAACATGGGAATCACGTGCAGTATATAAACGTTCCTGACCCAACACATGCAATAGATAATGAGGCAAAGATAATAATTGAATGTCGCCTGACTAAAGGTTCAAAGAAAGATATCAACATATTGTACCATAAAAAAAAAAAAAAACATCTTGTTAAATGTTTGCGCCCTCGCAGAGCTGGCTGGAGAATACATTGATTATTTTCACCACTACACTATAATGATCCCACTCTATATCACACTGTCACAAAACATTACATCACACCACACCAGGCCTTCTCGAAAACACTCCCAAACAGAATACTATGGTACTCTAACCCACACTCCATCACCACACATCACAACACATCACACCACACAAGGCCTTATCGTAAACACTCCCACACAATACTACTCTAACCACACTCCATTACCCCACACCACACCACACCAGGCCTTCTCGTAAACACTCCCACACAATACTACTCTAAGCCACACTATATCACCCCACCCCACACTACATCACACCACACCAGGCCTTATCGTAAACACTCCCAAACAGAATACTACGGTACTCTAACCCACACCCCACATCACACCACACCAGGCCTTCTCGAAAACACTCCCAAACAGAATACTACGGTACTCTAACCCACACTCCATTAATTTTAACCCACACTCCATCACCCCACATCACACCACACCAGGCCTTCTCGTAAACACTCCCACAAAATACTACTCTAAACCACACTCCATTACCCCACACCACACTACATCACACCACACCAGGCCTTATCGAAAACACTCCCAAACAGAATACTACGGTACAGAGTCTAACCCACACTCCATTACCCCACACCGCATCACACCACACCAGGCCTTATCATAAACACTCCCACACAATACTACTCTAAACCACACTATATCACCACACACCACACCACACCACATCACATAACACCAGACGGCCTTATCGAAATCACACCCCCACACAAAAAACACACCAGTGCCGTCTATTACCCTATACCACAACTACAATCAACATTCCATCACACCAATCCAGTCTCTTACCCCACCCCACAACTACACCACCCCACACCACATAATACCAGGCTGCACTATATAACACCAGGCTACAGCGCATCATACCACATCACACCAACTCGTATGGAAATGGACCCTACCACACTACACCACATAACACCAGGCTGCACTATATCACACCAGGATGCACTATATCTTATCACACCACATTACACCACATCACAACACTACATTACACCAACTCGTATGTAAATGGACCCTACTACACCACACCACATAACACCAGACCACACTGCATCACAACACATCACACCACACCACATAACACCAGACCACACTGCATCACAACACACCACACCACACCAGACCACACTGCATCACATCACATCACACCACATCACATCACATCACATCACACCACATAACACCAGGCCACACTGTATCACATCACACTACACCACATAACACCAGGCCACACTGTATCACACCACACCACACCACATAACACCAGACCACACTGCATCACAACACATCACACCACACCACATAACACCACACCACATTACACCACACCACGTAACACCAGACCACACTGCATCATATCTTCCCAAATAACACCACACCATCAAATCACACCAGTAAATTACAAGTGTCGCATTATGTGGCTGGAGTAATGGCTTATACCCAACATTCAAAACTGTTTACATATTTTATTGTGTGTGTGTGTGTGTGTGTGTGTGTGTGTGTAGGTGTTTGTGTGTGTGTGTGTGTGTGTGTGTGTGTGTGTGTGTGTAATAGATGAAAGAGTGTGTGTGTGTATTGATGAAAGTGTGTGTGTGTGTGTATAGAATAGATGAAAGAGTGTGTGTGTGTATAGAATAAATGAAAGAATGTGTGTGTAGTAATGAAAGAGTGTGTGTGTGTGTATAGATGAAACTGTGTGTGTGTAAGTAGGGAACGACACCACCTCGTCCCCCATCCCCCCACAACGCCCCCCAGCCCCCCACCACGCCAGTACTAAGATGCAGGGAACAGCAAGCAAGCAATCAAACCAAGCTAAAGCCATCAAATCATCCATCGCCCTCCGCCCAGTTTAAGCTCGAGGTAAACTGTGTCAGGAGGTCGTCTAAGTTGATGCATCATTATAGTACCCACCATCAATATAATATCCACGTATGTAACCTAACTAACTCCCTGGTCCAGTAAGCTCTGGTCCCATCTCCCTGGGATGTGCTTCGGTAGCCCAGGCATATAGGGCCATGCAGACATTTAGGACCATGCAGACATTTAGGACCATACAGACATATAGGACCATACAGACATATAGGACCATACAGACTCCCTGGTCCAGTATGCTCTAGTACCATCTCCCTGGGATGTGCTTCGGTAACCCAGGCATATAGGGCCATGCAGACCCTCCTTATTTTAATTTTTTGTTTTTTCACTGCGACAAGAGCGTACCGGGGGGCATATTATCCAAGTCTGGCGGGCTACCTCTTACTGCTGGGCCAAAATCACGGCGGTTGGAAGGAGAATAACGTTCGGGTTATAACGATAAAACCAACCTTGGGATAATCTTTGAAATAGTTTCATTCTCTTTTCCAGCATATTTTACCTAATATGAACTTGACCTAACCTGACCTAACCTAACCTAAACTGGACCTAACCTTAACCTAATCAAATCAAGCATTGACATATACCCTTCCAGACTTGGATAATATGCTACCGGTGGTCTGTGGGGCAGGAGACCATTCTGCCCTGGAAGAACATCAACAATAACTTCATGGCCCTTAGCGGCTACCACATTCCCCCCCTGAGGGTTGGTTACATAGGCTGTCTATAAAGAGAAGTCATATTGTGGAAGTACACTCGTGATACATAATTTCTGACAAGAGTGTGAGGAGCAGAAAGCTTCGAATCGTCTGGTATTGCTCATTTCCCCACCCAGTACACATATAGAGGCTGAGTTCGAATGCAGGGTATGTGTGTGTGGTGCCTGCCGTTCGTCTCTAGTCAGGGATTACGTATCACGAGTGTACTGCAAGGATTGGTCTACCACGAACCTAATAATAATAATAATAATGTTTGTTGTATTGCAGTTAGGTAGTAGTACACTCGCAATCCAAAATTTGTATCCAGGTCTTGTTGAAGTCTTTTTCGAATCCCTTGTTGACATACTTGTGAACCAATTACAACGCTTATCCTGTTTTATATTTGTCTGAACTTGCTTAATACTCGATCAGGCTATTCGAAGCAATTCTGGATACATATTTTGGATTGCGAGTGAACATTTTCTATAATTTATGTTGTAAAGTCACGAAAACAGCAACACTATGAATTCTTGTGGCCAATACTAACACATCTGAACCTTTCAATGACCATCCCTATATGGTATTTATTGAAAGAATTACCGTTTTGTAGCAGTGTTGCCAGATCCAGCTAGGTCCCAGTATTTTGCCCAAGTCATTTTCTGTACTTTACTACAGTTATTTCCCGGTAGTTTGCACAGGTTAGGTCCCGGTAGTCTTCTGTGGTTTAGGTTAGGTTAGGTAAGGTCAGGCTAATTTCAAAATGCCCCATTTGAATATGCCCTATCTTGGAAATGGGGCTTTTGCGGAGGAAATGCCATAGAAGAAAATAGTCTTAAAATGGTCTAAATTAGTGGGTAATGAAGGTAGAAACACCGCACGCAATTACGGTAATTCTTTCAATATTGACCCAATTTATATACAAGAACCAATTTATTGTATGCATTCCTCCAATACACCATATAGGAATATTTCTAATTCACTATCATAAATATAATACAGGGTGTCCATACGTTATCTCAACAAATCTCCCTTTAATTAATGAAGATATAAAGTTGTTTAATTAAATAATTTACGAGCACTCTTGTTTTCTGTTGTCTTTTTTTTTTTTTTAAACAGAATAGTTAGGAATAATATTGAAAAAACAAAAAGTAATAACTAATTGCTACGTAGACAGTATTAAATAAATAAATAAAAGCATTCTAATTAGTAGTTAAATAAAAACAATTATAATTGTAACCATTGTGTGTGTGTCATTTTTTGAACATGGATAAATCTCAGAGTCTCTCAGGGTGGTATCATTTAACACCAACTTCGACGAGAGGAATAATCGTGGCTAAATTCGCATTGTAAATTAATTGGATATGAGTGACGAAGAGAATTTTTCCTGGAAGAAGCGCTTAAAGGGGTGCGGGAATAGGGGGACAGGCTTGGGGGGATTTGGGGGGTGCAGGAGTAGGGGGACAGGCTTGGTGGGGGGGTTAGAGGGGTGCAGGAATAGGGGGACAGGCTTGGAGGGGGGGGTTAGGGGGGGTGCAGGAATACGGGGACAGGCTTGGGGGATGCAGGAGCAGGGGGACAGGCTGGGGGGGGGGGGTAAGGAGAGTGCGGGAACAGGGGGACAGTCTTGAGGGGGGGGGTTTTGGGGGGTGCAGGAGTAGGGGGACAGGCTTGGGGGGGGGGGTTAGGGGGTACGGGAATAGGGGACAGGCTTGGGCGGGGGGGTTAGGGGGTACGGGAATAGGGGACAGGCTTTCTACCCCCCCCCCCCCCAAGCCAGTCCCCCTATCCCCCCCCAAGCCTGTCCTCTACTCCCGCACCCCCTTAAGAAAGATCTATTTTACCACAAGTATCTTATCTCTGTTCAAAACGTTAATATCATATGGAAATGTGGAATCATTAGTCAGCTAATTGTTTGAGTTATCAATACATGTATTGAATTTTTTTTTCACGACTGTACACTTGCAATTCGAAATTTGTATCCAGGTCTTGCTGAAGTTTCGATTCATTTGACATACTAGTGAACCAATTACAAAGCTTATATACTGTTTCATATTTATTTGAGCTTGCATAATACTCGATCAGGCTCTTCGAAACATGCCTGGATACACATTTTGGATATGATTGCCACAATCAAATAGCCACCGACACTTTCCTTCCATCGTAGTAAATATCTTGGTAATAAAGAACAACACATGTATGATGATTTTGCAGCACCTCATAATAATAAATGAGGGGGTTGAGTTGACATAAGGTGTTGTTGTATGATTATATTTTTATATGATACAGATTTATTTGCACGATGGAAGGAAAGTGTCGGTGGATATTTGATTGTGGCTGTACATACCTTACAAAAGAATATCAAGTTGATGTGTGTGCAAGGATGATAGTGATTAATTAATAATACCAGCCTCAAGATTTTGACATAGTGATATGATTCACTCACACTGACTAACAGAAATGAACATCAAGCCATTATGTAACCTATATAATAATTAACAATATGATACGTATGTACAGTCATAATCAAATAACCACCGACACTTTTTTTACATCGTGCAAATAAATCAGTATCATATCAAAATATAATCATTCAACAACACCTTACGTCAACTCAACCCCCTCAATTATTATTATGAGGTGCTGCAAAATTATACACGTGTTGTTATTTATTACCAAGATATTTACTACGATGGAAGGAAAATGTCGGTGGATATTTGATTGTGGCTGTACAGTCGGCGGCAAAGGTAAGTGTTGATGGATAACATTCAGTATAATCATCGAACAAACATTCACTATACAGCATTGCAATATCCAGGAGGCAAAATATTATATGTACTTCTCTATTGCTTCATTTTAAGAGATTGTGAAGCTTGTATTTCCGTACTACTTCATGACTTGGCAGATGTGGGGACACGCCTTTCGCCGCTGACTGTGCACTCGCAAAGCACAATCGCCTAACCCACCTGAGTCGAAGCCCGAGATCTGAAGCAGGCGGTTTCTAGACGACAGCCCACCAAAAGCATCCATTGGTTTGAAATGTGTGTGTGTGTATCTTCATGATGGTTTGGGTGGGCTGACCGGATGCTTCAGTTCTCGAGCATCAACTCAGGTGGGCTAGGGATTATGAACCGCAAGTGTACAGTCACGATCACTAATAAGTATCCAGGTGTGCTTCGAATACCTAGAGACAGTAAATAAATGCACTGTAAGATCTCCACTGGACTTACTTCGTTGGTGAATTGGACTGTTCGAAGCTTCAACCAAACCTGTATACATATTAGTGCTCGTTTTTTTTTTTTTTCTTAATTCATTGCGCCGTAGCATCAGTCAATAGGCAGACAACAGTACACAAGAGTAAGCGGGTCTCACGAGAACCCAATGACCACATACACACACAAGCACACACACATGCGCACACACACTCACATCACGAAAACATAACAGAATGAAGCACAAGCATACAGACAAATATTTACATCATGACCTACTTAAATCCACCAAAACGAGGGTGGCGCACCAGAAGTTCCTCCAGAACCTGATGGTTCAGCAGGTGTCGACAAACCACATCAAGTGGCAGGCCCTGGGGCAGCAAGTGTCGGACAGTGGGGCAGGCCAGGCAATAGTGCTCTATAGTGTTAGCACGAGGCGCTCGACACAAGCGAGCGACACTCAGTGAAGGGAGGCTCACCCTGCATCCCAGCAACCTGCCACGGTGGCCGGTAGCCAAGCCTCAAACGAGCAGAGACTACATTGTGCCTCCGAACCATGAGGCCTCGACGACGGTAGGAATATTTGTGATGGCAGACAGACTCGTAATGGGTGATGGAGATGCTGAAGGGCCTCTCTGCATCCCTGCGTCGCCGTACAGGGAGGAGAGCGGCGGAGCGGACTTTAGAGAGGTAACATGTCAGGGAGAGAGGACGTCCAACACCACGAGGAGGCAGATGGCACGCTTCCTTTGCGAGTCTGTCAACTGTACCATTGTGACGTAAACCTACATGGGATGGCACCCATAAAAATTTGAGTCAAGTTACAGTGATGCAGTAAGGCCAAAAACGATAAAATCTGCTGAATAACAGTAGAGTGTGTGGGCTGAACACTAGAGAGGGAATGAAGGGCAGGTTTGGAATCACAAAAAATGGCAGCATTCACTCCACGTTGACAAACAACACTAACAGCATCCAGAATGGCATACAGTTCACACAATGTTGAGCTAGAGTGGTTACAGAGACAACGGCCAACCCAGCCCCCTGGAGGTGACTCCAGGTCAGGCGAGAAAACGGCACAACCTGCTGCACCATCCACCTGCAATGAGCCATCAGTGTAGAGGCAGTATGGATCTGTGATGGAGGAAGTCACTGTTTCTATGTGTTCCAGAGCCAACTGCCGCTGTAGAGAAGGCAGCTCCGACTTGGAAGTAGGTGTAAAGCTCACATCAGGTGTTGGTAGCATCCATGGAGGGGGCCCTGGGGGGACGTCTGCAACCATTATATCTATATTAAGACCACGGAGCACAGAGGAAACAGACCTTATAAGAGTACGTCCAGCAGGCAGTATGGGAGGGACCGGGTAGTTTGGTCTAAGAGAAGTCCTGACTAACTGAGAGTAATGGGGTGAAAGATGTGGGAAATGGAGGCACTTGACAGTGAAGCAAGTAACATTAGAATAAATTCTCTCCACTAATGGGGGAAGACGCAACTCACGCTGCATGTTCACTATAATGGTCGACATTTGACAGCCGAGAATAATTCTCATTGCTCTATTTTGAAATTTTTCTAAAGTTTCCAGAGTAGCCCTAGGAAGTTGAATCAAAGCAGGGGAAAGGTAATCAACAATTGAACGGATAAAAGCAATATAGATGGTCCTGGCTACTGGGATGGAGATGCCCGAGGAGTTGTTAGATAGCCATTGAAGTGGTGTAAGTCGGCGCTGGAGACGACCCAATAAGTCCTGGACAATGGGATGGTCTTGAGGTCTGGCAGGGACAATCGGCCAAATATTGACTGGCGCACCCAGGTAGCAGTACTGGGAACACATGGGAATGACAGTCCCTCCAATGATGAACACTGGCTGAGCTTGAGGAAGGCGGCAGGTGAATATTCTGCTCTTATGTGGGGAGACAATAATGCCACAGTGAGAGGAGACCACAGAGAAGGAGTCAAGAAACCGCTGGAGATCCCTTGGTGAGGTAGAATGAACACAGATATCATCAGCATAGCACGTAATTGTAGTTCCAGGAATATCAGGGAGAGAAGTGAGCAACCGATGCATCAGAATATTAAATAACAATGGGCTGAGAACACCACCTTGAGGCGTACCAAGATGAAAACTGCGCAAAAGACTGAGTGCACCACTGAAAAACACACAGGAGGTCCTGTTACTCAGGTAGCCCCAAATCCACCATAGTAGATTACCCTTTATCCTAAAGTCAACCAGTTGATCCAAAATGACGTCTCTATTAGCAACATCGAAGGCACTTCGAAGGTCAATGAAGGCCACCACACTGTCCCTGGAAAGGCGAGAGTACAGGTCGATTAGGCAGTGATGTGTGCTCCGCTGGGGAAGGAAACCAAACAGCCATGGAGAGAGGCGATCCTGCAGTCTGTACATGAGATGATGGAGTAAGATTCTCTCCATAACCTTACAGAAACAGGAAGTAAGCGAAATTGGCCTGAACTTCGCAGTGCCGGGCTTAGGGATGGGTATTATTGTGCTGCTGGTCCAGGCTCGTGGTACACAACCGTCATGAAAACAAAGATTGTACAGTCGAAGTAGAGGGTTCCCAGGAACTTGTTGAAGTAGGAGCAGCACAGCATAAGTAATACCATCATCACCAGGGGAAGAAGCTCTACCCCGAATGAGAGCACGGCGCAATTCCTCCTCAGTTATCTCCTCTGCATCATCATCATCATCTTGCAACAGAGCAGACATTAGACGTAGCCGATGGACAGCAGCACGGGAAGCGAGTGCATCTTGTATGTGGATGGGTAGACTGGCTGGGGTAGATTGTTCTGACCAGGCATCGACAAGTTGTTTGGCATAGTCGGCAGGAGTGTGATGACGAGCAGTGGCCGGTGTCTTTTTAACAACCCGACGGATGAGGTGCCACATAGAAGCCACACTTGTTTGCTGGTTGATGCTGTCCATGAACCGCTGCCAAGACTCAGTGTGAGCACAATCCTGCAGGGCAACTAAAGCGTCCCTAGACATCTGGTAACGATGGAGTAGGTCAGGGGTTGGGTTGGCTTGAAACAATAGGCCATCACGTTCAGCCTCCTCCTTTGCCTCCTGTATACGTGCATCCAGCGTCCAGGAGTGGGCAGTATGGCGATGCTGGAGGTGTGGCCGGGAGACGTATAGCCTATAAAAGTCATGAGTAGCAGATACAAGATCTGAGTACAACTGTTCAGCTGATGATATGTCAAATGTAGGGAATACATGAATAAGATGTAAGTCGGGCAATATTTAGGGGGCACAGCAATACGCAAACGAGTGGCTGAAGCACCTGACCCAGCAGTTAGAGAATAATGAAACCGAAGAGCAATGTGATCAGAGAATAAGTCTGGCACGGAGAAGCACTGGACCTGAGATGCTATCAGGCCAGACGAGAGGATGTAATCCAGAGTACCTCCCCGGCAATGAGTGGCACCACCAGTGTCCCAGTGTGTCAGATGATGCTTGCGGATGTATGAAAGGAGACGAACACCATTACGATTAATAGAGCCAGTACCATCACCCAAATCAGAATGCTGAGCATTAAAATATCCCATATACACCATACCACGCACTGTTGGAGAAGGAAGAGCCTCAAGAGTGAGTCTAGCTGGGGCAGAATAGACATTACATAGTTGGAGTACTCCATTCCCAGGTAGAACCTCAAATAGCTGAAAGGTCATGTCAGGATCAGTGGAGGTACGGAGAAGGCGATGTGGCAAGGAGCTATGTATGTAAGTCAGGAGACCATTCCTTACCAGATGAACATATGGCACATAACCTGAGAGGGGAGGAGCTTGCCCAGCAGCGAGCGGCCATCCTGGAAATGCTTTCTGGAGAAAAATAACACTGGGATGATGACGAAAAACATAGGCCTTGAGTTGAGTGAGCTTAGCATAACTGGTGATACCACATACATTCCAGGAGATGACATCCAGCCGGCAATCACTAGCGAACTCTGTATTTGGAGGTAGAAGTCCGGTGAGTGGGGGCAGATGAGCGACCTGGAGCAGAAGATGGACCAGGAGAAGGGACTGACTCGAAAAGCTTTTCAAGGCGAGATGCAACAGTATCCATCTTTTCGGTAAGGGTAGTGACAGTTGAGATGATGGCCTGCTGAGCCTCGACCAAGGTGGGGAGTTTGAAGTCATTGGTAGCCTGAGCGGCAACCAGCCCATCAATCCTGGCTTCAAGGGCAGAAAAGCGGTTTTCAAGAGCCGTACACGAGTACGTCCACACTCCACCTGTTCTGGAGCGAGACTGTATTAGTGCTCGTGAGCGTAGTCATGGTCTAACATCCTGCATTACACTTTTTTTTTTTGTATTTTATTGCACTGTGGCGTCAATCAAAAGACAGACAACTAAACATAAGGGTAGGCGGGACCCATGAAAATCCAATGACTACACACACACACATAAGTTAAACATAACAGAATGAAACACCAGAATTCAGACAAATACTCACACATGACTTACTTAATTAAATCCACCAAAACGAGGGTGGCATACCAAAAGTTCCTCTTAAATCTGGTGGTTCAGCAGGTGTCGACATACTGCATTACCCGAGTCTCGCTCCAGAACAGGTGGAGTGTGGACGTACTCGTGGCGCTCTGCCTCCATTCTCGTTTGTGTTGTTGTTTTGTATTGTTTTGGAGCTCTTGTTTGTGTTTTTTGTGTTGTTTGTGAGTTCTTGTTTGTGTGTTGCTGTTTCTGTGGTGTTGCTGGTGTTGTTTGTCTGTTGTGGTTCTGTGTATAGTTTTGTTGTGATTGTCTGTGTGTGTGTGGGTGTGTGTGTGTGTGTCCCTGGCTGATTGAGTGTTTAGTTGTTTGTGTTGTTGTTTCCTTTCCATCTAGGCCTTGCCTGGCCTGATGGAGAGTGCGGATTCCTGCTTGGAGGCCGACTTGGCAATGTCGGAGGAAGACGAGTCTCCAATTGAGGATCACTGGCCTGAGCTGCCTTCTCGCAACCCTCCCCCCCTCTCCTCGGTCACTCCACATCACAGGTTGCAGCCGTCCACCTCCTCAACCTCTACCAAGCGACCTGTTGATGCCTCGTCCGACTCCTCGCAGGATTCCGATGGTGTGGACTGTTTACCTCCAGCTGCCAAGACTGCCAAGGGTGCTTCAGCTGTGCACGACGTACCTTCTCTGCCTCACCCTTGTGTTTCTTCTTTGTATACCAACTCCTTGCCCTCGTCCAACCTTCCTGCTTTTGCTCCGAGAGATGCCTATGTCAAACTCTCCTTCTCTGGAAACCCATCTACAGACACAAAGCTGCGTTGGTTGTCTGATGTCAACAGGGCCTTCCAGTTGCAGCGTGAACTGGCTGAAGTCAAGATGGCTGCTGTCACCTCCCGGTTTGTCTACATCTCTAGGAAGCGTCAGGACATCATTGATAGAGTGAAGGCTGGTGAATTTTTATCTCTGCCTCTCATTCTTGAAGACTCACCTGAGAGGCCTCGTAAGTTCCCCAGCTACATCCTCACCCGTTTTCCTATTGATGTTGACCCGAAACTTGCCAAAGGATACCCTGGTGTGTACTTTGCCCGTCGTTTTTTCCAAGATGGCTCCCCCATTAGCCGTATTGTTGTTGTCTGGAGTCAACCCGATCCACCTCCAAATGAGATTTCCTTTGATTTCCTCCCTTGTCTTCCACCGTGTGAGGTGAGGAAACTTCATAATGACCAGCCTTGGTGCTACAGGTGCTGGGGAGTTGGGCATATCTCCCGGTACTGTTCTGCCAGGCCGAAGTGTGCATGGTGTGCGGCCGACCATAATTCCAAGACGTGTCCTGTCAGGGGTGAACCATCACGTCCTGCTGCCTCCACCTCTGAGCCTTCACCTCCTGAAGATACGTCTCGATGGAAGTGTCCACGATGCCTTCAGCCAGGGGTTAACGTGTGGCATGGATGTACTCGACGTAAGGTCCAGGCTCGTGTCTCTACTATTGCTCCGCCTCCACCACCACCACCACCACCACCACCTCCCCAGTCTGCTCCTCCTACCAACCCTGCCTCACCTCCAGACCTGGCCCTCCGCAAGTCTGGTGCTACCCTCATGGCACGATGTACGGCTCTTGAAAACCGCTTTTCTGCCCTTGAAGCCAGGATTGATGGGCTGGTTGCCGCTCAGGCTGCCAATGACTACAAACTCTCCACCTTGGTCGAGGCTCAGCAGGCCATCATCTCAACTGTCACTACCCTTACCGAAAAGATGGATACTGTTGCATCTCGCCTTGAAAAGCTTTTCGAGTCAGTCCCTTCTCCTGGTCCATCTTCTTCTCCAGGTCGCTCATCTGCCCCCACTCACCGGACTTCTACCTCGAAATACAGAGTTCGCTAGTGATTGCAGGCTGGATGTCATCTCCTGGAATGTATGTGGTATCACCAGTTATGCTAAGCTCACTCAACTCAAGGCCTATGTTTTTCGTCATCATCCCAGTGTTATTTTTCTCCAGGAAGCATTTCCAGGACGGCCGCTCGCTCTTGGGCAAGCTCCTCCCCTCTCAGGTTATGTGCCATATGTTCATCTGGTAAGGAATGGTCTCCTGACTTACATACATAGCTCCTTGCCACATCGCCTTCTCCGTACCTCCACTGATCCTGACATGACCTTTCAGCTATTTGAGGTTCTACCTGGGAATGGAGTACTCCAACTATGTAATGTCTATTCTGCCCCAGCTAGAATCACTCTTGAGGCTCTTCCTTCTCCAACAGTGCGTGGTATGGTGTATATGGGAGATTTTAATGCTCGGCATTCTGATTTGGGTGATGGTACTGGCTCTATTAATCGTAATGGTGTTCGTCTCCTTTCATACATCCGCAAGCATCATCTGACACACTGGGACACTGGTGGTGCCACTCACTGCCGGGGAGGTACTCTGGATTACATCCTCTCGTCTGGCCTGATAGCATCTCAGGTCCAGTGCTTCTCCGTGCCAGACTTATTCTCTGATCACATTGCTCTTCGGTTTCATTATTCTCTAACTGCTGGGTCAGGTGCTTCAGCCACTCGTTTGCGTATTGCTGTGCCCCCTAAATATTGCCCGACTTACATCTTATTTATTGCCCATGTATTCCCTACATTTGACATATCATCAGCTGAACAGTTGTACTCAGATCTTGTATCTGCTACTCATGACTTTTATAGGCTATACGTCTCCCGGCCACACCTCCAGCATCGCCATACTGCCCACTCCTGGACGCTGGATGCACGTATACAGGAGGCAAAGGAGGAGGCTGAACGTGATGGCCTATTGTTTCAAGCCAACCCAACCCCTGACCTACTCCATCGTTACCAGATGTCTAGGGACGCTTTAGTTGCCCTGCAGGATTGTGCTCACACTGAGTCTTGGCAGCGGTTCACGGACAGCATCAACCAGCAAACAAGTTTGGCTTCTATGTGGCACCTCATCCGTCGGGTTGTTAAAAAGACACCGGCCACTGCTCGTCATCACACTCCTGCCGACTATGCCAAACAACTTGTCGATGCCTGGTCAGAACAATCTACCCCAGCCAGTCTACCCATCCACATACAAGATGCACTCGCTTCCCGTGCTGCTGTCCATCGGCTACGTCTAATGTCTGCTCTGTTACAAGATGATGACGATGATGCAGAGGAGATAACTGAGGAGGAGTTGCGCCGTGCTCTCATTCGGGGTAGAGCTTCTTTCCCTGGTGATGATGGTATTACTTATGCTGTGCTGCGCCTACTTCAACAAGTTCCTGGGAACCCTCTACTTCGACTGTACAATCTTTGTCTTCGTGACGGTTGTGTACCACGAGCCTGGACCAGCAGCACAATAATACCCATCCCTAAGCCCAGCACTGCAAAGTTCAGGCCTATTTCCCTTACTTCCTGTTTCTGTAAGGTTATGGAGAGAATCTTACTCAATCGTCTCATGTACAGACTGCAGGATCGCCTCTCTCCATGGCTGTTTGGTTTCCTTCCCCAGCGGAGCACACATCACTGCCTAATCGACCTGTACTCTTGCCTTTCCAGGGACAGTGTGGTGGCCTTCATTGACCTTCGAAGTGCCTTCGATGTTGCTAATAGAGACGTCATTTTGGATCAACTGGTTGACTTTGGGATAAAGGGTAATCTATTACGGTGGATTCGGGGCTACCTGAGTAACAAGACCTCCTGTGTGTTTTTCAGTGGTGCACTCAGTCCTTTGCGCAGTTTTCATCTTGGTACGCCTCAAGGTGGTGTTCTCAGCCCATTGTTATTTAATTTTCTGATGCATCGGTTGCTCACTTCTCTCCCTGATATTCCTGGAACTACAATTACGTGCTATGCTGATGATATCTGTGTTCATTCTACCTCACCAAGGGATCTCCAGCGGTTTCTTGACTCCTTCTCTGTGGTCTCCTCTCACTGTGGCATTATTGTCTCCCCAGATAAGAGCAGAATATTCACCTGTCGCCTACCTCAAGCTCAGCCAGTGTTCACCATTGGAGGGACTGACATTCCCATGTGTTCCCAGTACTGCTACCTGGGTGCGCCAGTCAATATTTGGCCGATTGTCCCTGCCAGACCTCAAGACCATCCCATTGTCCAGGACTTATTGGGTCGTCTCCAGCGCCGACTTACACCACTTCAATGGCTATCTAACAACTCCTCGGGCATCTCCATCCCAGTAGCCAGGACCATCTATATTGCTTTTATCCGTTCAGTTGTTGATTACCTTTCCCCTGCTCTGATTCAACTTCCTAGGGCTACTCTGGAAGCTTTAGAAAAATTTCAAAATAGAGCAATGAGAATTATTCTCGGCTGTCCAATGTCGACCAGGATAGTGAACATGCAGCGTGAGTTGCGTCTTCCCCCATTAGTGGAGAGAATTTATTCTAATGTTACTTGCTTCACTGTCAAGTGCCTCCATTTCCCACATCTTTCACCCCATTACTCTCAGTTAGTCAGGACTTCTCTTAGACCAAACTACCCGGTCCCTTTCATACTGCCTGCTGGACGTACTCTTATAAGGTCTGTTTCCTCTGTGCTCCGTGGTCTTAATATAGATATAATGGTTGCAGACGTCCCCCCAGGGCCCCCTCCATGGATGCTACCAACACCTGATGTGAGCTTTACACCTACTTCCAAGTCGGAGCTGCCTTCTCTACAGCAGCAGTTGGCTCTGGAACACATAGAAACAGTGACTTCCTCCATCACAGATCCATACTGCCTCTACACTGATGGCTCATTGCAGGTGGATGGTGCAGCAGGTTGTGCTGTTTTCTCGCCTGACCTGGAGTCACCTCCAGGGGGCTGGGTTGGCCGTCGTCTCTGTAACCACTCTAGCTCAACATTGTGTGAACTGTATGCCATTCTGGATGCTGTTAGTGTTGTTTGTCAACGTGGAGTGAATGCTGCCATTTTTTGTGACTCCAAACCTGCCCTTCATTCCCTCTCTAGTGTTCAGCCCACACACTCTACTGTTGTTCAGCAGATTTTATCGTTTTTGGCCTTATTGCGTCATCGTAAATTGACTGTCAAATTTTTATGGGTGCCATCCCATGTAGGTTTACGTCACAATGGTACAGTTGACAGACTCGCAAAGGAAGCCTGCCATCTGCCTCCTCGTGGTGCTGGAAGTCCTCTCTCCCTGACATGTTACCTCTCTAAAGTCCGCTCCGCCGCTCTCCTCCCTGTACGGCGACGCAGGGATGCAGAGAGGCCCTTCAGCATCTCCATCACCCATTACGAGTCTGTCTGCCATTACAAATATTCCTACCGTCGTCGAGGCCTCATGGTTTGGAGGCACAATGTAGTCTCTGCTCGTTTGAGGCTTGGTTACCGGCCACCGTGGCAGGTTGCTGGGATGCAGGGTGAGCCTCCCTTCACTGAGTGTCGCTTGTGTCGAGCGCCTCGTGCTAACACTATAGAGCACTATTGCCTAGCCTGCCCCACTGTCCGACACTTGCTGCCCCAGGGCCTGCCACTTGATGTGGTTTGTCGACACCTGCTGAACCATCAGGTTCTGGAGGAACTTCTGGTGCGCCACCCTCGTTTTGGTGGATTTAAGTAGGTCATGATGTAAATATTTGTCTGTATGCTTGTGCTTCATTCTGTTATGTTTTCGTGATGTGTGTGTGTGTGCGCATGTGTGTGTGCTTGTGTGTGTGTGTGGTCATTGGGTTCTTGTGAGTCCCGCCTACCCTTGTGTACTGTTGTCTGCCTATTGACTGACGCTACGGTGCAATGAATTAAAAAAAAAAAAAAAAAAAAAAAAAAAAAAACACCACATAACACCAGGCCACACTGTATCACACCACACCACACCACATAACACCAGGCCACACCACACCACACCACATAACACCAGGCCACACCACACCACACCACATAACACCAGGCCACACTGTATCACACCACACCACACCAGCACCAGCCATGATGCATAAAACAACTGCTCGTCAGCACAATGAATTAATTATGTTTGCAAATATTCGCGGGCTTCACTCCAACATTAACTCGGTACACTTACTTCTTCAAACCGAAACCCCTAACATTCTTTTCCCCACTGAATGCCAGGTTACTCCCTCTTCTGACCTGACTAACTACAACTTTCCAGGCTATATTTTAATGTCAAATTTTAGATCAAAGGGAGGCGTTTGCTGTTTTGCTAGATCAACAATATCCTTGGAGAACATTTTCAATCTCGCATCACCAGATTTTGATTACTCAATTTACAAGCTAAATTCTTCAGGCTCAGTTAAATATTATTGTTGTATTTACCGATCACCAAATGCCTCCCCAGACAATAGCCTCTTTGATTCCCTGACCTCCATTCTTTCTGATTTAAACATTAATGCTGCATCAGATATATCCTTACTGGGTGATTTTAATGTCCACAATGTTGAGTGGCTCACTCATTCGGCCAGAACTGATGAACCTGGGCTTGAATGCGAGTTATTCGCAGACTCATTCAATCTCACCCAACTAATCAAGCACCCCACTCGCATACCTGATAATCCAGAACATAGACCACACCTACTTGATTTGTTTCTTACTACCAATCCCGAAACATATAGTGTTGAAGTGAAGTCCCCTCTTGGATCCTCAGACCATTGCCTCATTGCAGTCTCCTGTTCCCACTCCTCCCTACCCATCCACTCTGAACCCATCCGAGTGACCAAATGGCACTATGATGCTGCAGATTGGGTGGGGTTCCGTGACTTTTTAATTAACATTCCTTGGTCATCATTTTACTCTACTGACTCAGATAGCTTCCTGAACCATATTACTGACTTTATAAAAATAGGAATGGAAACATATATCCCTCACCATCAATACTAAAAAAATCTAACTCTCCAAAATGGTTTGATCACAGCTGTGCCAGAGCTACAGAGCAAAAATCAATAGCCTATAATGCCTATACAAAGTCGAAAACTCTTCAATCATACAATTATTTCAAAATTGTCAGATGCCATGCTAAAGCTGTAACTAATTTAGCCAAATCTAACTTCATACATAAACAAGTCAATAAATTACTGAATAATCCTAATGATAATAAGATCTTTTGGTCAACAGTAAACTCATTCAAATCTAACTTCAACCATGGTTCATCTATTCCCCCTTTAAAGAATAGCAATGGAAATCTCATATGTGATCCACGTGGTAAAGCAAATCTTTTGGCCAATATCTTCGCCACAAATTCAAACATCAATGACACTGCTCAAAACACTCCCATTTTGAATTTTAACTCCCCAGAAAGTCCACCCTTAATAATTCATACAAGACAAGTGCGGACCATTTTGGAGAATCTATCTATCGACAAAGCTCCAGGGCCAGATGTATTAAAAAATTGCTCAAAAGAATTAGCTCCAATTCTCTCAAAATTATTTCGTGTATGTCTCCATACCTCGTCCTTCCCAGCCGCCTGGAAAGAAGCCAATGTACAACCAATTCCCAAAAAAGGAGCTACCGCAAATCCATCAAATTACAGAACAATTGCGATCACGTCTACTCTCGGTAAAATATTTGAAATAGTTCTTAACAATCACTTTGTAAAGCACCTTGAGAAAAATCATCTGCTAAATGATAAGCAATATGGCTTTAGACAGAGACGATCTACTGTGGACCTGCTCTGTTATTTCACAGATAACATATTCCAATCAACTGATAAATATGGAGAGACTCACACAATTTGCCTTGATATATCTAAAGCCTTTGACAGAGTATGGCACAGATCATTACTGTCTAAGCTTCCACATTATGGCCTTCAATCTTTTGTTCCCCTAATTAATTCATATCTTAGCAACAGAAAATTACGTGTGATGGTAGATGGTCTGTATTCCGACTTTCATCCCATTAATGCTGGTGTTCCTCAAGGAGCGGTCTTGGCTCCAACTTTGTTCCTCATTCATATTAATGATCTTTTGTCAGTTACTCAGAATTCAATTCACTCCTATGCTGATGATTCAACTATTCACAGTTCCTTCTCATTTAATGATAGTTTTACTCAACACAATATTTTAGAATACAAACTTGCCACTTCAATTTCATTAAATGAAGACTTAACGAAGATCTTTGAATGGGGACAAAACAACCTAGTTTCTTTCAATGCAAATAAAACTAAATACATCCCGTTCTCAAATAGATCAGATAATCAAGATTCTCACATAATTTTCAATAACACAAATATCCTCAAGTCCCACAGCATTGATCTCCTTGGTGTAACTTTAAATGAAAACCTCAGTTGGACTCCCTATGTAAAATCCATTGCCAAAACTGCATCTAGGAAGATGGGACTTTTATACAGAGCTTGTAATTATTTGACTGACGAGCAGTTAGCAGTAATATATAAGAGTCATGTGCGTTCCCAGATGGAATATTGTTCACCTCTGTGGGCTGGTTGTGGATCGGTGGTGTTAAGACAATTAGATAAAATTCAAAACAGAGCTATCAGACTGATCAATAATCCTATGATCACTAATGAATTCCCTCCCTTATCAGTACGTAGAAATGTTGCTTCCCTTGCACTATTTTATAGATACTTTTATAGGAAATGTTCGGATGAACTTGCCCTGATTATACCACCCCTTCGCGTTTTCCCACGGAGGACTAGGGCAGCTGAGAATGCTCATGAGTTCACACTGACTCCTCCACGTTGCAGGACAACTGCTTACAAAAATTCATTTACTCCCCGTACTACTTCCCTGTGGAATTCTCTACCAAAGGAATGTTTTCCAGCAAGTTATACCCCCCAGCAATTTATATCCAGTTGTTTTAAATATTTTATGAGTGGAGGATGCCAATAGGCAAATGGAACCAATTATTTATTTGTTTTTTCCTTTCCTCCACTCACTATATGTAAAAAAAAAAAAAAAAAAAAAAAATGTTAGAATGAAAGAACATAAACGAGATATGACGAATTGTAACACAAATAATGCTAACTTTGTCCATGCATATGACAACAACCACTGTATTGATTAGAATTCTGGTAAAATAATAATTAATTGCAACAATTTCAAGAAACGTAGAATATTAGAATCAGTATGTATACAGCACTATAAAAACTTTAACTTTGATAAAGGTATGCTCAAACTAGATCCATACATGAGAGCACTAGTGGTCAAATCCCTCCCAGATGTGGGGTCGGATCCCTGAGGAATCGCCAGGTCAGGTCGGTTGGGTGAGGTGAGGTGAGGTGTGGTCTGTCTGTCATCAGAACACACCTTGTCCCTCCCTCCCCCTGTCAGCTACTTATTTTCCTATCATGTTTCATTCAACTCTGTACTGCTGAAGAGGGAGGTAGTTGGCTCCGAAACGTCCATATTAAATATTTTTTGTCTATAAAAAGTGGGTTTTTCTTAGCATGCTGCTCTTCACGTTATTGTGAATTACCACTCCATTATGGATCCCACGATCAGACACCACCTCTTCTCCTTCTTCCTGCTGACTTTCCCGTTCCTGACCTCCTGCTTCAGACGTTACGAGAAGTGTTTAAGGGGGAAGTACAGTGTTGGCAAATCTGGAACAACTCATTCCTCCAAACTATTCCAAGCAACAGGACACCATTATTTTTGTTCATCTGGTCCTGTTTCCTGGCATAGTTTGGAGGAATCAAGGCACTCCAATGTACCAAAAGTATACTCTCCCCTTAACGGCAGTCAAGAAAAAGAAGCTTCAACTGAAATTCCTCCATGAACAAGTCATCCCTAAGTCTTTCTTGCCGTTCTTTCGATGGAGGACTACACCGTTTCCTGATGTTGCACGAGCCACTCTACTTGAGCGTATTGCCTGCATAAAACGAGAAGTTGATGAGTCGTATTGGCTTCTTCGACGTAACCTACGACTTCTCAAAGGACACCTTCATGATGATTTGTTGGAATCCGTACTTCAGACAGCCAGTAACAAGTGTAACCATGAAGTGAACAAGACCAGGATTAGACACAATAGAGTCATCAGCGAATTGTGCAGTGCCAGTGAGTGGAGCAACTGTGGTGTTATGGGCTCAGTGGTGAATTTGTCGTCCTATGTGCTATCGGAAATTGAAAATCAAGTGTTGCAAATGGGTTTTTCTTTTGCTCTAAAACCTGGTAGAGATATTGCCCTAGATTTTGTTGCGTCTGTATTTAATTGAAGGCATAATTTCCCGTGCCTTAATGGTTTTATAATCAATGGCTTTTTGCATCATTTTAACTCCTATGATTCCATTCCTAGGCGGTTTCGTTTGGCCTTGGAGAATTTAAGAAAAACAACTCCATTTTCATAACTAAAGCTGACAAGAGCAACTCAATTGATAAAGTTAACTACGAAGAAAAGATGTTAAATCTATTAAATGACGTCACCACTTATGAAAAGTTGAGATCTTCTCCCTTAAAGCGTCTGTCCACCCAGTTCAACTGTACTGTGAAAGAACTACTCAATAATGTGCCCAACATCGATGCTAAATGGTTCATGCAAGTCAACTCTAAACTTCCACACATATATGGTCTACCCAAAACACATAAGAATGGTGTTCCTCTTCGCCCCATTGTTTCGTACTGTGGATCATTTAGCTACAAATTATCAAAATTCTTAGCCAATAAATTATCACCATTAGTGGGATGCATCTCAAGTTCACACATTAAAAATTCCTCACATTTTATTGATAAAATTAAGTCTCTAAACCTAACTAATGGAAAAATGGTAAGTTTTGATGTAGATTCACTCTTCACTAAAGTGCCACTTAACGATGTATTAGAATTTCTAAGTAGGAAAATGCCAGACTATGATTTAGATTTGGGTATGCCAATATCTTCCTTCCTTGAATTAATTAAACTTTGTGTTTCATCCAATGCTTTTTCTTTTAATGATAAATTCTTCATTCAGCGTTTTGGCAATGCTATGGGGTCGCCGTTATCCCCCATCCTTAGTAATTTGTATATGGAATTTTTTGAAACTGAGTTATTATCCAACATTGCACCCCCAAATCTAATATGGCATAGGTATGTAGATGACATTTTCTCCTTTTGGCCCAAGAGTCTCAATAATTTTGAAGATTTCTTTTGCAAATTAAATGACTTGGTTCCATCTATCAATTTCAAAATTGAATGGGAAATTGATGGTTCCCTACCCTTCCTTGATGTTTTGGTTACTAAAATTAATGACTTCTCTACTTTCACTGTCTATAGGAAACCCACTCATTGTGATATGTACATTCATTTTTTCTCTTATCATAATGATTCTATCAAAATGTCTGTCATATCTACCTTGTTTCTCAGAGCATTAAGAATTTGTAGCCCCAAAAATTTAGAGGTAGAAAACAACAAAATTTGGATTATATTCCGTAACTTGAAATATCCTGATTGGTTTATCAGAAAAGCTTATTATAAGGCTAGGAAAACCTTCTATGTTCCTAAATGTCAGTCAGAAAAGAAACCTTATTTATGTCTTCCTTATGTAAAAAGTCTGGAAAAATTCAGTCAGTTAGCAGAGAACTTGATGTAAACATATCCTTCAAATATACTTCTAGTATCAAAACTACTCTTGTAAGAAATAATGCCACTGTTCAGCCCCAAGCAGGAGTATACAAAATTCCTTGCAAACCATCTCTATGACCGTTATTTTAATAACTACCATTCGAACAGCCTCAAGTTTCTATATCCAAACTCACTGTAGCGAATCAAGTTTCACCTCCATCAGTAACAAAGCCTATAAGAGTTTACGTGTGGGCCTTGTGGCTTGTAGTGGACAGTTCTCTTGTGGGACTCACCACGAAAACACTCCCACAATCTCTCGCCCTCCTATTGGGGTTCTGTTTGTGCTAGTGTTTATTCCTTACTGTTGAGCGACTGGACTGCAACCACTCTTAAGTATCATTTTAAATTTGTATTATCCTAGTTGTCTCCTTTTGTTTTGTTATTTTGTTGTTGTAGGCTAAGGTGATTTGTTTATTAATTGTATATTATTAGGGGGTTTATTATATTTGTTTATTGTGTATTATATGTATATTATAGGGTTTTATTAATAATTAATTGGGCTGATTTAAAGTAATATGGATTGTAATAAAGAAGAATTAATTGTATAAAAAGTTTATATAACATCTGCTGTAACAAGTAATGGCGACCGTGACAGGACCTGAGAAACAGCCCTTAAATATTACGAAATATTGTTTGAAGCCATGCTATGTATAGGAAAGTTTTGTGGCTGTAGGAAACTCAACAGTGTCATAATTATTCACTATCTGAATTTCACGTTGGCAGACGTTCAGTGAATAGGTATCGTGCTAGTTAAGGTGTAGTTTACTTCTCTTAGCACTCGTACGCAGTAATCTTTGTTCGATCTTTTAGTAGGAAAAGATTGGCATCCTAGACTGTGTAATACCTGGGGACATTCATAATCGGTGTTGCTTTGCTCAACTCATTAATCCTCGTTAACAAGTGTTGACCCTCTAATCTACTTTATCGAACAGGAACACCCATAGGAGTTAAAGCTTGGTTCCTTACGCGTATTTAAACTATCCCGGAGTTTTAATCGCGTATCTTACTGCTTTTAGTCTCGTCCCTAACCGAGTTTTACTCTTATCATCAACTCTATTCTTTGTGTAATTTTCTAACATGGCTACCCTATTCAGCCTTCAAGGTTTCACAGAGAATCCCACCTACGATCAACTTCAAAATCTTAAAAAAGCTGACTGGAAATCATTAGCTGAACATTATAGTATTCATATCTCTGTTCATATGCGTAAAGAAGTAATGAAGAATATAATTATAGAGAAATTGGTAGAAGCTCAAATTTTACCAGAGGAGGCAGTGTGTGCACTAACGCCGGCAGGTTTTCCCTTAACTTTTCCTGAAGCAAGTCCAGTTCAGAATCCTAAACCAACCAGTAAGGAAATGAGTCTTGAAAACCTGTTCGAGTTAGAGAAATTAAAATTAGAATACAAATTACGAATGGTTGAAGCCGAGAGAGAGGAAAAGCAATTGCAAATACAAATACAAAAAGAGATTAAGCTGGCAGAATTAGAATCAGAAGAGAAAAGAGCTCAGGCTGAATTGGAGCTAAGGCGCCTACAGGTTTCTGAAGAACAGGATCGACGAAATAATGAACAGGTGCAAGTAAGGTTTAGACCCGACAAAGCTACTTCACTTTTACCAACATTTGTTGAGGAAGATGTTGATACATATTTTAAGACGTTCGAACGTATAGCAACCAAACATGAATGGCCTCAGGATCAATGGGTAACTGTATTAGTGCCTAAATTTACGGGTAAAGCTCATAAAGTGTTTACTTCAATAGACCAACCAGATGATTATGCACAAGTTAAAGCCAGTATTCTCGATGCATATTCAATCACCCCAGATGGCTATCGACAGAATTTTCGGAATCTTAAAAAAGACTCCTCCAAAACTTTTATAGAGTTCGCCCAAGAATTACTAAGATTGTTCACTAAATGGTTGGATGCTACCGAAACAAAAACACGGGAAGAGCTAATTAATTTAATGGTAATGGAGCAGTTTAAGTCTAAGTTGCCATTCTTTATCCTAAGACATATTGAAGAACAGAGGGAGACAAACTTGGATGTAGTTGCAAGATTGGCTGACGCCCATAATTTGCTTATTCAGTCGCTCAACTCTAGGGATAGTGGTCAAAAACTTAATGTAAGATCATCCTCTGGTAGTTCGTATTTTAAAAAGTCTGATAAGCAGAAGATGGGAAGTGATAAACGAGTTCCTGAACCTGAGTTATTCTGTAGTTATTGTAAAACTCTAGGTCATGTGATTAAAGATTGTACTAATCCAAGGTGTCGAGTAGCAAGGAAGGATTCTGGCCAACAAGTAAATCCCATTGCTTCTACTAACTTTACCCAAAATAATACTGAACTCTTTATGCCATTCCAAACTCAAGGGAAACTATCTATCTCTAAAAACTCTCATTCATGCCCTATCACCATTCTACGCGATACAGGTGCCGCAAAATCAGTCCTTTATGGAGAAACCATCCCTAACCTCCAGAATGCTAGAACGGGAAAACAAGTAGTACTTGCTTGTTTGGCTTCCCAAGTATCTTGTCCCTTGGCTAAAGTGTACTTGGAATCTCCAATTTTCTCAGGTGAAGTAGAAGTAGCAATAACATACGAGTCCCTTCAAATTTCCCGATGTACACCTTCTGCTCGGTAATGATATAGCAGGATCCCAAGTAGTACCATCCCCAATAGTAATGCAAACTCCTACTACTCCCATTCCTGTAGAGAAAGGGCTTGACGATGTCTTTCCTATTTGTGCTGTGACTAGAGCCCAAGCCATAAAGCGGAAAGATTCATCCCACAGTAACATTTCGTTACCCTCAGAAAGTGTATATGACAAATTAATCTCGAAAGATGAACTTATAGAAGCGCAACAAGCTGACTCTTCTTTAATATCTATTAGACATTTGGTATTTTGATAAAACTCCATGTTATTATTACAGGGATGGAGTATTAATGAGAGTATTCAGACCTTCATACCTTGATCCTAAAAGCACCTGGGCTGAAACACATCAAGTGATCGTACCCCAGTCTGCTCGTAAAGCCATAATCCAACTTGCGCACGACGGTAAGGCAGGACATTTAGGTATCAAGAAAGCTCTTGCAAAAATACTAAATGAATTTTACTGGCCAGGCCTTAAAAAAGAGGTTTCTGATTATGTGAAATCTTGTCATGTGTGCCAGATGGTAGGAAATCCTAATCAGGTAGGCTAATCCCTCCAGCTCCACTCAACCCAATTCCTGTAACAGCTGAGCCCTTTGAAATACTTGTTTTAGATTGCATAGGTCCATTGCCAAAGACCAAAAAAGGCAATCAATATCTTTTAACCTTAATGGATCCCACCACTAGATACCCTGAAGCTATACCAGTAAAGAACATTGAAACAAAGACCATTGTAAAACACTTATTGCATTTCTTTACGACAGTTGGTATCCCAAGGATTGTACAGACAGATAGGGGTACTAACTGTACAAGTAATCTATTTGAACAGATCATTAAAGAACTAAATGTAAATCATGTAACCTCTTCTGCTTATAGGCCTCAGTCTCAAGGGTGTCTGGAAAGATTCCACCAAACTCTAAAGTCAATGCTTAAGAAATATTGTCTAGAAAGTGACAGGGACTGGGATGAAAGCATTGATTGGATGCTATTTGCGACCAGGGAAAATCCTCAAGAGAGTACGGGATTTTCTCCGTTCGAAATGTTGTTCGGAAGAAAGGTAAGAGGACCTCTCAAAGTACTCAAGGACCAATGGGTTCAACCTTCTCCTGTACCGAACATCACGGTTGCTAGATATATAGATAATTTACAGAACAGACTTACTTCCATAAGACAAATAGCCTTACATAATCTAGGAAATGCACAAGAACGAAGGAAAAAGCACCAGAAAAAAGCGGTAACTCGCTCGTTTACCATTGGTGATAAGGTACTACTATCCGTTTCAGCACCGGACAGACGCTGTTTTTCGCAAATATCTCCTAGACGAATCGTTGTATCAATATAATATTTCAACACACTATCTTTAACACCCGGGCGTAATTTATGGCTGACATACCATATTCCTATATGTGTTATGCGAGGAGTTTACTCGTGAAAAATAGCTCAAAGCTTGCCAGTCATATTGACGCATTCGAAGGAAAGTGTGGCCCCCCCAACACCCTCCCAAACCATTCCTAACCACAACTACATCCCCCCCTTCTCACCCCTCCCTCCTCCTCTTCTCCCCCTAGCTCCTCGCCTCCCTCATCACTCGTGTCCCTCCCTATTTCTTCCATCACTGTATTATATATTAGAATGTTATGTAGATGTATATGTATAGATATGATTATTAACTAAGAGTATGGTGCAGTACAATTCTATAGAGGCAAGACGTATTTCACTTTGATAATTACTGTACAACAGCATGTTTACATACATGTAGTATGTAGAAGGTCCATGTTTGCAGTCCTTATGGTCAACCATGCAAGTGAACACGATGTACTGGCATTATCTGTGGTCTGGACCTTCTAGGCAAAGTTATTAGATACTGTGTACCTATTCATTATAAAATGTCAACTTGGTCCAGTTAATATAATGTTATTTTGTTGACTTGTCCCTTTTATATTTATATTATCACCAAATTATATATATATATATATATATATATATATATATATATATATATATATATATATATATATATATATATATATATATATATATATATATATATATATATATATATATATATATATATAGTGTAGGATTTAATTATGCAAACATGATAAAACAAAATTTTTTCACAATCACTGTTAAGGAAAACGTCATCGTCTTCATCATCACTGGCTTTCACGTATGTACAATGTGGCAAGACGAAGAACAAACTCTGCCCTGCATCCACGGGGGCAAATGGACAACATTGTCGCTAATAGGTGCGCCTCGGCAGTCAATGATTTCTACCCTGTCACTACTTGAGTCATAGCCTCGGACTTGGGGGTACCTCATACCTCAGAGAGAGGGGGAGGGGATACGGGAGACTGTGAATATTCAATTAAGGCATAAATTCGTTATTTAAAAAGGTAAAGAACACATGAAGCAACCATGAACGATTATATTTAGTTGCCCAAAACCAAAATTAATCATTTTTCTGGTGGCCTTAGACACGTGGGTTATTATCCGGCTATACGGCCATTAACAACGGGATTAGCTATTGCTTTAATGGTCATTTGACACACCCTGGTTTTCATGTCCACACACAACGGTAACTGTATTAAACAATATTACTAATGAACGATACGTATATACATACTGTCATAAAAAAAATAAAAAATGGAAGGTGGATGGTGTAAATAGGGGGGGTGAAGAGTGAAACGGGGAGGGGGGATAATGAGATATTGGGGTAGGGAAGGAAGGAATGGTGTGGGGGGATTTCGGGGTGTTGGTAGAGGGGTTACACGAGTACCCCACACTCGTCCGATTCTCTATAACGCCTTAGATATGATGACTGGATTAGGCTTAATATCACTCAGTAAACTCCTAACATAACACATATAGGAATATGGTATGTCAGCCATAAATTACGCCCGGGTGTTAAAGATAGTGTGTTGAAATATTATATTGATACAACGATTCGTTTAAGAGATATTTACGAAAAACACCGTCTGTCCGGCGCTGAAACGTATAGTAGTCTTCTTTCCAATCCCTGGCACTCCTCTTAAAAGTAAATACTCTGGACCTTATGTCGTCTCAAGAAAGGTATCGCCAACCAATTATATTATTCAGACACCTGACAGACAAAAGAATTCTCAATTAGTTCATATAAATCTCATGAAGCCATATAACGAAAGAACATCAGAGGATAGATCAAAACAAAATGTGATTTGTTTAACGTTGGAGAAGAGGGAGTCGAGTGCAGATGACGGTCACGTGACCCCTCTGAAACGAAAGATACTTAAATTCCTTTTCCTCGTAGTAACCCTCCTAACAGTGAAATTTTGCAGAACTTGGGGTCTTACCTTGACTCGGAACATAAGGAGGAATTAGAAACACTTATCCGTTCTTTTCCTTCCATCACTACAGATTTACCAGGTTCATGTAAAATACTTGAGCATGATATTAAGTTAATTAATGATAAAGTTAATCCCATCAAGCAAACTCCTTACCGGTTAAATCCATATAAAGCAAATATCATGAAACAGGAAGTTCAGTATCTTCTGGAAAACGGTTTTGCGGAACCTAGTATCTCTCCATGGGCTTCACTTTGCATATTGGTGCCAAAACCTGACGGTTCATTTAGGAAAGGAGATTTCATCATTTGTTACCCCACAAGGTTTATTCTCCTATACAGTCCTCAGTTTTGGTCTCTGTAATGCAGCTTGTACGTTCCAAAGAGTTATAAGTTATGTAATTCAAGGTTTACTAGGTACAGTGGCTTATATAGACGATCTGGTTGTGATGTCAGATGATTGGAACGAACATCTGGTGAGACTCCGATGTCTATTTGAACGTTTGAAAGAAGCTGGCCTCACTCTTAACCTATCAAAATCTCATTTTGCTAAAGGAACTGTATCTTATCTAGGATATACAGTGGGAAGAGGGCTGGTAAGGCCCAAAAAGGCCAATGTAGATGCCATTCTGAATTTTTCTCCTCCACAGACTAGAAGGAAGTTAATGCAGTTCCTGGGAATGTGTGGCTATTACCGACGATATTGTTCCAACTTCGCTGCTGTGGCTGCCCCCTTGACTGCCCTTACAAGTACTAAAAGAGTCTTCAGGTGGAGTTCAGACTGCCAGCAAGCCTTTGATAACCTTAAAGGCTTTTTATCGTCTTCCCCAGTATTGACAGCCCCGAACTATTCACAACCTTTCTTCTTGCAAGTAGACGCTAGCGGAATGGGAGTTGGTGCAGCTCTACTACAACGTGACTCTACGACTGGTGTACTTCATCCAGTGGCTTACTACTCGGCGAAAATGAAGCCTCATCAATTGGCCTATTCTACCATCGAGAAGGAAGGGTTGGCTCTGGTTGCATCTCTGAGGAAGTTCGAATGTTACCTTTTACACCACCCTGAAGTCGTGCAAGTGTATTCTGATCACAACCCACTGATATTCATCGATAAGGCAAAACTACAAAACCAACGCATTCTTCGATGGGCACTCCTTCTACAGTCTTACAACCTGAAGGTTAACTACATACGAGGAGTAGATAATATCATCGCGGATGCTCTCTCAAGGTCTCCTCCGACTTCAGTCATTGAATAACCTTCTCTGCAAACAAGTGCAACGAAGGTCTTCACTCGGGAGGACTGTTACGACCTTGTCCTTCTTCGAATCATCAACCATCTCAATGACCGTTATTTTAATAACTACCATTCGAACAGCCTCAAGTTTCTATATCCAAACTCACTGTAGCGAATTAGGTTTCACCTCCATCAGGAACAAAGCCTATAAGAGTCTATGTGTGGGCCTTGTGGCTTGTAGTGGACAGTTCTCCTGTGGGACTCACCACGAAAACACTCCCACAATCTCTCGCCCTCCTATTGGGGTTCTGTTTGTGCTAGTGTTTATTCCTTACTGTTGAGCGACTGATCGTGACTACAACCACTCTTAAGTATCATTTTAAATTTGCATTATCCTAGTTGTCTCCTTTTGTTTTGTTATTTTGTTGTTGTAGGCTAAGGTGATTTGTTTATTAATTGTATATTATTAGGGGGTTTATTATATTTGTTTATTGTGTATTATATGTATATTATAGGGTTTTATTAATAATTTTCTGGACTGATTTAAAGTAATATGGATTGTAATAAAGAAGAATTAATTGCATAAAAGTTTATATAACATCTGCTGTAACACTATGTATGATCAATGACATTCTACCAGCTCCTCCTCGAAATCTTAAATACTCACTGTACGCCGATGACTGTGCGATATTGCACTCCAGCTGTAATGCAGAGTTTTCGTTAACTCGGATCCAATTGGCACTGGATTTGATTCACAATTGGGGCCTCCAGTGGGGTTTTGAGTTTTCAGTAAGAAAGAGTGTAGGGGTTATTTTCACTCGTAGGAAGAAGCCAGACGTCTGGCTGACTATGGGTGACAACCCCCTACCTATTCAAAATTCTACTAAATTTCTTGGACTGCATTTTGACAGTCGACTGACATGGCGAGTCCATGTCAGTCAGTTAAAAAATAAATGTTTAAAAGCACTCAATTTGCTGAAGTGCATTTATGGTACAAAATGGGGAGCAGATAGGAAGTCATTGCTAATGCTATATAAATCCCTGATTAGATCTAGAGTAGATTATGGGTCAATAGTGTATGGTTCGGCATCTGAGTCTGTGTTGAAAGGTTTGGATGTTGTGCAGAATGCATGTTTGTGTGTGTGTCTTGGAGCCCTACGTTGCACTCGAATCGAGCGTCTAGAGGTGGAGTCACAAGTGCCTCCCCTCCGTTTGAGATGAGACGAACTTCTAATATATTGTGCTAAGAAATCCAGGGTGCCGAGTCATCTTCCCGGGAATGCCTTGCTACGGCAACAGTACCCGGGGGGCCATGGCGCTAGGCCCCTGGCAGAGGGACCGAGTCGTCCGTCTGGGAACCCCTGCGCCCCAGGGGGCACTGGCGTGAGGCCAATGGGGACCAGGCCCCAAGTTCAGGTACCCGTGGAGCCTAGTCATCCTCCCGGTAATGCCTTGGTGATGCATTTGCAGCCGGGGGGCCATGGCGATAGGCCCCCGGAAGGGCCGAGTTATCCGCCTGGGTGTCGCATGGCCCCGGAGGGCACTGGCGTGAGGTCCCTCAGAGCAAGACTCCACGACCTCGTAGAGTGTGTCGGTATAGAATTATCAACAATCGATTCCCTGGTTTTAGTAAACATTGCACCCTGGGTAACACCCCCCTTCACTATTGTGGATTCCTGGCTGCCAGGGGTTAAATCCCGGGTGCCGGAGGTGGAGGTACATCAGAGGTTTCATGAGATAATTGTTAAACATCTTTCATATTTCCATCTGTATACCGACGGCTCCAAGACGGATGAATGTGTGGGTGCAAGTGTGTTGTCGACTGAATGCCAGTTAAGATTCAGACTGCCGAATCATACATCGATTTTTCTTGCAGAACTTTTTGCTATTAATAAAGCTTTGGATTTTGCCCTATCGACGACCCACGGTAGGAAAGTTATTTTTACAGATTCATTAAGTTCACTTCAAGCTATTAAATCCTTAAATACAACTAACAACGAAATACAGGGTAATATCATTAGTAAGCTGTTTTGTACCAATAAATCAATCAAGCTTATATGGGTACCTTCACATTATGGTATCTATGGCAATGAACAGGCTGATATACTAGCCGGGTCAACTGTTGATCTGGACCTTAGCATAGTCCGTACGGATCTCAGGTGTTTTGTTTCCCTCATTAAGTCTCGAATTCATCTCCTGTGGCAAAGGCAGTGGACCAGATTAGACATCAAAAATAAAGTAAGAACAGTTATTGAACCCTGGGCTACGTCATCATGGCGTAGCTGCAGGGACGAAGTGGTATTGGCTCGACTCAGGTCAATGCCACATGGTTCACCCACCTTGAACCCTATGTAAATAGAAACTTTCCCCCAAATTGCCAGTCATGCAATACAATAATGTCAATAACTCATTTACTAATTTTTTGTAGAGAGTATGAACACCAAAGAAGAAAAATTAAACAGTATTTTCAACTGAAAAATAAAGCTTTCACCATCGAAAATATTCTTGCAGATGACAAGAACATTATAAACAAACTAATGAGTTTTCTGAGGGAGACAAAACTTTATGACCTTATATAGATTGATATAATAAAATGGATCCATTGGCTTAATGACCTTTGGCTATATGCCTCTGGTTGATAGCCAAGAAATCCAACAAGCAAGCAAGCTGAATAAACCAGATTAAAACCTCACCACTAGTCTTCCTCTAAACCTCTCTTAAACCTCCAAGTAAAGAGTACTTTTATAGATTGCCTACCAATTAAGGATTATAGACACACTTAAGAGAGGTAACTCATAAGACTAGAGTAGCTGCTGCTACATTGG
This sequence comes from Petrolisthes cinctipes, assembly GCA_033782935.1. Taxonomy (NCBI): domain Eukaryota; kingdom Metazoa; phylum Arthropoda; class Malacostraca; order Decapoda; family Porcellanidae; genus Petrolisthes; species Petrolisthes cinctipes. Next base: position 254,097 of record JAWQEG010000010.1, read on the forward strand.
TGACCCCGGAGTGTAACTTAAGCTGCACCAAAAACACCTCTACAAAATGACTTCACCCACCGAGTCAGACAACTACCCAGCCGCAGCCGCCCAAATCAAGCTATCCACATTCTCTACAATTGAGGCGCCAACTTGGTTCAGACGTGCTGAAGTACAATTCCGGCTTAAAAAGGTAAACCACTCCTCCTCAAAAGCTGACCACGTCTTAGCAGCCCTTCCAGATGACTGTCTTAAACAAATATATGTATCACTAGCATACCCCCACCTTTTGTATTGTTGTGCTCTATGGGGTGGAGCATATAAAATATATATTAATAATCTTTTTATTGAACAGAAGAAGATGATACGCATCATGTCTCACAGTCAGCGTTATGAACACACCCATCCACTCTTCATGCAATATAAACTGTTAACATTACCTCATATAATACATCTACAAACCTGCTTATTTGTACACACAGCTTTAAACTCGTCCCCAGTAATTCTAGATTTTAATATAATAGACCGAACTGACACCAGAAGAGGTAACAACCTGAGATTACCACTGTGCAGGACAAGTCATGCCCAGCAGAGTATTTTATTTCAAGGACCCAAACACTGGAACCAACTCCCTCAATGTATTAGAAATTGTACTTCACGCCCTCAATTTAAATGTAAACTAAAATACACGTTATTAGATAAGCAGAAACAAAATTTATAATGTATACTATATAGTATGTTATGTTGTGAAGTGTTGCTATAGCATATAGTACTGTATATAATTGTGGATTTTAATTTTAAATTTTTTTACCTAGAATTAATCATTACTTGTGATTATTTGTTATTATTACTGGCAATATTTGTTGTTAAAATTCCGTAGTTCAATTCATTCCATTTTATGATTCTGCAATTTTCGTTTTGTAACTTTATAATTTTGTAGTTATATGATGTTTTAATTTTCATGTTGTAATTCTATAATTTACTAATTTTATATTTTTTTATAATTTCATTATTTTATGAATGTTTTTTATATATATGTGTGTGTGTGTGTATGTGTATATGTATGTGTGTGTATATATGTGTATATGTGTGTGTATATATATGTGTATGTATGTGTGTATATGTATGTGTGTATATGTATGTATATGTATGTATATGTATGTGTATGTATATGTATATGTATATGTATATGTATGTGTATGTGTATATGTATATGTGTATGTGTATGTGTGTGTGTATATGTATATGTGTATGTGTATGTGTGTGTATGTGTGTATGTATATGTATATGTGCGTATGTATGTATATGTTTATATAATTTTGCTATTTTTGTAATATGGTTTTATCATTTTGCAATTTTTATATTATGATCTTATTTTGTAATTCTAACTATTCTTATTATTAGTTTTCCTAACTTAATGTAAGTAATCTGATTAATGGTTAACATTTGTTATTCTTGTTGTTAAATTAACATTTTTTTCTGTTTCAATATTCTGATGGAGGATATACCACAGCACACGTTAAGGATTCATTTGTGTATCTATATAGGTCCGTAATAGAGCCTTGGCTCAATGGACCTTGTCATTCAACATTGTAAGCAAGAATATTTACTATGTACAGAATGGACAATAAAATGTATCAGTATCAGTATCAGTATCTTCCCTCGCATAGCAGAGTGGCTGGAGACAAAGGGCGATGCAGTAGTACAATATGAAGATCTGAAGGCCTATCTCCTGCAGCGGTTTACACCTTCGCCAGCACTGCGAACTGCACAACTCCTCCAGCTGTCGAAACAACCACTTGGCGACCAGAAACCTTCTGAGGCCTTACTGAAAATGAAGGCATTAGCAAGACTTCCTCCAGCATCCAATGGGAAGCCACGCCAAGTTGACTTACTGTGAGCACTATGGCTCCTTTCCCTACCAGAACCCATTCGTGCAGCTATCCCCAACGCAGAGGAAATCGGTGAAGATGACCTTCAACTACAAGCGGACAAATTAGTGGATGCCCATGCAGCATCAGCTCGTCACATCGCTGCTGTACCTACTGGTCCTCTTCCCTCATCCCAAGAGGATGCCGTAGAAGTCGCAGCAGCACACCGCCCACCAGCAACCACTCGCCAAGTGTGTAAACAACGGTACCATGAAGCTCAGCCACACCAACCAGGGGCCAAAAGGAACTTCAGAGACCAGTTTTGTTTCTACCATGCCAGATTTGGTCCCCGAGCCAGAAAATGTGAAGCAGGATACCTGTGGTCAAAAAACGAGTAAGGCGGCCGTCGCGCATCGCGGCGGCCCCCACTGGAGTCAACGCTTTCTTCCTGCAGGACCCTACATCAGGCACTCGCTTCCTTGTTGACACTGGAGCTGCTCGTTCTCTCCTGCCAGTAGCTCGATGCAAGGGCCCTTATCAACCACCAACCAACATCCATCTGGCCGCAGCTAATGGCACTACCATTCCAGTATACGGCCAACAACACCTGAAGATCAACATCGCTGGTCGTACTTACAGCTGGAACTTCATAGTGGCAGACGTCACCCTCCCTCTACTTGGAGCTGACTTCTTAGCCAACTATCAACTCCTCGTCGATGTTGCTGGGTGTCGTTTGATGGATGCAGCCTCCTTAACGGCCACTCCCATCACCGCTGCGCCCATCAACCTTGCTCTACAAGTGGACAATGCAGCAAACAGTTTTTCTCACCTGCGCAGCACCTACCCTGACGTCTTCAAGCCAGAACTCCGTCAACAACCTCAGCAGCCAGCAAAGCACGGTATCTACCATTGTATCAAGACATCTGGCCCACCTGTGTTCTCCAAGTTTCGGCGACTGGCTCCAGATAAATTGGTGGTAGCAGAGCAGACTTTCGCAGAACTTGAGCGTTTAGACATCTGCCAAAAGGCGTCAAGTCCCTGGGCATTACCTCTGCACATTGTAACCAAGAAGGATGGCACCCTGCGACCATGTGGTGACTAAAGGCGCCTCGAAGTAAAGAGTACTTTTATAGACTGCCTACCAATTAAGGATTATAGACACACTTAAGAGAGGTAACTTATAAGACTAGAGTAGTAGCTGCCGCTACACACACACACACACACACACACACACACACACACACACACACAAATAGAGCAATAGATCAATGGAACAAATTACCAGAAGAAGTGGTGTGTGTCAAAAACATACATAAATATGATAATTATGTTTTAAAATACAGGACATTACGAGCTTGACTAAATCCTGTAAATAAATTGGTAAGAACAAATATGTAAGAACAAATTGGTAAGAACACAGACAAAGGAATACACACACACACACACAGACGATGGAATACACACACACACACACACACACACACACACACAGGCGAAGAAATACACAAACACACACACACACAGACACACATAGGATACACATACACACACATACGAATACACACACACACACACACACACTTAGGAATACACACACACACAGACGAAGGAATACACACACACAGACGAAGGAATACACACACACACACACACAGAGACACACATAGAAATACACACACACAGACGAAAGAATACACACAGACGAAGGAGTACACACACACATACAGACACAGATGAAGAAATACACACACCTACTTAGGAATACACAAACACACACACAGACGAAGGAAACACACACACACACACACTCACACACACACACATTGGAATACACACACACATTGGAATACACACACACACACACACACACACACACACACACACACACACACACACATTGGAATACACACACACATTGGAATACACACACACACACATAGGACTGCACACACACACATACACACAGACGAAGGAATACACACACACACACACACAAGTATATTTTCAGCCTATGGCTATACCTCATATCAATAAACCGTTTATTATTATTATTATTATTATCACAGACGAAGAAATACACACACAAAGACGAAGAAATATATACACACACACAGAGTTACGCATAAGAATACACACACAGACGAAGAAGTATACACACACACACACAGAGTTACGCATAAGAATACACAGACGAAGAAATACACACACACACACAGGCACACATACACACACTCAAACACACACAGAGGAACACACACACACGCACACATACACAAAGACACAGATGAAGAAATACAAACACATAGGAATACACACACACACAGACGAAGAAATACACACAGACATAGGAATACACACACACACACACAGACACACACCCACACACACACAGACACACACAGAGGAACACACTCACACACGCACAGGAATGCACACACACACATATATACACACACAGACACACACAGAGAAACACACACACACACAGGCGAAGGAACACACACACACACACACGAAGGAATACACACACACACACACACACAGACGAAGGAATACACACATACATACACAGACGAAGGAATAAACACACATTAACACACATAGGAATACACACACACACAGACGAAGAAATACACACACACACACACACACGCGTGCGCACACACACACACACAGACGAAGGAATACACACACACACACAGAAGAAGAAATATACACACAGACACACATAGGAATACACACACACACAGACGAAGCAACACACACACACACACACACACACACAGACAGACAGTCGAAGGAATACACACACACAGACGAAGGAGTACACACACAGACATACACACATAAGAATACACACACACACACTGGAATGCACACACACACATATACATACACACAGACGAACACACACACACACACACACAGACGAAGGAATACACTCACTCACACACACACACACACACACACAGACGAAGGAATACACACACAGACATGCACAGACACACTTAGGAATACACACACATGCACACACAGACACACACATATACACACACATAGGAATACACGCATACACATACACACACACACATATATAGGAACACACACACACACACACACACACACACACACACACAATAGATAAAGCAATAGTTAAGATTACCTCCATGATTAAGACAAATATATTTCTTATTTTTTTTTATTACACACACACACACCCCAGACATCACTAACCTATTTCAGGACAGTCACACACGCTGTATTAATCTTTGTTTATTCTGACATCACCTCACTATATCCAGTTTCCTTCACACCTCAAAGTATGTATGTATGTATGTAAGTATGTATGTATGTATGTATTCATGTGTGTGTATGTATGTATGTCCTCACGTATATGTATTTTTCTCCCATATGTTTTTGTGTCTATTTGTTTTCATTCCTATTTTTACCATTATTGTTTTATTGTAATATATAAATTTTCAGCTTACCAGCTGCTACTATTTAGTAAACCGAATATTATTATTATTATTATTATTATTACACACACAGACACACACCTGAAGTTCCTGAAATATAGATTGGGACATCTGGGTGTCCAGGGTCACAACGATGGTTGATAGGAATGTGGAAGAGCGGGTTGGTCTGGTCAATGTAAAATAAAGACGATAAGGTAGGTTCAGCACCCCCCCTTCGCTCACCTCCACCGTGATGTCATCGAAAATCCACAGGTGGAGAGAGAGATAGAGAGAGAGATAGGTGGAAGAAAATGTAATCTTTAAAGAAAACCATTTGGATGTATGGTAAACTGTACAATTACATCATGATGTTTTCAGATAATACTGGCATTACTCCTCAAGTGTGACTTTTACATGTAGAGCTGTATCTCCACCAAACTAAGTTATGTTTTAGCCGGAGTTCTTTAGTATGTTTATTTGCAAAATACCTCTAAGAATTATGACCGGAATTGAATGAAAATTTCAGGAAATGTTGCAAATAAACAGATAATTTTTTTTTTTTTTTTAGTACTCAAGATTTCTATATGGATCCAGGATTTATGAAAGGAAGTTTTTTTTCATTGGGAGATAGGATCATCTTCATATGTGTACTTATGTAAGAATACATGTTTGGTGGAAATCACAGTATATGTGAATACAAATATTTTGCCAGAATACTGTGCTATCAAAGTGCTGTTCTAGCTACATACTACTTATATTAGTGTTATTCCTTACCCAGCTCACAATGACTAGATGGATTGATAGATAGATGAAGATTGAAGATGCATAACTGTCTAGATTAAGTAATCCGGCCTTATTAACAGAGAGAGAGAGAGAGAGAGAGAGAAGAGAGAGAGAGAGAGAGAGAGAGAGAGAGAGAGAGAGAGAGAGAGAGAGAGAGAGAGAGAGAGAGAGAGAGAGAGAGAGAGAGAGAGAGAGAGAGAGAGAGAGAGAGAGAGAGAGAGAGAGAGAGAGAGAGAGAGAGAGAGAGAGAGAGAGAGAGAGTGAGAGAGAGAAATATTTTATTTGTCAATATATTCCTTTCATTGTTAAGTTAATATATAGAAATGAGGATTATAACAAATGAAGGATGCCAAAATGATTACTTGTATTAAAACCATTTAAAAGCAATGTAATGAGGATTGCTACATATCTCTCAACCTCACACTCACAAAATATTGTAACTGTATATTTTATTGCCCTACAATCAGCAACGGGGAAAATTATAGGCACATAACCGTTTTAAATATTATTCATTTAAAATATCTTTATAACTTTACACACCTCGAGCACATGAAATGTATGTTTAGAATATAATACACAAGTGTATTTTAGTATAAATCACATACAGTAGTATCATGTAAAAAACATTTACATTTTATAAAGTTCAAAAGATAGTTGTATTTCCATCCAGTACACTATGAAGTAATTATGTACAAAATTAGTTCCTGTAATAATAATAATGTCATAATATTAACATCCAGAGAGGGAGCTGTGCTATGAAAAAGGAGGTGTGTGGAAGAAATAGCAGAAGGCAATTAGTTAACCACATAACTAAGAAAATACACAAATCAGTTGGTCCATACAATACAACCCATGTTCACCCATAAAAATAATAAACCTAAATTTCAACACAGGTTTTGTGTGATTAAGCAATTATATTTGGTGCAGAGAAAATTTTTGATACTAAAATAAAAGTAAATATAGAGTGGGAGAAATTACAATTAGAAAACGGAGCTTCACTCCACACACTGGTACGTGAGTGACTGACAGCTGTCAGCCCTCAGAACCTGCTCTCGAGATTTACACTGACGTCATCATCCACCTGCGTGGTGGAGAGGTGTTCTGGCTCTCCCTCACCCCCCCCCCCCCGCGAACCTACCTTCTCGTCTTTATTTTACCTTGGGTCTGGTATGGTGAGCAGGAATTCATCGAGTTTTTTCTTAAATGTTGATAGTGGTCAGTCTAATTGGCGTAAATTTTTCGGCAGACAGTTGAATAGTTTGGGACCATGCACAGTGAAGGACTTTTCCTAGAGAGTGGTAACATGTGGATACTTATTGTTTAACTTTGGGAGAACACATAATGGTCCACGTCTGCCTGTGTCCTTCACTTGGATAGTATTGGGGTCGTCAAGGTTCGGTGTGTGTCGGTTGATAATTTTCCAGATGTATATTATGAAATATCTTTCCTTTCTGCACTCCAGTGAGTACAGTTTTTAGATATTTAAGTCTGTCCCAGTAATTCATGTCATCTATGTTTTGTAATTTGTTAGTAAAGGTTCTTTGTACTGCTTCTATTTTCCGTATCTGTCCAATATTGGTTGGGTTCCATAATTGGCAGCAATATTCTATTATTGGTAATACCATCGTTTTAAACAGCGTAATCATAGCATGGGGTTCCCTGGTTTTAAAGGAACGTAAGATCCATCCAGTCTGTTGTTTGGCTTTATTCACCATATTGTCTATTTGAGTGTCAAAATCTGCTTTGTTGCTCATAATGATGCCTAGGTCTCGTATCTCTGTTTTCTTTTGCATGGTTTGTCCGGCCGGATCTCGGTAAATAAAGTCGAGTGGTTCGTGTCTGGGGTTAGTATACCTAAGTAGTTTGCACTTTGATGAGTTGAACTCCATATTGTTGCATTGAGCCCAGCTGTATATTTTTGTAAGGTCGTTCTGCATTTTTTTGCAATCTTCAATCGTCTGTACTCTGCCCATCACCCGGGTGGCATATTTACACTTTCTGGTAGAATATAAACATAGGGGAAATTACAGCCAATCAGAGCCCGCGGAGCCCAGTAATGACGTCATAGAAAGTATTGCCAGCTAAATGCCACGAAAACACCTCTGCAATTTCAGATTTCACGGGTTCTACAGAATATCTATATTAGTGTTAAACGTATGTATTTAGTATACATCACTAATTTAACACATTATTTTCAGATGAGACTCATTCAATAAATATTCCTGTAGTTTTTTTTTTAGATGTCTTTTGGTAATGATGCGCACTGTTCATTAATTCCATCTCACAAAGTCGATAATAATTTCATCAGTTTTATATATTACTAGCAACATTGGGAAACTCTTATGCTATTAAATGCATATCACATAAAAAAATAATGTAGATATATATGTTTTGTACCAAATTGTATGAAGTACACAAAATACAAGATTCGAGTGTTAAATCTAATGGTTTGTGACCACAGAGCTACAAATCTAGAGCGCTTAACCCTGTGTTATTAGATAGGGGAGGAGTGTCACAAGTCGGCGGCCATTTTGAATAGCCCATTGGCGCGCGCTTTGAACTCCCGTACGTACTTGTATAGTTTGTTTCTATCCACAGTTATATTGTGAGTCACTATAATGTAGTTAATATACCATATCACCAATAAAAGACCGAATAAATGAAATAATATCTTACCCTGGCATAAGCTACCAGGCTGGCGGGTTGAGGGGATGGGCTATCTGTCATTGCCGCCAACCCACTTCTGGTGGTGACACGCCAGGGGGGGGTGGGGGGTGGCGAGCTCTATGTTTATAGCTCTGTGTTTGTGACCCTGTTCTGTGTTAGAGAGTTACGTTACAGAGCCACCGCGCATTCAAACCAGCCCTGTGTGCACTGTAACTGTTGGTACGAACAATGAATATCGATCTTAATTTTGAGAAAGAAGGCTTTCAAAATGTCGATATCAAGAGAAAAGAGGACTGTTTGTGTCTTAGAACAAACGTTAAGTCCAGGGAGGAATTCCAGCATTGGAAGAAGGTTTTTTCGGTAAAAAATCGCCAGTGCTTCAACTCCTACAAGCTCTACTCAATTGGCACAAGAAATTTTTTTAGACAGAAGTTGATATGTCTTCACGGTTCAAAGCACAAACGGAAAATTAAGACTTCAACTGGGTAAGTATGGTCTATATATAAGTATCATTGATTAAATCGATACTGTATTTATTGCTAACTTACGTACACAGTTTAGTCAGTGTTTAGCAGGGTCCCATGTGCCTATGATTGTTTGTTTCCTATTTCCTACTATTTAATTATCAAACTGTGTCTGTCAAATTATAATATTGGTAAAACTGCATAAGAGTTACACGTGGCAAATATTTACAATTTATGTCTTTCATTATTGGACAATAGTATGTTGGTGTGTAATGAATTTAAGATGAGATTGCACTTATTTTTTCCATAACAGCCTATGGAAAAATTGCAGCACACCAGAGCCTAAGTACAGTGTTCTCCTTCCCTTGTACACAGTGGACAGTCCCAGTAGTCTGCCTAGGTTAGATCCTGGAAGTTTGCCCAGGTTAGGTCCTGGTAGTTTGCATAGGTTAGGTCTTGGTCCTGATTAGGTTAGGTCAGTTCAAGTCAGGTAAAAAATGAAGTTTTCTCCTCAATATCACGACCAACAATTAATAGATCAAGTAAAATGATGCATGAAAAAGTACAAAAAGTGGGGAAAATCTTGGTGGAACTCTTATGCAGAATTACCATACATGATATTCCCTAATAGTTTAGGTAATTATATCTTGTCTAATTTAGGTTTGGAAAAAAAAAGATTGCCCACTTCTCAAAATGCACCCTTCATTTTGTTCTGTTAATGTGTGAAGTATGGAAATGCATTGAAAATAGATTTATATCCAGGGCTGTTGCCCACATTCCTAAGGGCACTTCCAACCAGATGCAATGAACTGTTCAACGTAGTACTGTATAGCTTTGACAAAAATACTCTCATTGAAATAAACTACTTAAATCTATACTTCTCTCAATGTTTACAGATGCAAAGTATTTATGGACGTCACCATCAGCATTGTGCACAAGAGGTCTCCTGAACTCGTGAGGAATTTTCCATGCTTTGTGAAGATCTTCGGTCACCATAATCACCCACTTAAGTCAGCAGATGGTCTCAACCAGCTGAGGGTGCCTTTAAGTACAAAGAAGGTTTTTGAGATGTACTTTGAACAAGGTAATATTTTTAAGCCCAAACTGTTAACGTTGAATATCATGAACAGATATTGATGGGCATTGTAAAATACAAGTTTTTTGGTTAATATTACAATATACTTGTGTAATAATTGTGGGTGCCATTACTGCCGTACTGCAAGTACACTGGTGATTTTAAAGTGCAAAATATTCATACTGGCACACTGTTTTCACTCACAACTAAAGCATTGTAGATATAAATTATGTGATACATTGGTACATTATTTATATTTATCATTCACTATGCATCCCTCTTTCCAGAAATGTCAAGTGGACAACTTTATGCACCTTCTCATCCTTTGAGTATGTTATATGCCTGGAATAGTGTGTAGTACAGTTTAGTATTACAGTATGATAAGGCATAATCTTATGAATGAGCTTATACATAGATAACTATATAATTTTATGCTGTACTGTACTAGTAGATAACTTCAAGTTTTAAGCTGTGCATGGTAATTTACACGATTAGGCTATGCAGAATCCATATCAGAAAAAAAAACCGTTCCCTGTATATCCAACGTACATGAGGCCATGGTTAGAACAACTTACTTATTTTTTCCAAAAGCAGATAATTCTTAATCAGTTTGAAGGTCTGGCATATATATCATCTGGGTTGATAAAATACGCTTATTAGTTTATGAACATAATAATAATGAATATAGAGTAATTATGTCCTTTATTACAGGGATGACGCCAGCACAAGCACATCGACATCATGTGCTGAAGATGGATCTGTGTGATGACATACGTGGGCAAGCTGACCACACTATCAATCCTTCTCAGAGGTCCATCCAGTATATGTGGGATATGTTGCGGAAAAGAGAACATGGCGGTTTAAACACACCAATTGTGTTTGAAGCCATCCAAAAGTATGCGCAGGCAAACCCTGAAGTCGTAATCAACTATCAGCACTACCAGAACAGCTTCTGTGTAGTATTGATAACACCATTTATGTTTAGGGCCCACAAGGCTCTAAAAGAAGCTGGTGAGGTAGTTTTTGTAGATAAACATAACTATGTAGGAACCACTAAGTTTGTTTGAGGATATAATACTTTACCTTGATCATGAATAATAGCCAGTAGGCCTATACTGCCCTTGCAGCACTATACAGAAAGTTTCCCTAGAATAAGGTATGCACATATCAAAACATAATGTAGACCTACTTTCATTCACTTGCTCCATCATTTCTGTATCTCTCTCTCACACGGGTAATAATTTTATTAAGATAATGCTTCTAAGAATTCGCTCTGCGCTCTCTGACTGGTTCTAGTTCTAATTTTCCCCTATGTATGTAATCTTCCAGAGAAGGTAAATAGGTAGAGGGGTAACACATACAAATGAGTAGCCTTCAACACATACCATACAGATCCCTGTAGAAATAGACAAAAAGTAAAGAACCGAGTTTCTGAAGTCAATCTGTTTTACTTTACAGGTTTTGCCATGGTCAAAGAAGCACTTGGTGAAAGTGGCTTTTATGGCAGGGGGGAGCCACAATGCTTCATTACAGATAACTGCGAGCCAGAGAGGAAAGCGTTGGCATCCACATGGCCTACATCAAAGCAGTTCCTCTGTATTTTCCATGTCCTACAACAAGTATGGCGATGGCTTCTGGACTGTAAGCATGGTATCCCTAAAGAAAACCGCCAAGATCTAATGAAGATGATTGTGGAATCAGATCCTGTTTTAGAAAACAATGAAGAAGATTTTGAGAGGTGTGATAAAGAAAATGTTGCTGAAGATATTGATTATGTAACTGCAGACTCAGAAGTAGCAGCAGAAGCTCTAATGACTGCGGTTAAACAGTGTGCCAATGCAGAAACACGAGTGGCCTTGCAAAGATTTATTAAACAAATTAGTTCAGTTAAAACACCTAACCATATGAATAGTTTCTTGAACTGTGCAGGCTCATCTGTTAGATATAGTGCAGTTGGTCGTGGTAATATTCCTTGCCAACCAACTTCCATAGCAAGGAGGTCCCCAGGAATGCCAAGAGGAGCAGCCCCCATTGGAAAAGGACGTCGACCAGCAGCAGCAGCAATATCATCCAAACCAAAGCGTCCGCGCAAACTTGCTCATAATATAGAGTGCAATGTTGCTAATGCTAAATCACATGGCAGTGGACATTGAGCAAGAGGCCAGCTAATGTCACACTGGCTGTCAGAAACCCTGGTCCTGTGATCTCTTGCCCCTTATCCCTGGGATGTGCTTTGGTAGGCCAGGCATTTAGGGCCAGTCCCTCTTTGTACATAGAATATAATAATAACTAAGAAATGTATACAAAAGTTCCTGTCTATCTACCTAAGCAAAACATTTTATATGCTATTTACTAATAAGCCACCATCAATGCTTCCATCCCTATTTTTTTCCCAAAACATAAACAGAACTAATAAACATACACTATTAGGAATAACGTATGATGATACCATGACCTTTAAGCACCATGTAACAAACCAAATTCTTAAATTATCCAGGCTAGTATGTCTGTTATATCAAATTAAGGAATTAATGCCCATTTATATTTTTAAAATGTTATATAACGCACATGTGTTACCTATACTATTGTACACCTATCTGGTGCAACACCTAACCCACACACCTGTTACCTCTATTTAGACTTCAGAAGAAAATAATAAGAATTATTACAAACAGTGACTACTTTGCACACACACAACCTCTCTTTAAAGAAACAAATTCCCTTAAATGTCTTGATATAAATAAGCTACAAATTGGTATTTACATGTATAAAAAAATCAAAAGTGAAACATCTGTGTCCTTACAGCCACAACATACCTACTTCACCAGTACTCATGAAAATTTACGTATATCTGCCCATAATTTAACACTCAACACTCCCTTTCTTATTCAGGACCTAAAACCTGGAATTCTATTTCTAATAATATCAGAGGTCTAACCACAATATACTCCTTTAAAAAAACATTTAAAAAAACATATCCTTCTGAATTATTAATCTATGCCCATGTATCTACTGTAATAGTGTCTCCCCAGTTGAATCAATAATTATCTTATACTAATATTAGTGTATGATATTGTAACTTATCATTGTTTACAATACTACTATTTTATAATTATCACATTATTAATCATTATTATCATTATTATTATTACAGTATCAATCAATTTAAATTGTAAACTAATATTATTGTATTAATGTTATCACTTCAATTATTATTTACACTACTATTATTTTATAATTATCCCAGTGTTAATTATTATTATTGTTACTATTATTATTATTATTGTCATATATATTTGTATTTTTCTTTTTGCACCATAAATTAAGTCCTGCACCCAAGTTTTCAGTACTGCCCAAAAAGCTTCAAGCTTTAAATGGGCTCCCTGCACTTCATATTTATTGTACATACATGTTTTGTATTAGCTAATAGGGATAATAAAATGTTTCAAATGTTTTTTTCAAATGTTTTAAGTAGTAGTTCTACTCCTCTCTCTATGAAAACATACTGTTATTCTTTCTACTAAATTTAGATGCTCTTTAGTATCATTTGTTTTTCTTTGTCCATAATGAATCATCATCATCAGTACCCCATTTCCCCTTCTCCAAGAGGGTAATCAAGTAATACAAGACCTAATTATGAGACAACATTTTGTTTAGGATATACAGCACAGCTTTCATAAGGTTAGGTCTTAACTTTGCCATGATCTAGGTTAGGTTATGTATTACAGTATATGGTCAATTGCTCACTATTGAATAAGACCATTTTTCAGCACCTAGCAATAGCCAGGTGGTAGTACAGTATACTACATTTGATACTGTATTGAAAAATGCCTAGTAAAATAAGGTAACTTATGCAAGGCCTACTCGCATTCATTCATTCATCTCTCTTTACCAGGTATAATTTTAAGGGAAATACATCACAATCGTAATATGATTACATCAAAATCATAATATAATTACGTCAAAATACAATCACCACTTAAAACTAAAGGAAGAACGTAACTCTCTAAGGGGAACACAGAACAGGGTCACAAACCATTAGATTTAACACTCGTATCATGTATTTTGTGTACTTCATACAATTTGGTACAAAACATATATATCTACATTATTTTTTTATGTGATATGCATTTAATAGCATAAGAGTTTCCCAATGTTGCTAGTAATATATAAAACTGATGAAAGTATTATCGACTTTGTGAGATGGAATTAATGAACAGTGCGCATCATTACCAAAAGACATCTAAAAAAAAAACTACAGGAATATTTATTGAATGAGTCTCATCTGAAAATAATGTGTTAAATTAGTGATGTATACTAAATACATACGTTTAACACTAATATAGATATTCTGTAAAACCCGTGAAATCTGAAATTGCAGAGGTGTTTTCGTGGCATTTAGCTGGCAATACTTTCTATGACGTCATTACTGGGCTCCGCGGGCTCTGATTGGCTGTAATTTCCCCTATGTTTATATTCTACCAGAAAGTGTAAATATGCATCCGGGTGTCGTCTGCGAACGAGGTGGTTTGGCAGTAATTTACATCTTCATCCATATCTGTCATAAACATTAGAAATAACACTGGTCCGATCACTGATCCTTGGGCTACACCACTTAATACTTTTGACTTCTCCGACTCGACTCCCTCTACCACAACTGACTGCATTCTATGTGCAAAGAAATCTTTGATCCAGTCTAGTAATTTTCCAGCAATGCCAAACTGATATTCTAATTTTTTTGTTAAAATAAGGTTATCTACCTTGTCAAACGCCGTAGCAAATTCTAAGTAAATAGTATCTGCGTTTTGTCCGCTTTCTAAGACAATTATTATTTCTGTATGGTATTGTAATAGCTGAGAGAGACATGATCTATTATCTCTAAAACCATGTTGGCCAGGATTGTACAACTTGTTCCTATCCATGTGACTTCTTAGTTCATTAACAATTAGTCGTTCAAATACTTTCATTATATGTGATGTTAAAGTCACAGGTGTATATTGTTTGGGTTCAGTCTTGTTGCCTCCTTTGTGTATGGGAGTTACCATTCCATGCTTCAGTATTGCTGGTATTTTGCCTTGGTTAAGAGATGATCTCCATAAGCCACACAGTGGTTTAGATAATGTTTTTGAGCATTTCTTAAGGAGAATAGCTGGGATCTGGTCCGGTCCGGCTGCTGCATTCATTTTTATCTCTGATATTGCCTTCTCAAAGTCCTCCGGTTTGAGCCAGATGTCGCTTTGTTGGTAGTAGACTGATTTCCATGGGATTGGTCTATATTCGTCCATTGGTTTGATAAAAGCTGAAATGTACTGCTCATTCAAGGCTTTCAATATTCACCTCTTTCAATATTCACCTCTGTATATAAGTGGGCCAATGGAGCTTCGAGTTACTGACTTTAAGCGCACGTATAAGTAAAAATATTTCGTGTTCCTATTTATTTTCTCTATTGCTCTTGTTTCCGTTAATTTCAATTCTTCTGCACATGATAGTGCGAGTTTGACTTCAATATTGTTAATTTTTCTTTCATATGTGTTTATTGTTTTCGCCATTGTTTTTTTTATCTTCGTCCGTTTCCTCATCAGGATACGACGATCTCTTGCAATACTGTTTTGGGTGCATCTTCGTCGGACAGGAGTGTGTTGTGTGCATATCTCTAGCAGTTTAGCGTATAATATATTATATATGTCGTCACTGGTTTTATTCTCAAATAGATTAAGTATTCATTGTGGCTTCGTGTATTGCATTCCAATCTGTGTTCTTATGGTGGAAATCCAGTGAAGCAAACGAATCTTTCTCCAGTGTCCGTCTCGTTTCACTCGTTGTCTCCAAATCTGTCTTTATGACTGCAATTCTGTGGTCCGACATCAAAGTGTTTTCAATAGTTATATTACTGACTATTTCTTCGTTGTTTGTTAAAGTCAAGTCTAGAATGTCGTTTTCCCTAGTAGGCGTGTCTATCATTTGTTTAAGTAGGAATTTGTCCATAAACGATAGAAATAAGTCAGATTGCTGTGGGTCCGAGGCCGATCCTCCGTATATTATTGTCCCATTGGGTTCGTTCCATCTAATGATTGGCAGATTAAAATCACCAAGTATTATAATGTTACGTTCTGGGTTGCCTAGGTTAATTACCTCTGATTCTATTGATGGTATTGTATTTGTAAAGTTATCTGTAGAGCAGTATGGTGGTCGATAAATTGTTGACAATACTAGTTTCCACTTGAGAATATAGATAAGTAGGTGCTCCACCTCTCCGTTTGACTCTTGCTTTAAAACCCTAGTCTGTCTCATCAAATCTTTTCTAACATAAATACACACCCACACAAACACAGACGAAGGAATACACACACACACACACACCCACACACAGACGAAGGAATACACACACACACACAGACGAAGGAATACAAACACACACACATACAGACGAAGATATACACATACACACACACACACAGACACACATAGGAATACACACACATACACACAGACGAAGGAATACACACACACACACACATTGGAATACACACACACATACACACACACACACACAGACACAGACGAAGGAATACACACACACACAGACGAAGGAATACACACACACACTCACACACACACACATACACACACACACACACACACAGACGAAGGATTACACACACACACAGACACACATAGGAATACACACACACACACATACGAAAAAATGCACAAACACAGACACACATAGGAATACACACACAAACACACACTGACAAAGGAATACACACACACACACACAGACGAAGGAGTACCAACACACACACAGACGAAGGAATACACACACACACACACACACACACACAGTCGCACATAAGAATAAACAAACACACACATACAGGAATACACACGCACAGACACATATAGGAATACACACACACACACACACACACACACACACACACACACACAGACACACACACACAGACGAAAGAATACACACACACACAAACACAGACGAAGGAATACACACACACACACACACACACACACACACACACACACTCAGACGAAGGAATACACACACACATACAGACGAAGGAATACACACACACACACACACTCAGACGAAGAAGTACACAAACACATACACGAAGAAATACAGACACACACACACACAGACAAAGAAATACACACACACAAAAGAATACATTCACACACACACAGACAAACACACAGACGTAGGAATACACACACACACACACACACACACACACACAAACACACACACAGACGAAAGAATACACACACACACACACACACACTTAGATGAATAAATACACACACACACACACACACACACACACAGGAAGGAATACACACACACACAGACACCGACGAAGAAATACACACATATAGATAGATTGTGTGATCTGTTTGAATTTTGCTAGCTATGCTGGGGGACATTTAGTCCAGTTGGGTTACCCGTGCCAGAAAGGTAGCGTTATTAGGATCCTGACTAAGAGTTGTCAAATCTTCATGTTAATATTAAGTTTCACAACTGCTCTTCAACTGTCCTAACAAAAAAAAAAAAAAAAAAAAAAATCTTCATCACTTTCGATATAAGTTTTTATTGTTAAGGACCTCACCAGCTACCTTATGCCGTGTGAGAAGGGAGGCTTTGGAACCTCCTAAAACAACGCCTTTTAACGCTCACAGGTTTCGAAAGGGCTGAGATTGAAGGGATCTCAGGCGTGTGGGGTACGAGTAATGGAGATACCTCAGGACCCCCGTAGGTATTCTCTTAGATTAATAAGCTCTTTGGTGAGAGAGCTTTTGTGCCTCGCTGGCTGCCAGGCCAGTAAAAGATCTCGGATTAAGTCGTGGACATTTAGTTTTACTATTTGCTTTAAGTTTGGCCGCAGATGGAGGATTAGTAGGGATTAGTAGGACGACGGTTACACTTCAAGCACCCCTGTCGAAAAATCAGAGTCCCATTTACTTAGGACTCTTGTGCTGCTCAGTTGGGAGCTGCGGCACGATTGGGGCCGTCCGGCCCAGGGGAGACCTTAGGGTTGGTGTGCTTAGCTCATAAGGTTTCTGTTGGCCGAACGACCGAAAACCTTCTGGAAGTAGGCGGACGAGACTTATGCAAGACCAAATCACATTACCCTTTCTTTTGTATTATTGGTCTTAAATTGAATTAGAGCGAGATGACTGGTCCATCAACAAGAAAATTTACATGTACTACATGCAAGGTGTACCGCTGGTGTGAGGGCTTCAGCGGGAGGAGTGCGAGCGACCTAGACTCCTCGAGTGTCTGCGACTTTTGCAAACTCGAGGAGAGGTTGATGAAGCACATCTCACTGCTCACGAAGGAGAACAACTCCCTAAAGGAGGAAGTTCTCTGAATGGACTCACAGAGGTGTGACTGCCATGTGAGAGACAAGGCAGTCCAAGGAGCTTCTTCACCTGAGAGCTCCACCACGGCGGTAAAGACCAAGAAGAAGAAGAACAAGAAGAAGAAGAACAAGAAGAAGAACAACAAGAAAAAGAACAACAACAATGAAGAGGGAAAAGAGACTGCAGAAGGAAGAGAGACTGCAGAAAAGTGTGATGGAAAAGAGGAGGGGAATATGGAGAAGGGAGAAAAACCCAAGAAGACAGTTGAGGAGGGATTAGAGGAAAGTGAGGAATCAAATAAGAAGGAAATGAAGACGAAGAAGAAGCAACCTGGAGGAAGTGACGAGCCCGGCAGGAATTCAAAACACTCTCGGGTTCCTCACAAGGCATCTCGTGCTCCTACCAAGGAGAGGCCTGTGGATATACACATTGTAGGTGATTCCCAGGCACGAGGGCTGCAACCCCTAATGGCAGATCACCTTCACACTTCTGTGAAGGTGAATTGTTTGCCAGGTTGTGGCAATGCTGACCTCCGAAAGGAAGCTGAGAGGATCCAAACGTCCAGATCTGCTGTCATTGCACTCATGGTGAGTGGTAATGACATCTACCTGAGAAATGGTAGAGTAGGCATGACCGAAGGAGTCCTCTCGGATGTGCTCGGTGCAGTAGATGACTGTGGGTTAAAAACCCGCAGAAGGGTAGTTGTTGGCATGCTCCCAAGGAGAGGCCCTTTAGGGACTGCTCTGTCAAAGAACATTGCAGTAAATCAGCGCCTGGCTGATTTGTGTACTGCCGAGGGGGTGTTCTTTGTGGACCCCTACACCTCACTCTTTGGTAGAGACGACCTCTACCAGAGGGATGGCACACATCTCTCACCAAAGGGGAAAGAAGTGCTTTCCAAATTAATGGAAGACGCCGTCCGACGATGTCTCAGGAGCACTCGACCGAGCGTGGAGGAGAGCCTTCGTCGCTATGCTAGAGTGACCCCAGAGAAGACATTCGCTGAGATCCTGAAGAAGGATATCCCCAGCACTACCAAGACAATGACCAAACCAGGAAACGGAAGAGTATAGGGAGCCCTGCAGTTGGGGGTTCCCTGAAGGTTCTATTGTTCAACGCCAGGTCCATCCGAAACAAGTTTTTGGAACTGCGGGCCCTCGTTGCGACAGAGGAACCCGAGATGGTGGCCATAACGGAGTCATGGTTGAGAACCTCAGACAGAGATCTTGAAGGGGAATTCGTGATTCCAGGCTACCAACTCTTCCACAAAGATAGAGAGGACAGAGGGGGTGGTGGTGTGCTGTTGTATGTAAAGAACTCTATCAAATCGATGACCTGCAACATCACATCGAACCACGAGCTCCTTGGAGTTGACCTAGAAATAGGCACTGCATAATACAGAACCCTGCTGCTTTATAGACCCCCTGGACAACTCATTGAGATGGACAGGGACCTATACCAGTTGCTGGGTGAACTAGTGGATGGCAGGGTGTGCATCCTTATGGGGGACTTCAACACACATGTTGACTGGGAAACCAGAGAGCCCTCTGCCGAGAACACACCACTCTTGGAGTTTGTAAATGATGAATTCCTCGCTCAATGGGTAAGGGAGCCAACAAGAGGTGCTAACATACTCGACTTGGTCCTCACTTCCGAGGATGACATCATTCAGGACCTCTCTGTAAACGAAGAAATAGGTGGAAGCGACCACAAGCTTATAAGATTTTCAGTTAAGGTCCTTAATATGGAGACCGTGACCCCGGTGCATAGAAAATTAGACATGGGGAGAGCGAACTTTGCAGGTCTTCGTGAAGGCGTTGCTGAAATGGAACTAGAGGAGGGAGAGAGTGCTGATGATCTGTGGAGGTCATTCTTGTCTTCCTTCATGGAACTTCAGTCGTGCTTTATTCCTCTGAAGGGAACAGGTCAGAAGTTCATTCAACCGAAGTGGTTTAATCGGGAAATCCGTAACCTACTAAGGGAGAGGAGACCTGCGTATCGTCGAGCGAAGACATCTGGGGACTTTGACGGTCATAGAAGACTGAATCGAAACGTGAAGTCCAAAATAAGGGCTGCTAAGCGTGCTGAGGAAGTCCGTGTGGCTAGACTCTGCAAAGAGAACCCCCAAGGAGTTTTTCAGTTATGTGAATGGCCGTAAACCAATCCGACGCAGGATCGGTCCCTTGGTGAATGAGGATGGGGCATTGATGCACTCTGATGCAGAAAATGCTAACCTCTTAAATGAGTACTTCTCTTCAGTGTTCTCTGAGGAGAGTGGTCCCATTCCCGAACCTTTGGACTCCTTCAGTGAGAAGTTGGAGTCAATGGTCTTCACCCAAAAAGAAATCGAGAGAAATATAATCGAATTAAAAGCAAACAAGTCCCCCGGTCCGGATGGGTTCTTACCTAGAGTGTTGAAAGAAGTGCATGGTGAAGTATCACGGCACCTGTGCATGGTCTTCAACAGGGTAATCCAGACTGGATGCGTTCGTAGAGACTGGCGTGAGGCAGAGGTGACTCCTATCTTCAAGAAGGGAGATGCTAGCCAACCGTCAAACTACAGACCCATCAGTTTAACCTCGATAGTCTGTAAACTCATGGAGAGCATCATGGTGGACAAAATAACAGCACACTTAGAATCAAATTTGCTACCGAGGGGTTCCCAGCATGGGTTCCGGCAGCACCGGTCATGCCTCACAAATCTGGTGGAATTCTTCCATTTTGTTTTCAGTGAGCATGATCGGGATAAAGCGGTCGATATTGTCTACTTAGACTTTCAGAAAGCCTTTGATAAGGTACCCCACCACCGCCTCCTTCGGAAAGTGCGTGCACTGGGCATAGACGGAAATGTGGCAAATTGGATAGAGAACTGGCTAAGTGACAGACGGCAGCGGGTGGTAGTGAATGGACAGGCTTCAGAGTGGTTGCCCGTTACTAGCGGTGTTCCCCAAGGTTCTGTTCTGGGACCACTACTGTTTATCATCTATGTTAATGACGTGGATGGTGACATGGTTGCCAAGATTTCCAAATTCGCCGATGATACTAAGTTTGGTATGAATGTCGCGAAAGAAGGAAATACTACCCGCTTACAAGAAGATCTTAGAAAGATCGGGGAGTGGTCCGACACGTGGCAAATGCCATTTAACGTGAACAAATGCAAAGTTATGCATATAGGCCACAGAAACCCCATAACAGAGTATAACCTTAAGGGCAATGCTCTCGTAAGCACTGATACTGAGAAAGACTTGGGTGTAACTATCACCAGCGACCTCAAGTTCTCAAAGCAGTGTATTGAGGCCGAGAAGAAAGCCCAAAGGATGTTAGGGTACATAAAGCGACAGTTTGGATACCGGAACAAGGAGATAGTACTTTGTCTGTACAATTCCCTTGTCCGACCGCACCTGGAGTATGCAGTCCAATTTTAGAGTCCTTCTTACCGAAAGGATATCGCGAGATTGGAACGAGTGCAAGCCAGGGCAACCAAACTTATACCCTCTCTTAGACACAAGAGCTATAAAGATCGGTTGGTAGAACTCTACCTGTTCTCTTTGGAAACCCGGAGACTGCGTGGTCAGCTTATCGAAGTGTTTAAAATACTACGAGGCTTTGAAAATGTAGACTACAGGGACATTTTCCAACTCAGTGAGGGCACAACCAGGAATCATGGCTACAAACTTGAACTGAAGCATTACAACCGTGATCTGTATGGTAAATTCTTTACATACAGCATCTGCGGTACTTGGAACGCGCTTCCTGCTGATGTAGTCAACAGCAACTCTGTGGATCAGTTCAAGTCCAGATTAGACAAAGTCTTAAATCACCGTCTAGGTGTTTAAGCCGTTGTGCGAGTGTTCCTTGATGGTTTCACATGACACATTCGAGGACGGTCGCCTACTTGCGCAACTAAACCCACAGGTACCCTCTTTGTATGGATCGTAAGGTCCCCTAGGGTACTTCTTTTCCTTGTAACTCCTTGTAACTCTAACATTTTTTTTGTAATCTTTTACTCTTCTACACCTACCTACTGCAAACATCTGTATTTGATAATGTCTTGTTACATGTTTACAGGTAAACAGACAGTATATCGTGTATTATTTTACATGTTTCATCCATTAAATACTTAACAGTAAACACCTGTTCTATTGTGTCAAACCGGTGATTGTTACGAATATCTTGAGTTTGTGGGCAGTCCTGGAGGACATGTCTCTCTGTTTGTACACTACCACATTCACATATTCTTTCATTCATAGGTAAGCGGCCATGACCCCTTTCCTCAGCATTCAACAAGAAAGTGAAACAATCCCTAAATAATGTTCCTAATATAGACAGCAAGACATTTATTCAGATCAATCCCAAATTACCATATATGTATGGCTTACCAAAGACACACAAAGATAATATTCCAATGCGTCCTATCATCTCACAGTCAGGTTGTTTTACGTATAAATTATCACAGTTCCTTGCCAATAAATTAGCCCCCATCATAGGTACTGTTTCTCCAGCCCATGTGAAGAATTCCTCTGATTTTATAGACAAAATTAAACAACTTGATCTTTTCTCTGGTAAAATGGTTTGTTTCGATGTCGATTCATTGTTCACTAAAGTTCCCATTAATGATGTCCTAGAATTTCTTGCTAATAAATTGCCTGACTGTGATATTGATTTGGGCATGCCAGTCGACACTTTCATAGAACTTGTAAAATTATGTGTAACTTCAAATGCTTTTTCTTTCAATAACAACTATTATATGCAATCTTTTGGCATAGGTATGGGTTCCCCACTGTCACCCATTTTAAGCAATTTATATATGGAGTATTTTGAAACGGAACTACTACCACGTATCTCCCCCCCTCATCTCGTTTGGTTTCGCTACGTAGACGATATTTTTTTCATTTTGGCCCTCAGCCCTTGACAACTTTGATGATTTCTTCCACCAGCTTAATCACCTTGCACCATCCATCAATTTTAAAGTCGAATGGGAGAACGATGGCATACTTCAGTTTCTAGATGTATTAGTAGTAAAACTTAATCATTTACTAAGCTTCAAAGTGTATAGGAAGCCTACCAGTTGTAATTTGTTCATTCATTACTATTCGTATCATCATTCGGCCACAAAATTGTCTGTAATCTCATCAATGTTCCTTAGAGCCCTCAGAATTTGCAGTCCAGAGCATATACATGAAGAAAATCAGCTGATTTGGAAAATCTTTCAAAATTTAAAATACCCCCCTAGGTTCATAAAAAAAAAGCCTACCTTAAAGCAAGGCAATCTCACTATGCTCCAAAAAACCCCACCACACAAATGAAACGTTTTCTCACATTGCCTTACATCTCTGATTTGAGTATGGTGAGGTCTATTTGTCACACAAGTGATGTAAATATAGCCTTTAAATACACCTCAACTATTAAATCAAAGTTAGTAAAAAACAAATTTAGAACCCCGACAGAAGCAGGGATACATAAAATTCCATGCAAAGATTGTGAACTAGTTTACATAGGAGAGACTGGCCGAAATCTAGAAACTAGAATTAAGGAACATAAATATGCCACTAAGACGTGTAATTTAAGCAATGCTATTTTTAACCATGTTTGTAATGCCAATCATAGAATTGATTGGCAAGGTAGCCATCTGATGTATAAAAACAACGACTTTAGAAAACGTAAGATAATCGAATCAATGTGCATTGAAAAATACCGCAATTTCAACCTTAGTTATGGTATGTATAAATTAGACCCAATAATGAGATCCTTGGTAGAAATGTCCCGTCCCTCACCACACACACCTCACCTCACCCACACCTAGGTGACGCCCAAGGGGATTAACACGTGACCTGCCCTCACCGACACCTCCTTCTACCCCATCCCACTGACACCTCCTTCCCTCCCCCCTCCACAAACTTTATATAAGTTCATACCTATGTACTATCTATGTCATTCCTTTCTTCTCGCTAGACCACTGAAGATGGTGGCAGTGTCCACCGAAACTGTATGGATTAATATATTATTTCCGTCAACAAGAGTGGGTTTTATTCACCGTTTATGATCATCACGCCAGTGTGATTTCACCACCATGACCCCTTCTATTCCATCGTCCTGTCTCACGTACTAGAGAGTGACCACTCACCCTGAACCCAGTAAAGGACAGCCTCTGATATTTATTAACATTATGTTTCACCTTATATATGTCATGTACTATGAAGCTTGGGTTTATATCCTTGTATGTTAATCTCCTTGAAGATTCACTCTCAGAAATTCTAACACTTACATTTTGCATAGCCTGCTTTATATCTGTAACATTAGTATTAATATAGTGTGTTATTAGCCTCACCGTCACTGTGTTACTACTCTTTACTGTATTCATAACAAATACCAAAGGGTCGTTTCTGTATTCAGTTTTCACCCGCCATATCTTATAAAGGAATCTATGCTGATTATACTGAACTAGGTCATGTACGGAAGGGAATCCCGACTCAGCGGAACAAACATCATTACATATGTTTTTCCTCACTCCAAGTAATTGCTTAAGACACCAGTTATAGAGTTTAACAAAGGGTTTATGATTACCGTCCAGCCATGATTCAGTACAGTTGTTCTGAAGTAATTAAATCTTCTTAATCATATTTCCTCGAGATGTTGAAAGGAGCACCGTGTCGTCCATTAATACCAAGATATGTATCCATGCTAAAAATCCGTCTGCGTCACATCCTTCTTTGATTATTTTTATGAGATCATTTACAAATATTATAATAAACAATAAACAGCAAGTAGGTGACCCCCTGCCGTACACCCAGAGTAATTGTTACCACTACTGTCCCGATCAAACTTTCTGTTAATTAATACATGGCAATCAGAGCACAGAGCATCACTGACCCACATTCTAATCAGCGTAATATTTTAAACAATGTTCTCCTGGGGACCATGTCATACGCTTGTAAAAAATCCACAAACGCCACATACAGAGTTAGTTTCTTTCTCCGAGCCATATCACATAACAACCATAATGACACTATATGTTCAAGACACCCCCTCTTCTCCTGTGCACACACACACACACACACAGACGAAGGAATACATACACACACAAAAAGGAGTACACACACACACACACACACACAAACAGACAGACAAAGAAATACACACACACACACACACACACACACACACACACACACACACACACACACACACACACACACATACACTCAGACAGACAGACAAAGAAATACACACACACACACACAGACGAAGAAATACACACACACAGACACACATAGGAATACACACACACACACACACACACACACACACACACACACACACACAGACGAAGGAATGCACAAACACAGACACACAGGAGACTTTAACACCAATATAGATTGGAGAAATTATGAAGCAAAGGCAACAGAAAACCAATGGAATAGTAAATTACTAGATTTAATTCAAGACTTCTTGTTAACGCAACATATTACTAATAATACAAGAATAAGAGGAACGGATGAACCATCACTATTAGACTTAATATTTACTAGAAATGAAAATGAAATTAATAATATAGAATATAAACCACCATTAGGAAAAAGTGATCATGTTGTAATAAAATGGGATTTCATAATATCATATGATATAGTAGAAGTCCAAGATAAACCAAACAAAATACAAAACTTTAAAAAAGGAAACTACAATGAATTAAAAAAGTATTTCAGAAATATTAATTGGAACGAAATGATAGACGTTGATAACATAAATGATCAATATTCAAATTTTTGCAAAATATATCAGGATGGAGTGAATAAATACATCCCAAACAAGAAACCACAAACTAACAGAATCAAACAATGGTTTAATGGCAAATGTATAGAAGCCAAGAAAAAGAGAGACACCTTATGGAACAGATTCAGAAGACATGGAAGTGAAAGAACATATAATAAATATAAAAGTGTAAGAAATGAATATACCAAGATAAGAAGAGAAGCCCAAGTGGAATACCAAAAAGATATTATTAATAAAAGTAAGGAACAACCAAAACTATTCTACAGTTACATCAAAAGTAAAACAAAAATAAAGGACAAAATTCAAAACATAATGGATGAAGGAAAAATATATACAGAAGAAAAAGAAATTTGTGAAATATTAAATACAAAATTTCAGTCGGTATTCACTAAGGAAAATGTATTCACACCAGAAGAAAATACGAACACAAACACGTATGAACTAAAAGAGTTTGAGGTGAGCAGATTAGAAATAGAGAAAGAGTTAGAAGCTGTGGATAAAACTAAAGCAAGTGGACCTGATGAAATTTCATGTTGGGTATTAAAAGAATGTGCTAAAGAACTAAGTAAGCCATTATTTATAATATTTCAAAACTCATTACAACAAGGAAAATTACCAGAAAGTTGGAAGCAAGCAAATATAGTCCCATTATTTAAGAAAGGAAATAGACAAGACCCACTTAACTATAGACCAGTATCACTAACAAGTGTAGTATGTAAAATTATGGAAAAAATTATAAGAAAAAATTGGGTTGAACACCTGGAGAAAAATGATAGGATAACAGAGAGACAATTTGGGTTTAGGAAGGAAAGATCATGTGTTACAAACTTACTAAGTTACTATACGAGAATATCAGAAAAAATACAAGAAAGAGAAGGATGGGTGGATAGTATTTACCTAGACTTTAAAAAAGCCTTTGACAGAGTTCCACACAAAAGACTTATATGGAAATTACAACATAAAGGAGGAGTGAACGGAAAACTACTAAAATGGATGGAAGATTTCCTTGAAGGAAGAAAAATGAGAACAGTACTAAGAGGGAACTATTCTCCATGGCTGAAGGTGATGAGTGGAGTTCCTCAAGGCTCAGTATTGGCACCAATAATGTTCTTAATATATATAAATGATATAGAAGTAAATAGTACAGATGGCACTTACATGAATATGTTTGCTGATGATGCAAAGGTACAAAGAACAATTAATAATGAAGACTGCTGTAAAAAGTTACAAGATGACTTGGACAAAATGGTAGAGTGGAGTAATAAATGGCAGATGGAGTTTAATGCAGATAAATGTCATGTTATAAAGTTTGGAAAAAGTGAGAAAAGACCAAATTGGCAATACAAACTTGGAAACAAAATATTAAATGAAGCAGAGAAAGAAAGAGACTTAGGGGTAATGATAAATAAGAAATTAACACCAGATGATCATATAAATGAAAAAGTGAGAAGCATGTATGCATTGTTAGCAAATATGAGAGTGGCCTTCACTTATATAGATGAAGAAATGGTCAAGAAAATAATAACATCCTTTATAAGGCCTACCTTAGAATATGCTGCAGTAGTATGGAACCCACATTTAAAGAAACATATCACTAAATTAGAAAAAGTACAAAGAGCAGCAACAAGATGGCTACCAAGTCTAAGAGAACTAAGCTATGAAGAAAGACTAAAGAAACTAAAATTACCCAAACTAGAAGAAAGACGAAAGAGAGGAGATATGATTATGGTTTACAAATGTGTCACAGAAAAAGAAAAGATAGATATAGATAACTTATGTCAACAAGGAATACCTACAATGAGAGGACACAGTAAGAAATTAATTAAAAGAAGAGGAGATAAAGATGTACAGAAATATAGCTTTCCAAATAGAGTAATAGACGAATGGAATAAATTACCAGAAGAAGTGGTGTGTGTCAAAAACATACATAACTTTAAAGAAAAATATGATAATTGTGATTTAAAATACGGGACATTACGAGCTTGACTCAATCCTGTAAAGATACAAATAGGTAAGAACAAATAGGTAGGTAAGAACATAGGAATACACACACACACAC
The DNA here is from genome assembly GCA_033782935.1 of Petrolisthes cinctipes. Classification (NCBI taxonomy): domain Eukaryota; kingdom Metazoa; phylum Arthropoda; class Malacostraca; order Decapoda; family Porcellanidae; genus Petrolisthes; species Petrolisthes cinctipes. Next base: position 282,602 of record JAWQEG010000010.1, read on the forward strand.
ACACACACACACACACAGACGAAGGAATACACACACACAGACACATATAGGAATACACACACACACACAGACGTAGGAATACCCACACACACAGACACACACACAGAAGAAAGAATACACATACACACACACACACATACACATACACACACACACAAGCGAAGGAATGTACACACACACACAGACACAGACAAAGGAATACACACACACACATAGACGAAGAAATACACACACACACACATAGGAATACACATACTAAACAATCAAAATGAGGCCCAACAATCTGTCAACCATTCAACACACTGACTTGAAGATAATCCGTTACTCCCTGCCAGCACTATACTCTCTCAAACGAGGAGCTGGCTACCCACCACCTGCCGTAATAGGTCACCTGAAAGCTATTGGCCTATTTCACAATAGAAATCGCAAACAGGGAAAAAACTGACAGAAAAAGATTCTTGTAATCAGCAGTACAAAAAAGAGGAAAACGCCTAGTGTTGTGAAAGTGATAGAAGTTTCCCGCCTGTGGTATGACCTCCCCTCTGTGTTCCTATCTAACGTGACCTCACTATGTAACAAATTCGATGAACTGGTGAATACAGTGAACACGATCAGAGCTGATTTAGTTTGTGTTACAGAAGCCTGGCAAGTTATACCAGAGTTGTGTGGCATTGAAAATTACGACCTACTCCGCTGTCTTAGAACCGAAAAACGAGGAGGTGGACTTGTGATGTTTGCACACACCAAGTACAAAGCCGAGCGCCTGAACGTTGAAACCCCCAGGGAACTTGAGATCATGTGGGTAAGATTAAGACCTCCATGTCACCCTCGCCACACTGCCTCCATCATTTGTGGTTTAAGGTATCATCCCCCACGTGCACCCACCCATGCCCTGCTCGTCGACCACATCATCAACACATGTGACACCCTACGAGCAAGATATCAATCTTCAAAAATGATTATAGGTGGTGACTCCAACCAACTAGATACCAAAGAAATAGAAGATCAACTGAACATCACCCAGATTGTCAACTTTCCCACCCACGAACAAAACACCCTAGACCTCATTATCACAGACCTGACAGACCAGTACCTACCACCTCAACCACTTCCACCGGTGGGAAGAAGCAACCATCTCTCTGTGTTTGGGCCCCTGCCACTACCACCTCCCACCACCAAGATAACCATACCACCAAGATATGTAGACCAACACCAGACTCTGCTATCAGACAGTTTGGACAGTGGCTGATACAGTACCTGTGGACTGAGGTACTAACTGTTAGTGACGTTGACAGGAAGTGGGAGAATTATCAAACTACCATCACTCAGGCCTACTACCACTTCTTTCCTACTAAGGAGGTTAGGAATCACCCTGCTGACCTACCATGGATAACACCACGGATTAAGAGGCTGATGGAGCAGCGCAACAAGGCGTTCTACGATGACAGGAGGAGGTATAACACGCTACGCAACAAGGTCATCAGAGAAATTAAAGCTGCCAAAAAGTTGTACTATCCAACAAAAATTCACCACCTGAAACAAACCAACATCAGTCAGTGGTACAACAAATTAAAGGACTGTGTGGGATGGTGAAAAAGTCACCTTCTATTCCCTGTGTTGACGGACATACCAGCCAGGAAGTAGCTAATCTTATCAATGACCATTTCACCAGGATTTGTCAAACCCTGCCCAGACTGGACTCAGCCCAATTACCAGCTTACCTACCCTCCATCCCTCCCCCACGCGTTAATGAGCATGAGGTCTACTATAAGCTCTTAAGCTTTAAGCTCAAACGCTCCACTACCCCTATTGACCTTCCCGTTAAATTGTACCGTGAGTTTGCTGTTGAGCTTGCAAAACCCCTTTGTTCAATAATTAATGCATCACTTAGTCAGAGTAAATGCCCACAGGATTGGAAGACAGCTTACGTTACTCCAATACCAAAAGTTTCAAAACCCCAGTCACTTGATCAATTAAGACCCATTGCCATAACCCCCCTCCCGAGCCTGTTATGTGAAAGCTTTGTGTTCGACTGGGTTTCAGCCAACATCTCAAATGTAATTGACCCCCAACAATTTGGAAATATGAAGTCATCATCAACCACCCATTGTCTCATAAGCCTGCTAGACTTTATATACAGTAACCTAGAAAAAAGAAAGACCTCAGTTGCCCTTGCATTCATAGATTTCAGAAAGGCTTTTGATTTAGTAGACCATAACGTAATACTAAGGAAAGCTCTTGACATCGGAGTTGAGCCCAGTCTAATGGCATTGCTGGCAAACTTCCTGTGTGACAGACGTCAGGCAGTGCGTCACCAGGGTGCAGTATCCGAACACCAACATCTCTCGAGTGGTGTGCCCCAGGGGACTAGGATGGGACCCCTGTGCTTCCTCATCCTAATCAATGACGCCTTAACCGATACAATCTTTCGCTGGAAATATGTGGATGATTCAACCGTTGGGACAGTAATTAACAACTTGTCTCCTGACTACCACCTCTTGCAACAACACCTGACCAACCTCCAAACGTGGACCAACAACAACAACAACGTCTCCATCAACCACGGCAAGACAGTAGTGATGCAGTTTCACACGGCTACCACACCACCACCACCACCAGTGATAACACTAGGACAGCACCAAGTACAAGTAGTGGACACCATCAAGTTATTAGGTGTCATGCTGGATGAAAAACTGAACTGGAAAAGTCACATCAGCACCATCATCCAGTCAGCCACATACCGCCTGTATATACTAAGGCGGCTGAAGTCCCTAGGCACACCACAAAAGGAGTTAGTAGCAATCTACAACACCATCATCATCCCCAAGCTGATATACGCCTCCCCCGCCTGGTCTTCATCCATCAACCAAACACAGAGGCAGCAGCTGAAGCGGGTACAAAAGAGGGCATGTCATATCATTCTGGGAACAGCATACAACACCTACCAACAAGCCCTGGATACTCTCAGATTACCTCCTCTTGTCACCAGACACCAGCAGCTCCTCTGGGACTTTAGCAAACAATTGCTAATCCACCCACGCCATAGAGACCTCCTCCCACCCACCATTCCCAAACCCCGCCACGTCCGTCACTATAACCTACTCAAACCCATCAGAGCTAGGACAGATAGATATAAAAATAGTCCCATCCCCTCTATAGTCTCCTTGATAAACCAAAGGCACATTTAAATTTAAATATATGTACTATAATATATGTCCATGTGTGAGTGAATATGCGTGATTATAATTGTGTACATCTGTGTGTGAATGAATATTATGTGTGTATGTGTGAGAATGTATTTGTGTATGTCTGTTCATTCATCTATATGTACAGTCGGCAAAAAAAGTTTCGTTACCATCCCTAAAACAGTGTGATGTAATGCTGGTATGCCTGACTGGTGAGTGTCGTACCTCCGCCACCCTCCGGCCTCCATAAGTGCGTGCCCCAGGCCAATGCCCCTCAGTGTGTCATGGGCAGGCAAGTAGGAATGACGTTCTTTCAGCCAGCGCTATATTTTCTGGGTATTTCACGGTTATTCTTGTTCTAAAATACTCAAACGCATTTCCTTATGTTTAATAATGAATATTTAAATAGTAAGAGTTCTTCAACACTCAAAATTTAATTTTAAATCAGGTAAACTTTTGATATAAAAAAGTTGACACTGCCGGGGCAATGACGATTCCCGTCCAGCATGTCCCGGATGACACGAGTCACAGCTACCCAGTCGGCGGAGTACCAACCCTACCGGGCTTACCCATGTTAAAATTAACGTAGGGGTGGTAACGAAACTTTTTTTGCCGACTGTTCCTATAAGTATCACCCATTTCCATCACCATTTTATAATGCATATTTTAAGCCCTTGGCTGCCTGTATCAAATAAACCTTTTATTATTATTATTATTATTATTATACACACACACACACGAAAAAATACACACAAACACACACACACAAACACACACATACACACACAGACACACATAGGAATACACACACATACACACAAACGAAGGAATACACACACAGACGAAGGAATACACACACACACACACACACACACACACACACACACACACACACACACAGGAATATACATATACACACACACACACACACACAGACGAAGAAATACACACACACACACACACAGACGAAGGAATACACACACACACACACTCAGACAGACAGACAAAGAAATACACACACACACACACACACACACACACACACAGACGAAGAAACACACACACACACACACACACACAGACGAAGAAATACACACACACACACACACACACTTTCAAACAGTACGTTACGATGCACAAACATTTCTAAATATATATTTACACACACACACATACACACACACACACTCTTTTAAACAGTACGGCATGATGCACAAATATTTCCAAGTATATATTCACACACATCTCTAAATATATATTCACACACACAAACACACACATGTCATTAAAACTTTTTAAGAACGAATGGGAAGTTTAAAAATATGAGAAAGAAAAGATAAACGGTAAGAAAGGAGGGAAGGGCAGGCGAGAGAGGGATAAGACAGTAGGGAGGATGTGTAAGGTTGCCAGTTACTTGAGAGATACTGTAATATATTTAGCCTATGTATAAAATTAGACCAAGTTTATTGAAAACGCCATATAGCGGCGCCTATTTAAGTTTAACATCGATTATTTTTAAGGAAATGCATATTTAGAAGATAAAAGGCTGGTAAATAGCTTAATGAATTTGTTGACAAATATGATTATTAAAAAAGTTAGAAAATTAAACCATCTTCTGCCGAAAAAATAAACCAGCCGGGCTTGGGAGAAGGTGATAAATAGGGTGGACTACAAGCACGAGGGATTTGATTGATTGATTGATTGATATTAGCGAGGTCATATAGCACCAGAAAACGGTGATAGAGAGGTGAGACAGCAAGCAGGAAGGAAATAGAAAGAAAAGAGGGATAGTTGAAGAACTAAAAGTTAGTTGTTGGGGCCGAAGGGGCGCCAAAACCCTTAAAGTATTGTCCACATCATTACAGGCAATACCCCCCTACGGGGCAAGCACGAGGGATAAAGGGAATACAGGGATAGCTGTCTAATATCCAAAGGATAATATTCGGTAGTCTATCCCACTGCGATTCTGAACAAAAGATAGTGCCTTTATTCAAATGATATAATGTAACAGATATTCTAATTATATTTGTTAGTTACTACTTTTTAACTAATCACTTTCATTTGTCTTACCCTCATCCCCCTCACCTTAGCCTCAAATCATCACATTTCTTCCCTCCTCTATCCACCAACGTTAGCAGTATGCACTTCTATAAACCAGGGTTCTTCAAACTACGGGTCCCGAATTCCTGCAAACTGGGTCGCAGGCTCACAAAAATAAATACAGGAATAAAATAGAAAAATAATGTTCGTGACAATAAAATAAATATGAAGTTCATACATGAATCCACCTAACATATTTTTATAATCAAATATTCATGTATTTAATTTTCAATAAAACAATATCACTGCACAAAAATTAGCCTTTTTGAGAGAGAATGAGAGAGAAGGAGGAATGGGTATTTTTTTTTTTCAATTAATTGCGCCGTAGCGTCAATCAACAGGCAGGCAACAATACATACCGGTAGGCGGGACCCATGAGAATACAATGACTACAACCACACATACACACGCACACACACACACACACACACACACACGCACACACACATCACGAAAACATAACAGAATGTAGCACAAGCATACAGACAAATATTTACATTATGACCTATTTAAATCCACCAAAACGAGGGTGGTGTACCAGAAGTTCCTCCAGAACCTGGTGGTTCAGCAGGTATCGACAAACCACATCAAGTGGCAGGCCCCGGGGCAGCAAGTGTCGGACAGTGGGGCAGGCCAGGCAATAGTGCTCTACAGTGTTAGCACGAGGCGCTCGACACAAGCGACACTCAGTGAAGGGAGGCTCACCCTGCATCCCAGCAACCTGCCACGGTGGCCGGTAGCCAAGCCTCAAACGAGCAGAGACTACATTGTGCCTCTGAACCATGAGGCCTCGACGACGGTAGGAATATTTGTGACGGCAGACAGATTCATAATGTGTGATGGAGATACTGAAGGGCCTCTCTGCATCCCTGCATCGCCGTACAGGGAGGAGAGCGGCGGAGCGGACTTTAGAGAGGTAACATGTCAGGGAGAGAGGACGTCCAACACCACGAGGAGGCAGATGGCAGGCTTCCTTTGCGAGTCTGTCAACTGTACCATTGTGACGTAAACCTACATTGGATGGCACCCATAAATATTTGACAGTCAAGTTACGATGATACAATAAGGACAAAAACGATAAAATCTGCTGAACAACAGTAGAGTGTGTGGGCTGAACACTAGAGAGAGAATGAAGGGCAGGTCTGGAGTCACAAAAAATGGCAGCATTCACTCCACGTTGACAAACAAGACTAACAGCATCCAGAATGGCATACAGTTCACACAATGTTGAGCTAGAGTGGTTACAGAGATGACGGCCAACCCAGCCCCCTGGAGGTGACTCCATGTCAGGTGAGAAAATGGCACAACCTGCTGCACCATCCACTTGCAATGAGCCATCAGTGTAGAGGCAGTATGGATCTGTGATGGAGGACGTAACTGTTTCTATGTGTTCCAGAGTCAACTGCCGCTGTAGAGAAGGCAGTTCCGACTTGGAAGTAGGTGTGAAGCTCACATCAGGTGTTGGTAGCATCCACGGAGGGGGCCCTGGGGGGACGTCTGCAACCATTATATCTATATTAAGACTACGGAGCATAGAGGAAACAGACCTTATAAGAGTACGTCCAGCAGGCAGTATGGGAGGGACCGGGTATTTTGGTCTAAGAGAAGTCCTGACTAACTGAGAGTAATGGGGTGAAAGATGTGGGAAATGGAGGCACTTGACAGTGAAGCAAGTAACATTAGAATAAATTCACTCCACTAATGGGGGAAGACGCAACTCACGCTGCATGTTCACTATCCTGGTCGACATTGGTCAACCGAGAATTATTCTCATTGCTCTATTCTGAAATTTTTCTATAGTTTCAAGAGTAGCCCTGGAAAGTTGAATCAGAGCAGGGGAAAGGTAATCAACAACTGAACGGATAAAAGCAATTTGGATAGTCCTGGCTACTGGGATGGAGATGCCCGAGGAGTTGTTAGTGAGCCATTGAAGTGGCGTAAGTCGGCGCTAGAAACGACCCAATAAGTCCTGGACAATGGGATGGTCTTGAGGTCTGGCAGGGACAATTGGCCAAATATTGACTGGCGCGCCCAGGTAGCGATACTGGGAACACATGGGAATGACAGTCCCTCCAATGGTGAACACTGGCCGAGCTTGAGGAAGGCGGCAGGTGAATATTCTGCTCTTATCTGGGGAGACAATAATGCCACAGTGAGAGGAGGACACAGAGAAGGAGTCAAGAAACCGCTGGAGATCCCTTGGTGAGGTAGAATGAACACAGATATCATCAGCATAGCACGTAATTGTAGTTCCAGGTATATCAGGGAGAGAAGTGAGCAGCCGATGCATCAGAATATTAAATAACAATGGGCTGAGAACACCCCCTTGAGGCGTACCAAGATGAAAACTGCGCAAAGGACTGAGCGCACCATTGAAAAACACACGGCAGGTCCTGTTACTCAGGTAGCACCGAATCCACCGTAATAGATTACCCTTTATCCCAAAGTCAACCAGTTGATCCAAAATGACGTCTCTATTAGCAACATTGAAGGCACTTCGAAGGTCAATGAAGGCCACCACACTGTCCTTGTTAAGGCGAGTGTACAGGTCGACTAGGCAGTGGTGTGTGCTTCGTTGGGGAAGGAAACCAAACAGCCATGGAGAAAGGCGATCCTGCAGTCTGTACATGAGACGATTGAGTAAGATTCTCTCCATAACTTTACAAAAACAGGAAGTCAGGGAAATAGGCCTGAACTTCGCAGTGCCGAGCTTAGGGATGGGTATTATTGTGCTGCTAGTCCAGGCTCGTGGTACACAACCATCACGAAGACAAAGATTGTACAGTCGAAGTAGAGGGTTCCCAGGAACTTGTTGAAGTAGGCGCAGCACAGCATAAGTAATACCATCATCACCAGGGGAAGAAGCTCTACCCCGAAAGAGAGCACGTCGCAACTCCTCCTCAGTTATCTCCTCTGCATCATCGTCATCATCTTGCAACTGAGCAGACATTAGACGTAGCCGAAGAAGTGGAGTCACATGTGCTAATGCAACATTACAGTTATTTTAATATATTTATTAACATATCAGTACTGTGTTATCCCCCAAGTAATACAAAATTTATTTACATATATTAATTTTTGTAGACACACCTGACTACACACTTGGGACACCAAACATAGTTTACTTCATCTCTCATTACGGACAACAAGCAACCTACTCTAGCTCCTTCTCTCTCTCTCTCTCTCTCTCTCTCGCTTCTCAATACACACACACACTATCACTCTAGCACCTCGTTTTGTTTTCTCTCTCTTGCTATTCAGTATATATATATATATATATATATATATATATATATATATATATATATATATATATATATATATATATATATATATATATATATATATATATATATATATATATATATATATATATATATATATATATATATATATATATATATACCCACACACACACACACACACACACACTATCACTCTAGCACCTCGTTTCTATCTCTCTCTATCTCCTACTTCTTAGTACACACACACACACACACACACACACATTATCAGGTTTGGTATAAAGCCGTGACGTGGCATATTATCTTTTGTTATATATGCGTTTATCAAACATTGAAAACCGTGTCAAAGTAATATAATCATCGCCTCATAATTATTTCAGTTTACGTCTGTCAGTATGAATTCATATAAATAGAACATCATATTTAGTACAGAAGGAATGTATACAACACCTCGGTGTAACCACATATTTACTGTCAATACAACTGTTAGCCGAATCCGACTCCGACCACAGATGTTTCATAATTACGACTTCGATGCCGACTATGCCTCCAACTGAATTTATAATAATAATATTTATTCATAGATTTACTCATACTTATAATTACCTGATGTTTTATTTATATAAATATTAACGACTCTGAAGCCAACCCAAAACTTAAATATCCATAGCTCCATGGCTCTTCATTTCAATAGAAATTAAGATGAGAGTTTCAGACAAGCTGGTTTTATCAGTTAATACTAACTCCCTCTGCTTCATCTTCTTCTTCTACTGAACATGTTTCATGCAACCCTCAATCTATCTCTTCAACTCCTGATGTTTCTTCACTGTTGTACTCTGATGCTATTATTACTTCTCCAAAACAGAATGACAAGAAGAACCGTAAGAACAAATTCAATATGATCCCCCTCACGAAGCAACCCAACTCTCACGTGATGGCCCAGCCTACTCCCGTGAGAGGAGCGAACAGGTCACGCTTCTCCGAAGGGAACATGGAGGTATCCATCGACAACCGCCGATCGAGGCCTGGTGATGGAGGTACTCCTCCAAAGAATACGAAGAAGGCTAAGTACTCTTAGGCACTTAATTAAATCCTTTAAGCCTCCATCATGTATAATATCCTCCAGTGGAATTGTAGAGGTATTAGGAATAAAGCACCACAACTTGCACCCGTGCTAGATCAACACGTGCCTCAGGTAGTTTGTCTGCATGAGACGTTTTTGAGAGATTAGCCTGATCCTCAACTTTTTAAACACTACCATTCGTACAGGAAACATGACGGTCATGGATTAGCTATTTACGTTCACAAGTCAATACCCCATTCAGCAGTGGGGCTGAATTCTCCTCTGGAAGTCGTCGCATGCAGAGTGAAATTCGGCATCACGTACCTGACAATTTGTTCTCTGTACTTTCCACCACTTGGTCGCATTGATGATGATGATTTTACTTCACTTTTCGATTCATTGCCCGGTAGAAAATTACTTCTTGGCGATTTTAACGCCCATCACAATCAATGGGGTAGCTTGAGGTCGGATGGACGTGGTAATCAGATTGCTGACCTTTTATTACTCTCCAACTTATGTTTACTGAATGATGGTCGTGCGACTCGTGTAGATGATCATACCGGTCAAACCACATGCAGTGACTTATCCTTATCTTCCCCCGAAATACTAACAGACAACACTTGGGCAACATATGACCACTCCCTGGGAAGCGATCACTTACCCATGTGTCTTACTTTCTAATGCGGCAACTTTCGGCCACCACCACCACTACCAACATTTAAATATAAGAAAGCAGATTGGGGATACTTCTCAGGGATCGCCAATCTAGATATCTCGGGAGAAAATATAGATGAAAAAGTCGAACACATACAGACATCCATTTTACACACAGCCGAGGATGCTATTCCTAAAACTCCTACAACCCACGATAGGCGAAGAGTTTCTTGGTGGACACCAGAATGCCGACAAACACTCACTAAGCGTAATAGGCGATGCAGGATTTACGGCAGAGAGCCAACACAAGCTCACTTCATTGCCTATAAGGGCAAGGGCTGAGACGAGGAGAATAATAAGTCAGCAAAACGAGACTCCTGGAGGAGTTTCGTGTCCACGGTGAATCGTACCACGCCACTAGGTCAGGTCTGGTCCACAATTAATATTTTTAATAACAAGTACACCCGCACGCCCATCACCACCCTTGAGGTGGGCGGTAACATCATCGACGATCCCGTAGACATAGCTAACACCATTGCTAGACAATTTGCTGACGTAAGCAGCTCAGCTAACTACGACCCTCGTTTTCAAGACCACAAACGGGAGGCTGAGCTGCAAGAGATAGACTTTGCCACAGAAGACGTAAATTCTAGCTACAACAAAGAGTGTATGATTAACGAACTTCTCCTCGCCCTGAAATCCTGTAAAGGCTCCAGTCCCGGCCCCTCAGCCATTATGTACAGTATGATTCAGCATCTTACTCAGGACAACCTGAGTAATCTGTTAACGGTGTTTAATGAGATTTGGATGTATCAAACGTTTCCAAACTCATGGCACTACGCGCATGTCATACTGATACCTTAACGAGATGGTCGCCTTACGAATCCCAGTTCGTTTCGTCCTATTGCGCTGACTGACTGTTTATGTAAGGTCATGGAACGTATAGTAAATAAAAGACTGGTTTTTGTTTTAGAGTCGAAGAATGTGTTAAATGTTCAACAGAGTGGATTTCGTCAACATCAGTCCACTCTAGACCATTTAATGCATTTGGAGCATTGCATTGCCGAGACATTTGCTCGGAAACATTTCATGATAGGTATATTTTTGGATATTCAAAAAGCATACGACATGACATGGCGTAACGGACTACTACAGAAACTTTACGCCTATGGCTTAAAGGGTAATTTGCCTATATTTATCAGTAACTTCCTTGCTGACAGGACATTTTCTGTCAGGTTGCCTTATAACGTAACATCCAACATATTTGTCCAAGAAAATGGGGTGCCCCAAGGAAGTATACTTAGCCCGACTCTTTTCAGTATTGCTATTAATGATGTTCTGTTATCAGCTTCTGTTCCCCGAAACCTTAAATACTCACTGTATGCTGACGATTGTGCATTGTTGCACTCATCCCCCAATGTTCAGTTTTCGGCGAGGCAGATTCAATTAGCACTTGACTCTCTCCATCAGTGGGCCTCACAGTGGGGTTTTAAGTTTTCAGTTCCTAAGTGTGTCGGCATTGTTTTAACACGTAAACGTAGAGTACCTGATTTGCATATTAATTTAGATAATCAGCCGATACCTTTTCAAAATTCAGTAAGATTCCTAGGCCTACATTTTGACAGTAGGCTTAATTGGAAAAGTTTTATTAATTATTTGCTTGTTTGTTGTAGAAAGAAATTAAATGTCCTTAAATATTTATCTGGTAAATCTGACGGAACATCTTTATTGATGGTGTATAAGTCCCTCATACGTTCAAAGCTTCACTATGGCGCACAGGTTTATGGGTCGGCGTCTGAGGCGACACTCAAGAGATTGGATGTATTTCAGAATGTATGTTTAAGATTATGTCCTGGAGCTCTTCGATGTACTCGTGTGGAGCGGATGGAAGTAGAGGCTGATATACCTCCCCTCCGTATTCGTCGTGACCATCTATTATTATCATACGGTATTACCACCTACCGAAAACGATCGCTGGCCATCCCAGCTTGTGGGATCCTCCTGCAGTGGGAACATCTGCTGCATGGGGCCCTCAAGTCGGTGGCTGTGCGGCTTCACTTCCTCTGTCAAGCGTTAGGGTACGACCTGTCTAGTGGGGATCGACTCATCATGCTAAATATAGCGCCCTGGGAGTCTAGTCCCACCACTGTTATTACTGACTGGCTCCCCACTGCCAAGTCCCAGTCGCCGGAGGTGGAGGTCAGACAATTGTTCCGGAAGATCCTCATTAGAAACCTAGCGTCATTCCACTTGTACACTGATGGCTCTAAATCTTGCAAAACGACTAAAAATGAAATCTTGGGCAATATTATCAATAAATTCCATGTGTCTGCTAAGTCCTTCTCTCTGATCTGGGTGCCTGGTCATTGTCGAATCTTCGGTAATGAACAGGCTGACTTACTTGCAAAGTCGGCGGTAGAACTTGAGGAGATGTGGGAAGTCCCTCGGGAGCTACAGTCGTGTCTCTCTTTCGGTAAGAAATCAATTAATCTTCTGCGGCAAAGTCAGTGGACCGACCTGGCTATACCGACCATCAAGACCACAATTGAAGACTGGCCCTCAGCATATCGCCAACATCGCCTCGAGGAAGTAGTACTTGCAAGATTAAGAATGAATAGCACACTTTTAACTCATATGTTGCCTTATATCAATCATAGTTTCCCACCACAATGTAACCCCTGTGATGTGGTGCCATCAATCAGTCACATCATTTTGCACTGTAGTATGTATGTTGGGGAGCATCAGCCTCTGGCTGCCTATTGCAGGGTAAATCAAGTCCCCATGAATCTGAACTCTGCCTTGGGTGATGGGGATCCTGGTGTGACTGATAAATTGATGATTTTCTTGAAAGAGACCGGACTAGTCAGAGTGTTGTGACTTAGATTTTATTATAATTTATGCGTGGGATGGGTATTGGGGTTTTTATACATATTTATACATATATGTATTGTCAACTGCCTTAATCAACAAATAAATCACCACCAAGCACCACAGTCCTCTGCCAAGTGGCGTCCCTCCTGCCAACTAATGACACTTTCACTCATATACAGATCAACTCCAACCTTTCATCGCATTCCCAATATGAATCTTCCACTCCGTTCCTTCACCTCAATCCAGTGCACTTTCATACTCAACGTCTCATCCCCATACGCTCCATATGAACAAACTACAACAAGATGTTCGTTTTCACACTCACCATTGCATCCACATCCACACCATATTGCTCACGTCAACATATTTCACCATATAGATCAACATGTCAATATATCTCACCATGTCACTTTATTCACTACACTGTTAATTCAATAACAAAAAAAAAAAATTGTATATATATATAAACTATGTACAATGTATATAACTATCAGGACAAACATTAAATGTATTTTATATATATATATATATTTATTTGTGTATATTAGATTTATCTTTTATATACATTTATTTTTATATATGAGATTAGATTACTATATACTGTAAATTTTTATATTGTTTTGCCTTTGAATTAGCATAATGATGAAGGATTACAAATGACGTATGCGAGGAGGTGCTTTTCCTGAGGCAATTCTCGCATACTGATGTGTCCTTCATTGTTCACATGAGCCAGCATCTATGACTGGAGCAAACTACTGGGTTGGCTTATTTGTTTACATTTATGTCATCTCCATCAGGGGTGATGGCTTTTTAACGTAAAAAAAATAAAAAATAAAATAAAATAAGTCTTAAAAAATGTTCAGTCCAGATCTCGTCATCTCGTAGCACAGCAACAACAGAATACAGACCCGCAGTACTCGCTGCCTCAGGGGAAACTCTGTGGTAGGGAGGCCCAGTAGTTGGTGCGTCATTTGGACGCCTCTTTCTCTTAATCTACTCTTTCTTCCATATTTTCCGTGCGACCTCCTGGGCCTACGGTTGTCTCTTGGCTGAGCAACGGTATTCGCTTGAAAGGTGGGTTCTGACTACACCACCCCTCGCATTAGGCAGGTTCGGTGGTGGGGAAGTTCCTTCCGCATAAACTCTGATCCCCTAGCTGGTACTGGAGAATGCCGCCAGGCTACCACTAGAGGGGGGGGGGGGAGTAAAGGCAACTTTTATTTCCCTAAATTATTGTCCTGTTTTGGGGGTTGATACAATAGTAAAGGTAATTAAGTGAGTGTGATAGGAGAGGGGTCGGATGTAGTCCGATGCCCCGGATAGATGATCCCCCGACTAGTCTCCATCCTCCTCAAGGAGGGAGGTTAACGACCAAGGACCAAACTAGAACAATGGCTGACAATAATGGAGCTCCTAAGGCAGACAGACAACGACAACTTGATATTAAAATTCCTCCAATGAATACTCGATACGTAAATATTAGATGTGTAGACGAGGGTCCAAAAAGGTCCTTGATGGTCAAGCAGGTGGCAGTCTTGATTGTGCTAAGAAGTTACCTGATGGTAGTCTTCTGGTGAAAGTACTGAAGGCATCCCAGGTTAAGGATCTCCTTAAACTGACGCAGATTCATGACCTGAAAGTGAAAACCACTATTCCAGTGGGGCCAAGTACCTGTAAGGGCGTCATTTTCCATAGGGATTTGGCCGCTCTGAATGAGGCAGACATTTTGGAGGGAATGAAGGACCAAGGCGTTGATGATGTTCAAAGTATGACCAGGATGAGAGAGAGAAATTTGGCTTATGTTTTTTTTACTTTTGCTTCAGCCCAGATTCCGGACACAGTTAAGATTGGTTACGAAATAGTTCATGTAAGACCATACGTTTAGAAACCGATGCGTTGTTTCCGTTGTCAGAAATTCGGATACACAGCATTGAGGTGCTGCAATAAAGATTCATTCACTTGTGGTAAATGTGCAGATAGTCACGAGACAGAATTGTGTACAGAGACAGTCTTCAGGTGTGCTAATTGTGGCGGCCCCCACCAGGCAAGTGCAGGTGACTGCAGGAGCCTTAAAGTGGAGACTGAGGCAATGGCATACATGAGGGCTCATGATGTCAGTTATGGTGAGTCAAAGAGGAAGGTGGAGGGGGTTAACCAAACTCCCACAGTTTCCTATGCTGCAGCAATAACTGGCACCACTGCTCCTGCTAATGCAACTGATGTCAACGTGACTATCCAGGCTAAGGATAAAGAAATTAAAGAATTAAAAGATCAAGTAAGCAAACTAATGCTTCAAGTAGAAAATTTGGCTTAGAAATTAGAAGAAATATTTGAATCAACCCAACAAAAGAAGCACCACAAGGCTGATGATACCGTATCAGCTTCAAGATCTCATGTTCTCGCTCAGGTGACTCCCATGAAGCCTACATCCGGGAGTCGTCCGGCTCGTCGCGAGACGAGCCGTTCGAGGACTGGCTCTGTACCTCATGGAAAGGAACAGGCGATGGAGGCTACCGTCGCGAAACCAGCCTGCGGGAGGTCCCCGGGAAGTGCAGGGGAGGAAGAGGGTCTTCCCTTCCAGCACAAAAAGGTTCGGCCAGACGAACAAGGCCCCAAGAAACCACATAAACAGCGATAATCTTCGCGCTAACCATACTCCAATGGAACTGTCGAAGCCTTAGAGCTAGATTAAATGAACTCAAACTTTTGGCTTGTTCTTACGCTGTCGATATTATTGCCCTTCAGGAAACTCATCTGAACGACCAAGTCGAAGACGAGGTTGTTCAGCTTCGGAACTGCATGTTAATTAGGAGGGACCGTGGGGGGAGGGGTGGAGGTGGAGTGGCAATCTACATCCGCCATAACCTCCCTTTCACTGATGTGCCCTGTAATTTTCCTCTGGAAAGTGTCGCTTGCAGAGTAAAATTCGGTGGCACCTATCTGACTATCTGTTCTGTCTACTGTCCTCCTGACACAGTAACTTATGATGATGTTTTTGATCTACAGGACAGTCTGCCCTGTAGAAAATTAATTGTATTAGATTTTAATGCTCATCATACGTTATGGGGTTCCCTGCAGGATGATAGAAAGGGGGAACAGGTGGCTAGGCTAATCAGTGATTCCTAGTTGGTTCTTCTGAACGACGGTAGTCCGACGAGAGTTGATGATAATACTGGTAATTTTAGCGTCCTTGACCTATCTCTGGTCTCCCCATCAATTGCAGCCACTTGCCAGTGGCTACCCGTTGATGACTCATTGGGAAGCGACCATTTTCCTATTTTGATTAAATTTAAAAGCGACACTATTAAAGAGCCTTCAGCACCTAAATTTAACGTAAAAAACGCAGACTAGGTGTCCTTCACAAAGGGTGTCAGTATTGAAATTGTTCGAGAAACCATTGATTATAAAGTAAATAATATTTAAGATAATATCCTCAAAGCCGCAACGGCAACAATTCCTAACACTTCGATAGATAGAGCAAAGCATAGAGTTCCATGGTGGACGCCAAATTGTCGCAGGGTACTGTGAGAGAGGAATAGAGCCTACAGGCTTATAAAAAATCACATTGGTGATGAGAACTTTCGCAAGGATGAACTTGCGAGAGCTAGGGCTCGTCGAACCATCAGACAAGCCAAACGAGACTCCTGGCGATGCTTTGTCTCTAGTATTAACAGTGAAACATCAATTTCCCAAGTCTGGTCCACTGTAAGAAAATTAAATAAGAAAAAAATCTCCAATAAAATGACCAACATCTCTTTTAATAACATCAACTATGACGAACCTAGAGACATTGCTAACGCCCTCGCCAGGCAGTTTTCTTTTGTTAGCAGCTCTGAAAATTACCATTCAGCTTTCCTGCCCATCAAGGAAGCATCAGAGCTGCAACATATTGACTTTGCCACAGGAGATGAATTAGATTACAACAGTGAACTAACAATGCAAGAGCTTAACCAAGCCCTAGGAGCCTGTAGTGGGACATCCCCAGGACCCGATGAGATTCGGTATGAGATGATAAAACATCTTGATTATGATTCCATGATCAAGATGTTGCAGGTGTTTAACGAGATTTGGAGTGGTCACACCTTTCCAAACTCGTGGCACTTTGCACATGTCATTCCCATACCGAAAGGAGGGGGGGACCCAGATCGACTTCATCGTATCGCTCTATTGCGCTCACAAGTTGCTTATGCAAGGTAATGGAACGAATTGTTAATCGTAGGTTATTGCATTTTTTAAATTCCAGGAATTTGCTGGTTGACGAGCAGTGTGGCTTCCGAAAAGGTCGCCAGACGCTCGATCGGCTAATAAACCTGGAAATTCAAATTCAAGAGGCATTTGCCAAAAAACAATTTTTGATTGCAGTATTTTTAGACATTGAAAAAGCCTACGACATGACTTGGCAACATGGCCTCCTCAGAAAACTATATGCGATGGGATTACGCGGTAACCTGCCCTTTTTTGTAAGAATTTCATTTCTGACAGAACTTTCTCTGTCAAGCTTTTTTCGGACACAGTCACTTTCTCGGACATATTTGTCCAGGCAAACAGGATCCTTTAGGGGAGTGTTCCGTCTCCGACCTTATTTCTATGTATGATCAATTACATTCTACCAGTTCCTCCTCGAAATCTTAAATACTCACTGTACTTTGATGACTGTGATATATGGCACTCCAGCTGTAGTGTAGAGTTTTTGGAAACTCGGATCCAATTGGCACTGGATTTGATTCACAATTGGGGCCTCCAGTGGGGTTTTAAGTTTTCAATTAGAAAGAGTGTAGGGGTGATTTTCACTCATAGGAAGAAGCCAGACGTCCGGCTGACTATGGGTGACAACCCCCTACCTATATTATATTCAAATAAATTTCTTGGACTGCATTTTGACAGTTGAATGACATGGCGATCTAGATCTAGAGTAGATTATGGGTCAATAGTGTATGGTTCGGCATCTGAGTCTGTGTTGAAAGGTTTGGATGTTGTACACAATGTGTGTTTGCGTGTGTGTCTTTGAGCCCTATGTTGCACTCGAATCGAGCGTCTAGAGGTGGAGTCACAAGTACCTCCCCTCCGTCTAAGACGAGATCAACAACTTCTAATATATTGTGCTAAACAATCCAGGGTGCAGAGTCATCTTCCCGGGAATGCCTTGCTACTGCAACTGCACCCGGGGGGCCATGGCGCTAGGCCCCTGGCAGAGGGACCAAGTCATCCATCCGGGAACCCGTGCACCCAAGGGGGCACTGGCGTGAGGCCAATGGGGACCAGGCCCCAAGTTCAGGTACCCGTGGAGCCTAGTCATCCTCCCGGTAATGCCTTGGTGATGCATTTGCAGCCGGGGGGCCATGGCGATAGGCCCCCGGAAGGGCCGAGTTATCCGCCTGGGTGTCGCATGGCCCCGGAGGGCACTGGCGTGAGGTCCCTCAGAGCAAGACTCCACGACCTCGTAGAGTGTGTCGGAATAAAATTATCAACAATCGATTCCCTGGTTTTAGTAAACATTGCACCCTGGGTAACACCCCCCTTCACTATTGTGGATTCCTGGCTGCCAGGGGTTAAATCCCGGGTGCCGGAGGTGGAGGTACACCAGAGGTTTCATGAGATAATTGTTAAACATCTTTCATATTTCCATCTGTATACCGACGGCTCCAAGACGGATGAATGTGTGGGTGCAAGTGTGTGGTCGACTGAATGCCAGTTAAGATTCAGACTGCCGAATCATACATCGATTTTTCTTGCAGAACTTTTTGCTATTAATAAAGCTTTGGATTTTGCCCTATCGACGACCCACGGTAGGATAGTTATCTTTACTGATTCATTATGTTCACTTAAAGCTATTAAATCCTTAAATACAACTAACAACGAAATACAGGGTAATATCATGAGTAAGCTGTTTTGTGCCAATAAATCAATCAAGCTAATATGGGTACCTTCACATTATGGTATCTATGGCAATGAACAGGCTGATATACTAGCCGGGTCAACTGTTGATCTGGACCTGAGCATAGTCCGTACGGATCTCAGGTGTTTTGTTTCCCTCATTAAGTCTCGAATTCATCTCCTGTGGCAAAGGCAGTGGACCAGATTAGACATCAGAAATAAAGTCAAAGAAGTAATGGAACCCTGGGCTATGTCATCATGACGTAGCCGCAGGGACGAGGTGGTGTTGGCTCGTCTTCGGGTCAACGCCACCAAAATAACTCACTTAAAGCCATAAATGAACAGAAGTTTTCCCCCTCAGTGCCCCTCATGCAATACAATAATGTCCATAAGTCATTTACTAATTTTTTGTAATAAATTTGACAGTCAAAGATGTAAAATTAAACAATACTTCCAACTTAAAAACACGGCTTCCACCATCTAAAATATTCCATCAGATGACAAGAATATTATAAACAAACTAATGAGTTTTCTGAGGGAGACAAAACTTTATGACCTTATATAGATTGATCTAATAAAATGGAATAATTGGTTTAGTGACCTTTGGCTATATGCCACAGGTTGATAGCCAATAAATCCAACAAGTGAGTGAGTGAGTCTTGCTTGCTCTCGGCTGGTGTCTCTTCCCTCCTGGTAGCGGTGGTGTTATAAACGGACTTCACCTTACTTACATCGATGTGGTAATACCAATTGTCAGTTTTCAGAAGGCAGAGTCTTGGAAGATATACTAACTAACTAGTTCTTTCATTACTGGGATAATTTATATGTAATTGTAATCTTGGAAGATGTATTCACTAACTTGTTCTTTCATAATGGGATTATTTCTATTTATTTGTAAATTATTGTATTATTTTTATGTCAATGTAAATTTTTGTGTTTCATTTAATTTGTTGTGTTGTAAGCTAATTGTTAAGTATATGATTATTGAATTCAATGACTTGGCTTTCCATATCCTTTCTGTGTTTATTTTTAGTGATGCGTTAACCTGCTAAAAACCCTAGACATCAGTAGTGGTCATTACACAGTCCATATCACGCCTCCTTCCATTCCTTCCCACAACACACTCTTCCCTCCATTCCCACACTCTTCCACTCCCTATCCTTTCATATGAGTTTCAGGCACCCTACACACACCTATTTAACTCTTTCAAGCACACTCCACAATCTCTCTCCTTTTCACCTCATTCACCATTCCATTCACATTAATCGCTACTACTCTCAAACAATCTTTCCCTTTCCTGTCCCCCACAGGGCAGACAGGAGACCCCTCCCCGCCACTGGCCCATTGGAGGGCCACTGTTGGCTGGCAAGGCCAACGCAGCGCTCGGCGCTCACCCCCTGAGGGACAAGGGTCATCAACATTGTCAAGCTTTTTTTTTTTTAGTACCTAATAATAATAAAAGACAGAAAAAGGAAAAAAATTGCACACTATACACTTAAAAAATAATTATAATTATAATTTAAAAACATTTTCGTCACTAATAATATTAAAAGGGAAATTAAAATCTATATGTGGGGGAACCTATTGTGCCCCCACACCGCCTCCCCCTTCAGCTTCACCTTCAGCTTCTATAAAGTAAAATACTGATAAAAACAGGGAGGTGTCCCCCGAGGTCACCACGTGGAGGCGGGGTGAGACTTACCTACCCTTCCTGTGGAGGGGTAGGTCACCGAGATTCTTTATAAAAGAACTTCCCAATTCTTAATGGTAGCCAGTGTGCAGTGGCTGCACCTTATACCACATTGGTTACGATACTGCCACTGTGTAAAACTAACAATGACTCCACTAAAGGTTCATATAACCTACGAGTTGGATCCCTTGTCTGTCAGAGGTCTTGTACTGGTGCTGGAGCCTCACCACCCATGGAAATAAAGGCAATTGGTGCTGGAGCCTCACCACCCATAGAAATAAAAGTAAATGGTGCTGGAGCCTTACCATCTATAGAAATGAATGTAAATGGTGCTGGAGCCTCACCACCCATAGAAATAAAAGTAAATGGTGCTGGAGCCTTACCATCCATAGTCATGAAACTACTACTGTACCTGGATTATTACTACTATTATTATTCTGTCATTAATTATTATCATCATTATTTGTGTACCACAGCTTGGATGCATGTAGGTTGGAGTATTGAACACATACACACACACACACACACAAAGTAAGTAATCGCTGATTTAAATTAAAGGGGGGAGGGTAAAGTGTTGGTGGTCAATCTGGAGCACACACACACACACACACACACACCTCTAACCAAAGGTACAGGTTACTATTATCATCATCTGGAGCACACACACACACACATACACACACACACACACACACATACTACATCTCTAACCAAAGGTACATGCTACTATTATCATCATCTAAATGTACAGTCGGCCTCAGGAATTCGTACACAAAGCATTAGTTAAAAGGAGTTGTTATTCTGCACATACTGTAAGCATTGTTCTGCTGACTGATTCAAGTATTACCTAGATAACATTAATAGAAGAATTTTGTGTTAGAAAATTAATATACTATTTTTTTTAGTTGTTACGAACCCTTGATGTCACAGTGGTGTATACGAATTGCTGATGCCGACTGTACCTCAAATATGTCTAACAGGATATTACACAACACAATAAGATAAGCTGTTTTAATTAAGTGGAGAGTATTGTGCTGGTGGTGGGAAATGTGGAGCAACTGATGCCTCCAACATATTCCAAGTAACAGGACACTAATATTATTGTTATTCTCATCCTGTTGTTTCCTGGTATACTTTGGAGGAATCAAGGCACTCTAATGTACCAAAGTGTGTGTAATACACCCTTTATTTGTTTGTGGCATGTTGGAATGTTACTGATTCACCCAAACTATTCAAAACAACAACAAAACCTAAGACACTAGACCTAAGCCATCCCACCCCTATAAAATTCTTACTAGATTCAGGCCACCATTAATTTTGTTCATCTGGTCCTGTTGTTTCCTGGCATACTTTGGAGGAATCAAGTTGCTTTACTGTACATTCATGATACATAGGGCCGTATGCAATTGGTGGTGTTGACGGTAGTGTGTGTGTATGTGTTGTGTGTATGTGTGGTGTGTGTGTATGTGTGGTGTGTGTGTATGTGTGGTGTGCAGTGACAGAGTGGATAAAAAGACGGACTGCGGATGTCAAGGACCCGGGTTCGAATCCACGAGGAAACGTCTGGGATTTTTCAGAGGTGAACTGGGTCCAGTTGTTCGGCAATTATCCTGGCTGCACCGACACATCAAGAAAATATCCCCTACATCGTCGTCAACTCACCATACTCCAAGATGCTGTGAGTGACGGTGTAGCTGCTCTCCCTTGATAGTGACGTGTATAAATAAGGTGTCGTCATCTAATGGGACAGAAGAGAAGCTATGGTACCAACATCACCACGAAGCTCCACTATCTCATCTGGTGCGACACCCAGTAATCTCGGGGCCTCGCAAGAGTCACGGGCTATGTGTGGTGTGTGTATGTGTGGTACCGGTACAATGGCTCTGTAGTATATATGTGTGTGTGTGTGTGTGTGTGTGTGTGTGTGTGTGTGTGTATTTGTGGTATGTGTATGTGTAGTATGCATGTGTGCATGTATGGTGTGTGTATGTGTAAAGTAAAGTAAAGTAAAGTAAAGTTTATTGCCACAAGAACTGCATAAATAAACAATATATAACATGAATACAGATATAGGCAATATCTGTCGAGCCAAGGCTCCCTGACAGATATGTTTTTAACATTCATTTGATTGGGTGAAGAGCATCAGTTCAATATACATATAACACATAACAGTATGAGAAGAACATATATGGTGTCAACACATACACCACATAGTAATACAGGACATATATTATTGGGTAATTATTATCACATTATAAGTTTTGTAGAGTAAGTAAATGTTTTTTAATTTTCATTTTGAATTGAAGGATACTATTAGAGTTACTTAGAGCATTTATATCATTTGGTAGACTGTTCCATAATTTAGGACCAAAATAGAAGATACTGTATTTGAAAAGAGTTGTGCGATATTGCGGACATACTAGATTAAAGCTATTATTTCTAGTTCTGTATGAGGTTTCTAAGAATTTGAATACAGGGGTTCCCTGTTGGTACCTTATATTTTTAAAGATGAATAAGAGAAGAAAACATTTGTGGATGGAGTAGAAACTAAGAAGCTTGTGTTCTGAGTATATAGTTGCTGTAGATTCAAATTTTCCTAAATAAAATATACATCTTAAAATTTTATTTTGTACTATTTTTAATTTGGTGAGGAAGGATGGCCAGGTACAGGCCCATACTGACACACAGTAGATGAGATGAGGATAACACAGCGTATAATAAACACTTAGCATAGCTTCAGTTGTGAGATGATTACGTATCTTGTACAATATGCCACACATTCTAGATAATTTAAGGTATACATTGTTTATCTGATAATTCCAATTTAAATTTTTGTCAATAACAACGCCAAGGAATTTTGTATGAGAAACATTTTTCAGAATTTCACCTTCTAGCAATACGGGAGGCAGATGATAATCTAAAGAACGGTTCTGAAATAGGATGTAGTTAGTTTTGGATATATTTAGCTTTAGTTTATTTATTTGTATCCATTGATTGATGAAATGTAATTCTGTAGATAAACTTCTGTGTAAGCTAAGTACATCCCTATCAGCTAATAATAGATTAGTGTCATCAGCATATATAGTGTATTGAAACTTAGAGCTAGCATTGACAATATCATTAATATATGATATTGTGTATGTGTATGTGTATGTGTATGTGTGTATGTGTATATGTGTGGTACTGGTACAATGGCACTGTAGTGTGTGTGTATGTGTTGTGTGTGTGTGTGTGTGTGTGTATGTGTGTGTATTTGTGGTATGTGTATGTGTAGTATGCATGTGTGCATGTATGGTGTGTGTATGTGTGGTATGTGTATGTGTATATGTGTGGTACTGGTACAATGGTTTTGTAGTGTGTGTGTATGTGTGGTGTGCGTATGTGTATATGTGTGGTACTGGTACAATGGCACTGTAGTGTGTGTGTATGTGTATGTGTATATGTGTGGTACCGGTACAATGGCTCTGTAATGTGTGTGTGTGTTTATGGAATCATCATACTGGTATCACACCATCGTCAACATCATCGATGGGTGGAAAATCACACTGACGTGATCATGAATGTAAGTAATAAAACCCAAACTGGTAGACGAAATATTTTATTCCAGAAGTTTCGGCGACCTCTGTCGCCCTCTTCAGTAGAAATACAGGTTAAGAGTGGTACTGTACATCCATTACTTTCGAGTGAGTTTATATACACTACGTTGTGACCCGCCCGCTACCTCACTTCACCACCTAATCCGTCGTGCCTGTTGCCCGAGGCACTTCACTGATGGGTGGTGGGAGTACTTTTGGCGGCAAACACTTACTGACTAACCCTTTCATGACTGGGTCTAACTTAAACATACCCTCTATTAGGTTAAAATTATTGTACTTATTAATACATACTAATTCAACAATCCTACGTTTCTTAGAATTGCTACATTTGTACAACATTTGGCACGCATTCCAATCTATTCTATGGTTCTTTTCATATGAATGAACAAGGATTGCAATGTTGTTGTTTCCTACTTTGCAGGCATATTTATGTTCCTTTATACGGATGTTCAAATCCCTGCCAGTTTCACCCACATAAACTAAATCACAATCTTGGCATGGGATTTTATACACACCGGCAGTGACTTCGCTCTTGGGCTTATTCTTAACTAACAAAGATTTTAGCCTATGGTTGAATTATACCTAAATGCAATGTTTACATCTAAATCCTGACTCACAGCTTTGACAACATCAAGGCTTGACATATAGGGCAATGTTATGTATGGTTTCTGTTTAACAGGGGATTTTGGCACGAAAAATGATTTCCTAGCTTTGAAGTAAGCTTTCCTTATGAACTATTTGGAGTATTTTATGTCCAATAATATTTGCCAGATTTTAGCATTTTCCGGATCTAGGTGCTGGGGACTAGAAATTCACAGTGCTCTGAGAAACATAGAAGAAACCACTGACATTTTGGTTGAAATATGGTGGTATGAGAAAAAATGAATATACAGATTACACTGAGTAGGTTTTCTATAGACTGAAAAACTGAGAGAGTTAGCATCTTTTTGTACCAGTACATCTAGAAATGGAAGGGAGTCATTTGTTTTCCACTCTACTTTGAATTTAATGGAGGGAACCAATACATTGAGATTTGAGAAAATATCCTCAGAATTGTTAAGGGTATTAGGCCAAAAGGAAAAAATGTCATCAACGTATCTGAACCAAGTAAGATCTGGGTGAGAAATGGTTGTAAGGATGGGAAGTCTCAAAATATTCCATGTACAGGTTACTCATAATTGGAGATAAAGGAGAGCTCATCCCCATGCCAAACTTTTGCTTATAAAACTGGGTACCAAAGGAGAATGCATTACAATCTACACACAGGCTAATTAATTGGAGAAACATATCTTGTGGCATTCCTAAGTTAATGTTACAGTCAGGCAATTTCTCTGCTAAAAATCTTAACACATCATCAAAGGGAACTTTTGTATATAAGGAATCTACATCAAAACTTACTAACTTTCCATTGGAGAAATTTAGGGAATGAATTATATATATGTGAACTGGAGAAAGTGCCAACCAAAGGTGCTAGTTTACTGGCCAGAAATTTCGATAATATATAGGTAAAAGAACCTGTCTGGGCGATGATTGGTCGTAGAGGAACATGTTGCTTGTGTGTCTTGGGTAATCCATAGATGTAGGGTAGTCCGGGATTGATTTGTATGAAATTACTGGCATCCACGTCTAGCACATCTTTTAAAAGGTTTCTTACTTTTTTGTTGAAGTCTGAGGATAACCGCTTTAGAGGCGAGGACACAAGTTTCTCAAACGTTGAACGATCACTGTCTTAAAAGGTTATCCATCTTTGTAAAATAATCTGGTTTATCTAAATTCACCACTGAATTACTTGGTTTGATCAGTTGAATTGTGAAGCAACTATGGATATCCATCTAGTATATTTTTAATCATGGAAGGTAAGGGCTATGGTGTAGAATCTTTCCTTGCTAACCCCTCCCCTGACTGAACCACCAGGTTTTGGAGGAACTTCTGGTACTCCACCCTCGTTTTGGTGGATTTACGTAGGTCATAATGTAAATATTTGTCTGTATTCATGTGCTTCATTCTGTTATGTGTTTGTGTGTGTGTGTGTGTGTGTGTAGTCATTGGATTTTCATGGGTCCCGCCTACCCTTATGTATTGTTGTCTGCCTATTGATTGATTCCATGGCACAAGGAATTGAAAAAAAAAAAAAACTCCCTGAATACATAAATATCTTTTGGAAGAAAGAGTGGATTAAAATTGTCAGATCCCTTTACCTGATCACCCAAGTAAACTCACTAAGTCGGTAATTAAGGATGTTGTTGTAAAATATTTAGTGAAGCAGGGAATTGTGGACACCCCTGCTCTACCCGACACTGAAGATGAGGAATAAGTCCCTTTTAACCTTGACACTATCCCTCCAACTCAGTCTGCTAAAACACCAGGTGGTAAGAGTAATAACAAACCTGAAGTTTCTCAGGTTGAAAAGCTCTGGGTAGAGATGTAATACCAGCTCGAATGGGAGAAAATGTAACTTGAAAGAGAAAAACTAGAACTCGAAAGGGAAAAGTTGGCAGTGGCTAGAGAACAAGGTAGAGAAGGAAGCAGAGTGGAGGAAAAGGAACTATCCTTTAATTAACATGTCTAGTGTAACTACAATGATATCTGCTTTTGATGAAGGTGATATTGAGGGTTCATTCAGCCTTTTCGATTGATTAGCAACTAAAAACGAGTGGCCTAAAGATGTCGCTGATTGCCCCTAAACAAACAGGTAAATCATTTTGTACTTACACTTACCTAGATAGACCCAATGACTATGAGTTTGTCAAGCAACAGATTCTGTATGTCCATGTAGTAACCCCAGAGACGTACAGAGATAAATTCAGGAAACTGGTCAAAAATAAGCATCAAACATATGTGGAATTTGCATGTAATAAGCTTAAATATTTTAAGAAATGGCTAAATGTTCTCTCGGTCACCACCTATTCAGAACTTATTAATCTCATTGTCCTAGAGGAATTTAAAAGAAAAGTGCCCTTACCTATTGTGAAATACATAGAGGAGAGGGGCGAGATGGAACTATTGAGGGTGGCGGAACAAGCAGATGCTCAGGCTTTGAGGCTCCAGATCTGGTCGAGGCGTGAGGGAGACCTCACTCTTTCTGTAAAAAGTTCCTCTGACGATTTCAAGTACAAAGATGCTAAGGATAAGCTGAGGGGTAGCGGGTTCACTACTAGTCAATTAACATGTGTATACTGTAGGAAGCCAGGACATACTATTGCTTTTTGTAAACACCCCAAATGTACAAGTAGTAGGAAAAGTTTCATCTCTACTGCATCAGGTTTCTCTACCTCATCAAATCCTGTAGCTTCTAATAGTAGTGTTGTCCAGTCAAAACAGTGGTTTGATGACTTTATTTTTGATGGTGACGTGGCTTTGACAAAGGAGGGTCAGACCTATCCTATTAAGGTCTTACGAGACACGGTGGCTTCTCAGTCCATACTGCTAAGTAATGTTCTTCCCCATCTAGAAGATAACTTTACTGGAGATAAGGTATACTGTATACTAATTTCCAGTCTCACCTCTCAGACTTCATACCTAGTGGCCCATATTTATCTTAAGTGTTCCCTTGTCGCCTCGTGTGTCAAAGTGGCAGTACAGGAAGGAAACCTCTCTGTTGAAGGAATTCATTTATTGCTTGGTAATGACATAGCAGGTAAACTTGTGGTACCTAATGTTCTAACTGTAGAAAAGTCTTTACCTGTATTCCCTTCTGAACCTTCTGATGTTTTTCCCTCCTACGTGTTGACTTGTTCACAGGTCCAACAAGCCTCTCAGAAGCAATGTCAGTCTCCGTAAACTTTCCATGCCTCCTTTTGATATTATCTCTAAAGTAGATTTGATACAGGCACAGGAAACTGACCTTTCTTTAGCTGCGGGGCGACATGTTGCTCTAGACAAGAAGGATGTAAACACCCTACCTGCCTTCTATTATGATCAAGGTGTACTCATGAGTGCATACCAGCCTCTAACTCTATCAGCCAATTATTATTGGTCAGAAACCCATCAGATTGTGTTACCTAGTTCAGTACACTCAGATGTATTAAGGCTAGCTCATGACGGTTACAGTGCACATCTTGGGTTTCGTAAAACTTACTATAAACTTACTAAAATCGCGCGCCAAATGTACCGCTCGAACAGAAGTTAGAACTGAAATTTTCCGTTACCCAATGCCTGGGCCAGGCCCATGACTGATGTCATGGTTGAATAGTCTGGACATGACACCCATATGCATGACACCATTGTATCCGCGGCTGATCACGTTCGCGATACATGATACACGTATGGTGGTGGAACATACCGTTAGGCCAAAGCAGTTCAAGCTAGTTTCATTAGACACAACATCCTTTGAAAAGTGCTGAGTAGCAGCATGAGGGAATCTTCCATGCTGAGCTACTGATTGCTAGATTCACTCTGTAATTATCTATATGTTAATCTCTCTACTATAATCAACTCCATATTGTCATCTCGTATGTAGAGAAAGGGACAATATATATTTACTCACTTTATTCTTATATAAACTCATATCTAACTTATCCAGATTTCATATGTAAGCTTAGCATTGTAAATAGCATCATCGACAACCTGTCATCTGAGAAAGGGTGTGGCAGTGTATACCACGAGCGGGGACTACCAGCGAGAGAAGGCGCATTACACGCCCTGCCTTGAAGACAACAGGTTCACATCCTACCTTATATTAGAGAGACACGAGTTGTCTGTATAACCTGTAACCTATACATAATATATTCAGTAAATAAAGACAAGTCCACGAGTTTACTCTAAACCTTGAGTAACTAACTTAGTTCCCCAGGAAGACTAGAGTGGTAGTTCAGAGCAACGGTAAGTTGGCTGAAACCAGAGGTCTATATCGGCGTAGTAAGTAATACTAGCCCGAGAGAGTAAGTGAGAGTTTCCAGCAGGTGTTTCCGAGAGAAGCTGTTGCTGAGCTTGGACGACTCCACGAGTACATAATGGTGGCAGCGGTAAGGGATACGTAACATTCACAGTGTCCTGTATTAGTTCTATATTTCAAACAGAATAATTGTGTACGTGGGTGGCGGCTTGGGCGTTTTTCCTCGTTGGTAACACTGACGGAGCGAGAGCGAGCCAGAGCGATACCAGCTGGGGGTTGCCAGCTAATGGTGGCTGCGTAACCTAACCTACTTTAATCAGGCATTTTTCCCTGTGTGCTTTTCCCAGGGAAAAAGAGGATTTGTCTGTTGTGGGTACTCTCATCTGGGAAGGAACAAGGACGGACTTAGGAGGGTGAACCAGAAGAGTGAACGGGAGCTGTGAGAGGAACGACTGGCCAGCGTTTACTCTGGGGGTGTGTGGCATCTACACATTCCTTTACTACGTGTGCTGAGCATCTCTGTAATCTTCAATTTCTCCATCGGTTAGTTATTTTAATTCTATACACATACACAGTGAACATTAAACACACAATAGTAACATGTTTTTGGGGTATTTTTATATGCCTATGTATTTTTTATAATTTTTATTATATGTTGTGGTGAGTGTATAGGAATTATTTCTACGGGACATGTTTAAGAAATTTAGAACGACAAAGACTATAATCCCAGGGGATTCATCAGAGGATTCAGACAGTAGTAGCAGTTTTGAGGGGAACTAAACTTTCCACCTACTCCCAATACCACTAATATACATGAGCAGTTAAGGGGACTGAATAGTCCAGTGCCAGGGCAGTTAAGAAGTGGATATCAATTTCGTGTAGAGGGAAGTGACGAAATAGAGGAAACACGGGAAAACGTGTTTAAGTTACCGCCAAAAGGGCGAGGAAAGGGTAATAAAAATACTACTGTTGTACAAGCTACAATTCCAATGGCGACTGCAAGCATCAGTGCTGTTGGGGAAGCAGCCCAGGCGACAGGGCAGAATGTCACTAACCCTAGTATACAAGGCAATTTGGTGGGTAGCGCCCACGGAAATCAGCCAACTAATATTATGAGAGTGTTTACAGGTGAGGATTCAGTACCAAAGTTTGATGGGGATCCAAATAAGAATTATACAATAGAGGAATTTATACGGAGACTTGAGCAGTCTTTCGTGGAGTATAATATTACCGGGGATAGAGGTAAAATAGGATATGCAGACTCGAGGATTGAAGGGGAGTTTGCAAGGCAGTTATTAAACTGTAGTTGTCTGTTGGGGAGGTCGTCAAGGGAACAACAGACGTGGGAGGAGTTTAAAAAAGCATTAATTACAGTGTACCGAAGGTCGGCTCCAGAGGGATGCTCGGCGTGGGCACATAGAACATTCACGGACTTAGGTTTAAAGGCGTGGATTACACCACTAGAAGTAGCAGTATCAAAGGCGGGTGCTATACGTAAGGATATACAAGATTGTATACAGGACAACAATTGGTCTAAGGATGTTAATGGGGAACAATGGATGAAGGTAAACGACGCCTGTGAGATGTTTGAATATCTCTTGATGTATCTAGGTCTATCAGAGGAGGACCAGAGGAGAGTCCGGAAAAAAAAGTTGGAGCGAGGTAAGGGAATCTGGCATTTGATTAATGAGTTAAAACTGGAAATCAGAGATCCCATGGTTGTTAGACCATTTCGCAACCAAAATGTTACGAAGGTACAGACTTCGGTATTGCAAACGGAGGTAACTGACAGGAGGTCAGAGGGCGAGCCGCAGACAGGCGTAAATGCGGTCGCGGGGCAAAGGAATACAAGGGGTGGAAATTCATCTGCGAGGTACCAGGTAGAATGTTTCCATTGTCGTAAGTGGGGCCATGTAAAGGCCGACTGTCCTCAATTACAGAATAGATCTCAAGGGGATCAATATAGAGGTTCAATGAACAGGGGTCAGGCATACCCTAGAGGCGCAGCCAGGCGGGCGCGTGGAGGACAAGCTAGAGGACGTGGTAGAGCGTACCACTATGCACATCAGGATAATTATCAACAAGGAGGAGGTTATGTACCTCCCGGACAGAGTAAGTGGTGTGAAATCCATGAATGGTCGAATCATATAACGGCAGACTGTGGAGTAATAATACGAGCTATGCATGAGGAAAAATCCCGTATGGAGGTCCGGCGATCAGGGTCGGATGAGGCATTATGACACAAGGACGAGAGGAAGAGAATGTCTAGAGATATAGAATTCTCCATAGTGTCGGCAGTCAGTAGAAGTAATCATTTAGCCGTAGGAAATGTAACAATAGGGGGAATTCCGGGGGCACTTTTGATTGATACAGGTGCAGTAGTCAATCTAATATCAAAGGAGACCTATAAAAATATTAGAAAACATCATTCTGAGAGGAGTTATGCATTGCAAGAGCCACAATACCAACTGAGTGGGGTGTCAGGAACTACAGTGGATGTTCTTGGAGTTGTGAGGTTGCCAGTTCACTTCCGGGGTAGTTCAAGTTTTGCTGCATCATTTTATGTTGTAAGTAAATTTCATCCTATGGCAAGCGGGTTGCTTGGATTGTCAACCATGGCTGAAAGGAAGATTGAGGTGTACCCAGGGGAGGGTTTAATTGTTCATGAAAATGTACCTTATATGTGTATGGCAACCCCGTAACCCAAACACTCAGACAAAGAGGTTAAAACGGTGGGTTATGTAAGGGGCTTTGAAGAGAAGTCAACCCAAAGGGTCAAACAAGATAGACTATGCGACACTGCTAGGGAGGAAGTCACGCGTTGGACTGTTGTTACTGCTATTGTACCTGATGCGCACAGGCTGCAACCGCAGGAAATGATTCAGTTCAAGGTGTGTTTGAAAGGAGTGAAAGAAGGCGTAGATGTGGTATGCATGTCTGAAACATGTAAGTTAAAAGGGGTGTTGCTAGAGTCTACCTTGACTACAGTAAAGTCAGGGGGTGAGACTGTGGTGCTGGCTGTAAATAATACGGGAGTAGAGATTGAAGTTAAGCCAGGCAGTCAATTGTGTGATTTTCTCGTATACCATGGTACGGTATTAGAGCCAAAGCATAACCTACCAGTTGTGAGTGTTGTTGGTTGTATTGGTGCATCTCCTTCGTCAGAATTGAAAAGTCAAATTAAAACTGGGGGAAACTCAGAAGGGAAAGAAGAGTTGTTACAGTTACTTCAAGGGTATAGGAAGGCTATAGCTCTTGCAGGGGAACCATTAGGTAGTACAGACCTAACTTCACATGTGATTAAGTTAAAGCGAAAAGCGCAACCCAGTTACATAAAATCATATAGGCTTCCCCATTCACAAAGACAGATAGTGGACGATACGGTGAAGGATATGTTAAAACAGAAGGTTATTGAACCTTCGACCTCTCCTTGGAGTAGTCCCATATTTTTGGTTCCAAAGAAGGATGGAACATATAGACCTGTTATTGACTATAGGAGAGTAAATCAGCAGACAGTCCCTGATAAATACCCAATGCCTCACTTGAATGACCTGTTGCAGGCTATAGGTGAGGGAAATAAGGTGTTTTCTACCTTGGATTTGCTGTCAGGATATTGGCAGGTGCCAGTTCACGAGCGGTCTCGTGACATCACGGCTTTTTCCACTCATCAGGGTCATTATCAGTTTCGCAGGATGCCATTTGGGCTCTGCAATGCCCCTGCGACTTTTCAAAGACTAGTGAACAATGTATTGGCGGGGTTAATTGGGAAAGATGCATTAGTATACCTAGATGACATAATTATTTTCTCAAAGGATGTGCCTACGCACTTGGAG
Organism: Petrolisthes cinctipes; assembly: GCA_033782935.1. Lineage (NCBI taxonomy): Eukaryota > Metazoa > Arthropoda > Malacostraca > Decapoda > Porcellanidae > Petrolisthes > Petrolisthes cinctipes. The sequence continues at coordinate 315,547 of JAWQEG010000010.1, forward strand.
AAATTAAGAAAGGTATTGGAACGTTTAGCATCAGCGGGTTTGAAGCTAAAACTTAGTAAGTGTGAATTCTTGAAACAAAAGATTAAGTATTTGGGGCATGAAGTAGACGAGTCAGGTATACATGTGAATCAGGATAAGATCAAGGCTATCTTAAAGTTTCCAACACCGACCAAGGCAGATCATGTACGATCTTTTCTGGGACTAGCGGGTTTCTACAGGAGTTTTGTGTATCAGTTTTCTAGCAAGGCAGCACCTTTGATTAAACTGTTGAAGCAGACAAATAAGTTTGAATGGGGTCAACCACAAGAAGAGGCAGTTAGTATATTAAAGGAGGCTCTGACGCAACCACCTGTTTTGGCTTTCCCAGATTTCAAGAAACCTTTTATTTTACATACAGATGCATCGGGGGTTGGACTTGGGGCAGTATTGGCACAAGAAGATGAGGGGGGAAAGTTAAAACCCATTGGCTACGCAAGTAAGGCGTTAACTGATACAGAGAAAAAATATAGTGTTACACATCAGGAGGCATATGCCATAGTGTGGGCCTTGAAACATTTTCATCCTATTATTTTTGGTTACTCTATTACAGTTTGTACTGATCATCGCCCATGTCTCGAGTTGTTCAAGGGGAAGAATATGACCGGGAAGTTAGCACGATGGCACTTGACTATTCTGGAGTTCAGTCCTACTTTCAATTTTGTACCTGGTAAGATTAATGTAGTTGCAGATTCATTAAGTCGACAGACTGTGAACTCTGTAACCACATTGAGTACAATATCCCCACAGAAGTTAAAGACAAAGCAGAGGGAAGATACTATGTGGAAGAGGGTAATTTATGGTCTAGAGTCAGGGGAAGAGGTAGAAGTTCCAGGTCTACCGCTAAGAACAACAGAGTTTATCCTGAGGGATAATATTATTCATAAGGTAACTGTAGTTAAAGGGGAAGAAACATACAGAATAGTAGTGCCAGGGTCTCTGATAGAAACAGTATTAAGGCTTCTTCATGATGCACCACAAGCAGGTCATAAAGGGAGGAACGCTTGTCTAGAAGAAGCTAGGTCGAGGTATTTCTGGTTGAAAATGCATAAGGACATAGAAAACCATATAAAGAAATGTGTATCGTGTGCGAGGAACAAAGGAACTACGGGACCACCCGCTCCTCTGCAAACATTTCCAAGTCCTGCTAAACCTTGGGATGTGGTAGCCATAGATGTGTTACAGCTACCTACAAGTTATCAGGGATCAATGTATTTGTTGACTTGTGTGGATCACTTCAGTAGGTTTGTTGTGTTAGCTCCTCTACAAGATAAATCAGCTCAGTCCATTGCACATGCATTAGTAAACTTATTGTTTTGTACATACACTATACCCCGTGTGCTGTTGTCAGACAATGGGACAGAATTTAGAAATAGTGTCCTAGAAGAAATCTGCAAGCTCTACAATATTAAGCAGGTGTTCACGGTTGCATACCATCCTCAAAGTAATGGTATGGTGGAGAGAGTAAATAGGAAGATTTTGGAGGTACTTAGACATCTGGCAGGTTCAATTCAAGCAGGCTGGGAAGATTGGTTATGCCAGGTAACCGTATGTATAAATAGTTCCATACATTCCTCACTGGGAAAGACACCACATTATATTATATATGGTGAGGATAAGGTCCTACTATATGATATATTGGTTGGAAGACCAGGCCCAGTGTATAAGGTAGACGACTATGTGAGTGTCCAGGGACACGCTTTTGCAACTATTCACCATGAAGTAAGAAAGCATATGGAAGCCTCACGGGAAGAACATATTGCAAGGCAACATAAGTTTGCAAAGAAAGTAGAAATTGAGGAAGATGTGGTGATGGTGAAGACTCCAGAGAGACAGAGCAAACTATCTCCGAAATTCAAGGGTCCCTACATTGTAAAAAGGGTATTGGGAAATAAATTAATAGTTCAGGATAATATAACAGACAAGGATCAACAGGTACACGTGGATAGAATAAAGAAGGTTCCAAAGGAAACGATCCAAGTGGGAAAAGAAACAGAGTCTGAACCTGAGCAAAGAATGCAATTGAGATCAGGGAAATATCTGGCAAAATAATTTAATGTTGATTTTGTTCGCAGACAATCATGAGGACATTGGGAGTGTTCTGCGTGATGTTGGTTGTGGCGTTCGTGAGTTCCAAGGGTTCGACTAACCAAATAAAACCGGGTGCCTTAGTGGGTACCGATGGGAGACTTGAGGTGGTCACGGACGTAATAACAGTAAGACTCAATCTTGGATCTCTGTTGGACCTAAAGACAAGGGTTGATGATTTCCAGCTGAAATTTCATAACGCCATAGAAATGTCGTCTGCTAAATTAGGTAAATTGACGAACTCGAGCTACCCTCTGGAACGGCAAATAAAGGTACAGTTGGAAGACAGATATTTTTAAATAAAGAATATGATGAAGTACTCAGAACAGAATTTACCCAACTTTTCAAGTGAGGTTAGAAAATTAGCTCATAATCAGATTACAAATAGCAGGGCTAAAAGAGGATTATTTGACATTGGAGGGGTAATTGCTAAAATTCTATTTGGAACAGCTACTAGTGACGATGTAGAAGATCTGGGACGCAGACTAGAGATTTTAAACAAGGTGATTGTAGAACAAAATAGGGTAATAGATAGTACGTTTTCCTTGGCAGCTAATGTGGCAGAAGAAGTAAATGGAGTTATTGAAAAGACTAATGAGGTAATTAAGGAATTAGACAGGTTAGCTAAACATTTGGATTTTACAATGTTTGTGTTAAACCTAGATCAATATTTAAATATTGTGGAAAATTACATAAATGGGCTGAATGCTCAAACCAGAAAACTACTCCATAACCTAAGGAATGCAGCGCTGGGTAAGGCAGACGCTGACCTTCTGTCAGTAGTTGATCTTCAAAGGGTGGTTGATGTGGCTAGAATTAAGCATGGTTTGAATCCTTTCTTTGAAGGTGAATCTGTATCTTACTACTATCCGCTTTTGGAATCATGCTTAACGACTAAAACTATTCTTATTCACATTCCCACAAAACATCAGGTTCATTTTAACATATGGTCAGTGAAGCCATTTCCTATGAGGTTAGGGGCGGAGATCATGATGTTAAATGTGGATTTTGATTATATTATTGCATCTCAGGATCGCTCACTGGTGGTTGCAGTTACCAAGGAACAGCTAGAAGATTGTCATACAGCATATTACTATTTGAAGGTGTGCCCAGCTCTAAATTTTATTTTTACAGGACCCGAGGAATCCCAGTGTGAATTGTCATTAATCCAGGCTGATGCTTCAAGCTCCATTAAACATTGTGAGTACCTGAGACCAAAAAGGAAGTCAGATGTTTATGTAACGTATTTTCAGGGCATTGCGTATTATACATTCACTAAGCCCGCAAGAGCAACTATTATTTGTGAAGATGGCCCTTCATGAGCAAAACATGTGTCTGAGGTGGGTACGTTTGTAGTTCCACCTGCGTGTTCATTTTTAAGCAATACTAAAACAGTTCTGGCCACGAAGCATCATCTTGGATTGGTCCTAAATAAATCTGTGGAATTTGTGAAAGTCCATCCTCCTCTCCCAGCAAATTTTTCTACTGTTAATATGGATTCTGAGAAAATAAGATTGATGGAATTGTTAAACATGTCTGATATTCATCCTGTAATTGAATCTGCTCTACCTTTCCATCTGCAACGGGTAGCTGTGTACCCTTGGTCCGGAGTGACTACTTTATTATTCATATTATATTTCATGTTCTCTTGTTACCTGTTCAGGAGTTTGAGGGTTTTGAATGGTGAGATTAAAAAGAAGAAAAACAGAAGATCAAGAAATATAGAGGTCCACCATACACAACCTAGGGAAGATGAATTGTAAGGATAATTTTAAGGACACCCCAACAACTAGGTAGTACACTACACGGTTAGTTTTAGGGATTTAGAATTAAGGAATTGTATGAATGTGTATTATATTTCATTATCCATGTATAATTACTTAATTTAAGGAAGTATTATTAATTATCCATTGTATCATTCACGAGCTCAACAATTTATTTTTCTTTTATGTTAATTCATCCAATGTGTATATATTTCATCTTGTATATATTATATATGTATGTTACCATGTCAAGAGTGAATCTAATAATCAGGAAGGCTAAGCATTGATTAAAGTAAATTTAATGTTATTGTGAACTGCAGGGACGCAGTTGTTTTAGCGTGGCCGAGCAATGTATCCGCGATTGATCACGTTCGCGATACATGATACACCTATGGTGGTGGAACATACCGTTAGGCCAAAGCAGTTCAAGCTAGTTTCATTAGACACAACATCCTTTGAAAAGTGCTGAGTAGCAGCGTGAGGGAATCTTCCATGCTGAGCTACTGATTGCTAGATTCACTCTGTAATTATCTATATGTTAATCTCTCTACTATAATCAACTCCATATTGTCATCTCGTATGTAGAGAAAGGGACAATATATATTTACTCACTTTATTCTTATATAAACTCATATCTAACTTATCCAGATTTCATATGTAAGCTTAGCATTGTAAATAGCATCATCGACAACCTGTCATCTGAGAAAGGGTGTTGCAGTGTATACCACGAGCGGGGACTACCAGAGAGAGAAGGCGCATTACAAGCCCTGCCTTGGCTACAACAGGTTCACCTCCTACCTTATATTAGAGAGACACGAGTTGTCTGTATAACCTGTAACCTATACATAATATATTCAGTAAATAGAGACAAGTCCACGAGTTTACTCTAAACTTTGAGTAACTAACTTAGTTCCTCAGGAAGACTAGAGTGGTAGTTCAGAGCAACGGTAAGTTGGCTGAAACCAGAGGTCTACATCGGCGTAGTAAGTAATACTAGCCGGAGAGAGTAAGTGAGAGTTTCCAGCAGGTGTTTCCGAGAGAAGCTGTTGCTGAGCTTGGACGACTCCACGAGTACAGGCGTTACCCGTGACAAGCGGGATCAAAGTCACACTAGAATATAGACAATTATGTCGAGTAAAATAATTGAAAGTACAAAGATAAAACATGATTATCAAAGCATAAATATGGTAGTAATATACGACAAGTACATCAATACATTTTGTCCACAGGCCGTCTCTCACCACACGTCTGTTTGGTGTGTGTGTTGCTACATGCAACTCCTATACTCGTGTGTGTGTGGTCAATGTATCACCTGCTTACACTCGTGTGTGTGTATGTGTGTGTGTGTGTGTGTGTGTGTGTTACTCCTATACTCGTGTGTGTGTGTGGTCAATGTATCACCTGCTTACACTCGTGTGTGTGTGTGTGTGTGTGTGTGTGTGTGTGTAACTCCTATACTCGTGTGTGTGGTCAATGTATCACCTGCTTACACTTGTGTGTGTGTTAGCTTGGTTATTATATGTGTGTGTGTGTATGTGTTAGCTTGGTCATTATCTGTGTGTGTGTGTGTGTGTGTGTGTGTTAACCGTATGACCACAGCCTCCTCCTTCTCCGCTTCTTCCTCCCTCCTCTACTCAAACATAATTATATCGTATTGACAAAGTAATGTAAATCCACACACAAGTTATATACACATTCACAAAATATATTATAATGATCAAGACTTTGTGTGTAGTGACGATTCTATCATTTGTATTGACTACTGGGTTGGCTTTCCCACTTTTTGTTCACATATCTAAATTTGGAATATGTTAACCCCTAGAGACCGACTTTTTTTTTTATTATTTTCACCCCCAGCCGACTTCTGGGGGTCAATTTTCAACTTTCATGTAGGCAAATTTTGTTCTTACAGAATGAAAGAGCTTGAATTTACGCACCAGGAACTGAAAACGGGAGCCTCCTAGGTGTACGCGTTTGCGTATGACAGAGCATAAAATTCCGAAAATAAATAAAATGGTATCTCCTGAAACGCATGAAAGAAAACCTCATACGCTCTGCGTACGCTCTAAACATGTAAATAAACACCTAAACAATGCGTCTAAGTGGTTTTCAATGATAATAAACGTATTTCAGTGTAATTTTGTCTGTCTAGACTCTCCTGGAGTATAGTAGACAGCAGCGAGATACGAGAAACATAAGAAAACACCATGTAGTGGTGAGATGGGGTCCTTGTTGGTGGGGGTAGGTCTAGGCTCCACCCACCAGCATACGCAGTTGCCAGACACCACTACCACAGTCAAACCTTTTCTCAAAGACGTTAGCCTTCCATCGTTACCAACGCCAGCTCGCTAGCTACTCGCTACAGTTTTTTATAGGTACGTCGACATATCGGTTATTCGGAGCGAACCATTAATTTTTTTATCACCGACATGTCGGTTGATCGGTCTTAAGGGGTTAAATACAATATAGTTTAGTACCGGTACAGTCAATGAAGTAGTGTACATTATATGGTGGTGCGTCTCGTCATGCCCAGTGTGTCCCTCCTGTTACCTAATTATTATACTATTATCAAACTCGTTTTTCACTCACTCCAAATAATTATCAGAGGCAAACCAAACCTAAATGATAATGTTGTTCAAATTATGCCCTCAAACCTATAGAGTAATGGTGATGTTGCCTTCTTCCATTGGTGTAGTGACAATGTTAGAAGGGGAGAGTATTCTTGTTGTCATGTTAACCCTTAAATGCCTATTGACCAAATATCACGTCACCGCGAATTTAGGCCTTGAAGCCGATTGACGTAATATAAAGTCTGCAGAAAAAAAACTACTTGGGGTATATCTAGCCACTTCATTGGTAACACTGGTTAGGTTGGGCCTTCAGTGAGTGGTGTGAGAGGGGAATGGTTCACTTGTCATATATACGCAATGAAAATACGCCCGCTCACGTTTTCTAATTTTTAGATTTTTTTTTAGGGGTAACTACTTTATTACTCATGGCGCTGCTGTACGCAAACCAGTAGACCTAGGAAACTTTAGTTTACAGATTCTGGTGTGTAAAAACAAGCTCTACAAATTTGTAATAACAAAATTTACCTAAACGAAACTTTAAAAATCACCCTGTTTTTGCAGTTCACGCACCAGTAGCGGTAGGGGGATTGCGGTTCTTAGGGGTTAATAATGGAGAACAAGAGGGAAACCGACTCGTGGCAAGCACTGTCCATTGATGCTTGTCATACCTTCTGCATCCGGCCTCGTCAATTTTCAAAGAGGACATTTTCCCCTACATTAAGGGCATAGTATACTTTGGGTTCATTAGAGCGCCTTGATTCCACCAAAGTATACCAGGAAACAGAACCCGATTAACAAAACTAATGGTGGTCTGTTGCTTGGAATGCTGTAGTTTGGAGGAATCAGTTGCTCCAGATTTACCAACACTGTAACTATCCCCTTAAGAGAGAAAGACCTACTCTTATGTTATGAATTTTAGTCTTTTGTGTGTATGAACTTGAATATGATTATTTTATTAAGTCGCCCAAAATGGATATTTAAACCTTAAAGGAACTTCATTAAACGGCAGGGAATTATAGAGGTGCTGGAAATATAATAATAACAATATAAATAATAATAATAAACTATGGAGCAGGATGGGTGTGATGGTTGTGTAAATGATGGACACGGCTCATGATGCCTCGGGAATAAACAAACCATTTCTCAGTATCCATCATCGTCTGAGGTGTTAGAATGTTTCACACCAAAACTGCACCCATAGTTGTTTGATGGTGTGTACAATGGGTCCTAAAAGGTACGAAGGGATGGCAAGCTGCAGTAGTAGTAAGCAAGCAGGACAAATAATGGGGTCAGAAAATATAATGAACTCAATATTAATAAGAATGTAATATCGGCCACAAGAATTCCTACACACGCTGTTGTTTTCAAAAGTTTACAACATATAGGTCATGTACGACTATGTAACTATAATACAACATTATTATTAGGTTTGTTGTTTTGTAATCACCGAGTCACTTTGTAGATGATTCATTACAGTACTTCCACAATAAAGACCTCTCTTTCCATATTCCCTGTGTAAGAATTGGTGTGGCCAACTATACAAAGGTATGTTGTGTAGCCAGCAGTACAAGTAATGGTCCAGACAGGTGTGTTGGTGGTGGTGGTGTTTCTGGGGCCACAAGTTTTGAACTAATTATTAAACTGTCTGCTGCACTATTACAGGTTTATGATCACAATAACAATAATATCATCTGGGAGACGTGTAATTACACTCCAAGGCAAAGAGGATTTGTGGTGCTAATGAATGTTGGGTAAGCAGATTATTATTGGGGCTAAGTTAAGTAAGGTATTTCCCACCAAGTGTGGCTTGAGATGACTTTGCTAATGTATATGTACTATACAAAGGAAGATAGAATCAGTATAATAATAATAATAATAAATTAAAATGAACTAATGAAAAGAGTAAGGATGAGGATGTGAGTTTGAAGGAATGAAAATGAAGATGGACAGAAGTCAAGATGAGAGATGAGGATTTAATTAAAGGAGGCAGAGGAAAGGCACATAGATGAGTATGAGAGCTAAAGGAGATGAGAATGAGGAGAGAAAATAATAGAAGTGAGAGTGAGAAAGATGATGGTGACAGAAGGGAAGGGTATGAATGAAAGTTTGAAGTGACGGAGATGAGAATAGCGAGAGTTAAATAATGTAAGATAAATTTCAGTGACAGAGGTGAAGGGTGTGAAGGTAGATATAGATACCGAGGAGAATTAAGGGGATGGTTTAGTCTTTACATTATTGGAGGTAGTGATTCCTCCAAACTATTCCCAGCAACAAACCACCATTATATTTGTTAACTTAGTCCTGTTTTCTGACATACTTTGGAGGAATCAAGGCGCTCCAATGCACCAGATGTATACTATCCCCTTATGGTCGTCATCAGCTGTGGGTAAATTATTGAAAGATTAAAAACTGTCTTGAAGACACTTAATATTTTATGGTGGATTCTTTTGTTGGTAGATTGGTGGGCTACTGATTCCTCCAAGCTATGCCACCAAACAAATCCCCCATGAAAGTAACATTCAGGTCATCTGTTTCCTGGTATAGTTTGGAGGAATCACAGACCTTCCAATTCACCAACAAGATAATCTCCACTTAAACTGATGACAACAATGAAGTGAAGAGAAGGAGAATGTGAAGGAGGAAGAAGGAGAAGGGAAGTGTCTCGTTGGTGAGATAATAAAACTTCATTATATTCAGGGAAAGTTTCACTCTCAGTATTGGAAAAAACATATTCGCATTTCTTTACCATTAGAGAAATTTAAAGTATAATCGTAAGATTTGCCCCTTTCTAATGCTGAAAACTCAGCTAATCCACACCGTAGTTGCCAAATGGTATATAATGTTTTCTTTCTTTTTATTTATTTTATTGTATTTTTACTTTTTTTATATATACCCCTACCTCGGGACAAGAGGCCATCAGTCGTAGCCTGAGACTGAGGCCCCGAGATTATCGAGTGAAGCTTTGAGGTGTTGGTTTCTTCACATATTTGTTTATACACGTCACTTTCTGGAGAGGGTAATGTCTGTTTGTGTTAGTTTACAAAATCTTATTTAGTAGTATGGGAAGAAGAAGCAAAAGCCTACTTAATCCTACCCTATGCTATAACTGCATTATATTTAAGACAAAATACTACAGTTACAGCGAATCTATTCAAAGATTTTTTTTTTGGTTAAAATCCGATTGGGTAACTTTATTCTCTGGGTCATCATTCTCATTATATTCAATAATTCAGTAAATTCCCCCTCCCCTAAAACCATCAATCATTAAAATCACATAACGTATATCTGTAAAAATGAAGTCACAACTCTTACTCAACAACTTGCCTAATGCATGAATTATGTATGCTAGAGGATTTCACGTTAGTACAGAAATGAGAGTCAACTCACTGCCAGCAAGAATACCAACCCCACAGTACAGTCATACATGTAGCTTCGATCTTTTCTCAGCAGGATCTAGCCAGCAATGCCGGTACTTTTTTGGGAGAGTGTTCCACCCATTTTCTTGATGGTAACTCAATTGTTGGTACTGAGACTGTACTATACCTTCGTAACACACAGGATGTCAAAGGTGGCTCAGAAGGTCAGTGTGTGGGTGACTGGGTGTGTCAGTAAAATTGTATAAGTGTAAACGCGTTTGGGAATGCCATCCATTATTGTGGTGTTCACTAATGGAGTGTTTTCATGGGTTTGCGTGCGTGTATGATTTCATGCAAGTGTTTCATGAATGTGTAAATGCATAGGCGATAGTCTGAACGTGTTATGAAGGAATGTGTGTGTAATAATAATAATAAATGTTAAAGGCTGCAAATAAATGGCAGTCAATGGGACAGAGTGAAGCACACACAAGACTGTTTGAAACACAACTATAGCACACATCACAAATGAGGAGTGGCCCAGAGACCTCACCACCCACGTGTGAGACCCGAGTCAGCTTCGGCTATGGCTCAGTGTTGCCGCGTTTTCTACACAACACTGAGGAATACTGTTGCCAGCAGGGCTTCCATTCTAGGGTAAAATACCCTAAACTAGGGTAATTGGACCCTTCCTAGGGTAGTGTTTAGGGTAATGCATAAACTAGGGTAATTCTAGGGTAATCTGCCGTCAGGCTGGTTTTTATTTAATAGTGTCCGATTAATGTACTGTACATATTATCATCCCCGTGATTTGTATGAGCATACCCGCCGGGCGCCAGGGATAGGGAGGTAGGGAGGTGGGTACCAACCTACTGGAACTCATGTCACTTTGATCCTTACGTAAATAGTTCGTAAGGATGAATATTGCTTATAATCATGAGGATTTTTCCGCCTTTTCTTTTCCTTCTGAACTGTTCCCGTTCGATATTGTGTGGGTGCAACCAAGAGTCATCCATAAGTAATTATGTCGTACGTACGAATATTCTAAGCATAACCATGAGTGCTTTTACGGCTTTTATATTATCCTTTTTCGTCCCGTACGCGTTCTCTTCTGAAATCTGGAGCGTGAAGATGTTCTCTTGATCTCTTCACAAGTTCACACACACACAGTCAGACACTTGCGAGGACGAGTCCACACAATACAGCAGCTGCAATAGTGCTCCTACCAGCTATATTCTACTTGAAGGTGGCCTCCTCCCATATAAACAGTTAACTTCATATCCATTCTATAAGGTAATTTATTATTTTATATATGCATATTTTTCTTGAACTAAGTTATGTTAACTGCGAATAAGTGAAAAAAAATGAAAATGCTATTAAGGTATATTTAGCCGAAAATAGCCTATGCTATTTAACCCTTACACTGCCGCCAACAGCATATGCTGATCGCTACAGAGCACTCCCCAGTGCCACCGACAGCATATGCTGTTTTCACTTGTAATAATTGTTTAAAAGTGGGAATGGTAGGTTTAGGTACTTGGTGGTTACTGACAACTCACCATGGTTTGGCACCAAACACAGTTGTTGGAGTATAATATGAGACATTAGGTGGTAAACTTATGTTCATTGGAGCCTACTAGCCAGTATTCTGGGAGCTCGTTTTGGTTTATAACCGACCGGCGGCCGTGGTTTTTGTTATTTCGTCGTAATGCATCAATAAATTATATGATTGGAACTTTTTATATTAGTATTTACTATTTATTATTTATATGGTGTACAGTAGGCTATATTTATATGTTTGAAAAATTTGTGTTATTGAAGACAAATTTTCTAGACCTTACTTAGAATTCCTAGACTACAACTTGGGTAAGTTTAATAGTTACAACACACTTTTCCAGTCTGAGGCTCCAAATTTCTTCACATTAAAAACTGAAACGTGTAAACTCATTAGAAGTTTATGTTCAGACTTCATGGATGTAAGTTTTGTTAAGAAAGCAGACATTTCTCTCCTTACTCCTGCTCATCCCATGTTTTCTAGTACTTTCGTCCCAACTGAGAATATTTATCTAGGAGTGAGTGCATCAACATCAGTAAATAATATGAAAATAGCAGGAGCAGGCTACTAAAGAAGAACTTTCTCAGTTTCAAAAGTCATGTCAGTCTTTCCTGATAGAAGCTGTACTCCAAATCCAAAAAAGATATTCCTTGAATGACAAAATTCATGACATAGTAGCCTGCATCAACCCACACTCTGCTTCTACCCTTAACCCTCCCTCCCTAGCATTTTTATTTGATGAACTGCCCCAGTTACAAAAATTTGCTGACAAAAAGCTTGTGGATGAAGAGTGGAGACTACACTACTTGGATGAGGAACTATCTAAACAACTAAATTTCATGCAGTACTGGAAGATAGTATTAAATAGGAAAAATGATGCAGGCCTACAATGTTACCCTAATTTATCAGATGTTATTTCCACTCTCCTCTCACTACCTTTTTCAAATGCTGCTGTGGAACGTTTTTTCAGTCAATTAAACATAACAAAAACCTCATTAAGAAGCTCTCTAAAAAATTAAATAATATATGGTCTCATGCATGGAATTTATTACATGAAACGCCTTGCTTTGATGACAATATGCTAAAAGCAATGAATAATGTTTAATAAGAGTGATGCTACATGTTCTCAGGCTGCAAATATGTAAGTCTCCTGGAGGTGTTACAGTGTTAGCAGATAGAGTATACAACTGCATATTTCTAAATAAAATACCCTTTAATTTATGCGGCATTTGTTTTTTTCCTGTGTGTGTGGGGGGGATGTTTGGGGGGGGGGCAATATATAAACTTATGTATGATAGTGCATGAATCAACAATTTTATGAAGAACTTCGACAATCTAGGGTAAAACACTCGAATCTAGGGTAATATCGACAAAAATCTAGGGTAGGATTTCATCAACTCATGGAAGCCCTGGTTGCCAGCTAGTACACGGGCGGCGGCGGGCGGCGGCCCAGCCTTGCCGCCGTGACCACACCGAGTGTGGTTGAACGCTTAGTGAACGAACCATGATGAGTCTTCTTGTTTAATGTTCTTCCTGTTTATAGAGAATGGCATTACAAGAGGTACGACTAATGTACATAAATGGTCGCTTTTTCTCAATTGAATAGCTAATATTTCCGACTCGGAATATAACTGATGTTCCAGTATTTACATTTTATTATGGTTTGGAAAATTTTGTTTTTCCTTCCCTAGTTGTCCCTCATTTTCTCCCGGGAAATACAGTAACGATTGATTTTATCCATACCTTGAATGTGCGTATTTTTTTATGCAAATGCAGTATTTAATTAAAATCACAACGAAAAGATCATGTAAAAAAAGAAAAATCTGTAACAACTCTTTAATTACAAATAATATCATAAACCTTGAGTTTCACAAATATACCATTAATATGTATGACAAATGTAAGAAAAATAAAGTACAATTTAGATATGTATTTGAATAATTGCATTTAACAACATTATCAACAGGAGAAGTGAGTAATCAAATATATACTTAAATTATTGAATAAACAAAGAAACGAACATTAATGTAGTGAGACCCGACGGGTGTGGGGTATGGGTATAGGTCTGGTAACAGTGGAGAAACCTGCCAAATGTTCAATAAACTGTACTTGTTTAATACCTTCTTAGCTGTTTGTCATTATCATTATAATTGATAATGATCAAAATTGTAAGAATAATAATATATAATAAAGGAATCAACAGCTACAGCACTGAAGGCTACGTTTGGCAGAAAGTTTTTCCACTGTTACCAGACCAGCACCCAAAACCAACACCAGTCGGCTCTCAGCAAATTTATGGAAAATAATAACAAAAATAATTATGACTTAAGAATAGCATTTATCATATCATCTTTTGGCTTGAAATTATAGCATGCCCCGTGGACTTTTACTGCCTCAGAAACGAGAGTCAGTGATTGCAGTGCAGGCATTTGGAGACGATTCCGGATATCTGCTTTAATTAAATTCATTTTAGAAAATATTCGTTCTGCAGCAGTATTAGAAGTTGGCAGTGCCAATACTTGCAATGCAAAGAGGGCAAAATTCTTAAACTGCTTTGTACCTTCATTGTCTTCTAACTCTCCCAATTTTATATAGAAATCATGGATATCAGAGGTGTCGTTCTTGAGATAGACTAAGTTAGGTGTACTGTCCAAATTCCTCCATTCATTATCTAGGTCTTGTAAACTTCCTACGTACAGCCTGGGTACAAGCTTTACAAGATCTGTCAAGGAGGGCATCAACTCCCTACTTTTGCTGTCTAGTACCTTATTTTTACCTAAGAATGATGCCATATACCACAAAGGTGAGTTAAGGTCAAACCTCTTTTGCATTTGTTGGTACATAGTGATCATAAATTCTCGACAGCGGGATCGGACATGGTCAACCATACCTTGATTACGAATGTACACTTCTGTTTGGAGAAGGCCGTGGATAGCTGATCCTAAGTAGATCTGATTTAATGGCAAATGATTAGAACTTAACATTGGATCAAATGTCATCAGATCAGCTTTTTCCACAACATCTCTTCGACAGAAGTATCCTAGGAGGTTTCTAAAGAGCTGAATTATAGGGTCATTTAGTAAATGTACAGTTGGTGTATCTCTCTGAAATAGTAAGTTAATTTTTGAAAATGTTGGCAAAATGAAATTAAGAAAATTGTAGTACAGAAATACTGAAGGATCCTTGAGATCTTTTACAATAAATTCCACAGATCAGAGCCTTTCACCAAGTTCGTTTTCTATAAAAAACAATTTGAGTGCAGCCCACTGCTCAAGGATTCTCTCTACTGCTTTATGTAAAAGAAAGCCATCTGGTTTGACAAGCATGCAAAATTTTGTGGGGTTTTAATTCTAGGAATAATTGTGCCTGTTTAAACTGGTGTTGTCTTTTTGAGCTATGGGAAAAGTATGAATATATATTCCTGAGAAGATCTTCACAATGTCTAGGTAGAGTTTTTGCAGCTTCAGACGCACATAAATGTATACTATGGCAAATGCACCTGAAGATTGTTATACCTGGCAAGTCTGCTCTCAGTCGGCTGGCTAGAGAATTATTGTCCCCCATTAGGTTGGAAGCACCGTCAGCTGCAAATCCCACAACATTGCTCAGAGGAATGTCATATGCAGATAAAGTTTTCAGCAGTAAAGTATATAAATGTTCCCCAGTTGAGCCCACGCATTCCTTGTTGTCGTCATCATATACATCAATGAGTTCCAAGGTGCCAGTCTTCATCGTTGTCGTATCTGTATCATAATACTTAACAACCAACGTCAAACATTTAGTGGTGCTGACATCCGTGGACTCATCAATGATTACAGAAAACTTATGACCTTTGAGCTTACTTACCATATCCAAAGTTACACATTTACCAATCGCTTTTGCTACCTGAGTGCATTTGGTTTTCTTCATGCACATTCCTTGTGCGATTGGCGAATCTGGAAACATGGTTTTGCCTAGTTCTACCAAATGATCTGCAATGGTGAATGGTAAGTTATGCTCAGCTATAAAGCATATTAACAAGATCTTCGCTAATGCTATGGTGTCATTAAGACAACGGCGTCCATCAACTGGCTCAACCTCCTGTACATCCCTCACCCTATCCTCCTGCCTCTGCAGCATGTGTGCCTCATTGGTGATGTGTCTGTAATGAGATACATACTAATAGCCTACGTAAGGCGGTGGGATGGTTGATATAACTCGATGCTTGTCAAGAGAACAATATTAAAACAACAAAATAAAGGTTTGATAGTGTACTGTATACCTTATGTCTCTTAATAGTGGAAAGTTCGGCATTGAATTCTTTGTTGCATACTGTGCAGTAAGCTCTCTCTGCATTGCCGTCCACCCGTGACAACCAATGCCTGAACTCCTCATTCACCAACCATTCGTCTCTCAGTTTTCGCTTGGGAGGCATGCTAACCTTTAAATTTATATCAATATTAGTTCAAGGGCCTGAGATACGAATATTATGAATGCCGGTATACAAAGGAGGCCTACAGATAAAACACGAATGATAGACATGTTCGTTTTCTTTATAAATTTCTCTGAGAGAAAACTGATTTAATAGCTTTGAGGGGAACTCAATATCATTCAGTGCATTGAATAAAGAGGTGATAAATAACAAAACTATATGCCCCTCACACACCCGTGACTTACCTTGATGAAGGCCTTGAAACAACTAACTTCCCTCAAAGTTTATAAGTAAAAAGGAAACTCTCATAATGTTCCGAAGATGGAAATAAATCAATATGATAATCCGGTCGTGAAGGTGTTTGTCATGAGAATATATCATTGACATAAGGAAAGATTGATAATTGCAAGACACATTGAGGCATAAAATGAAAAGATATAAAACAATGTAGAATAATCATTTTAAATACAGCAACTTTCTTGTTTACTATTTAAAAACGTTAAATTAAAGTGTGGTGGTTCCCAATGTAGTCGAATGTGGACGAACTCCAACTTGACCACGGTGGGTTGCCAGACGTCGTCAGAAAACCACGTTTACACAGAAAAAAACACAAAATGGCATCCCTGGACCGTCACCGTCACTACACGCTAGTATATTTCTGTTCTTTACTGGCAACTCTGAACACTGGGTTACCAAAGGTAATTAAATTTGTGTGTATACAAATCTTTTATATTTTAGAATAATTTGAGTGTAAACTCAAATATGTTATTGTAAAAATATTTGTAATTGTTTATTGTTTGATTTCACCTATACATTTCTTAGTTCAAGGTAACAGATTTTCGTTTATAAATGAAGGATATAGAAAGGGAAACTAAACTATAGGATACAACATTATATGTTTTTTTTTAAATTGAAACAAGAAATATAACAGTAAAATATATAATTAATAAACAAGTAAAACATTTAACATTTAACAAACATATACAATATTTTATTTATTGTAGGCTACATGGGCTATTTATAAGGATTCCATCATTGCACCAGATACTTTAAATTTATAACACTCTCCTTGTTCCCTGACTGCTTCAGATACATAACATAGTGATTTAAGAGAATGGATATTTAACTTATTTCTTATATCTGTTTCAATTAAATGTAGTTTAGAAAACAGTCTTTCTGCGTCTGTGTTTGTAACAGGCAGAGCTAAAATGTTTAAAGAAAACGTGGCCAGAGTTTTGAACAGATACTTATTATTTTTGGTCATATTCCCAAGTTTGGTATATAACAAAACAGCATCACATGAATTTGTAGCCAACGTGTTTGACTTGGATGGAGAATTTTGTGTGGTTTTATGTCCAATAAGGTTTGAAAAATGGGATAAATACTTCTTATCAATCAAATCTTCACAATGTCTGGGAAGAGTCTTAGCTGCTTCGGAAGCACACAAGTGGAGAGAATGACAAATGCATTTTAAAATTGTAATCCCTGGAAAGTTTTCCCTTAACCTACTGCATAAAGAGTTTGATTCTCCCACTAAATTCGATGCTCCGTCTGCAGCAAAACCAACCAAATTATTCAGGGGAATATCATGAAAATTTAAAGTTTCAATAATCATGTTATACAGTGACTGGCCAGAAGATCCAGTCGTTTGCATTTTGTCACCATAAATGTTAATTAAATCTAGCATCTTTGTAACAATTATTCCTTTGGCTGAATTATAAA
This sequence comes from Petrolisthes cinctipes, assembly GCA_033782935.1. NCBI lineage: Eukaryota > Metazoa > Arthropoda > Malacostraca > Decapoda > Porcellanidae > Petrolisthes > Petrolisthes cinctipes. The sequence continues at coordinate 333,045 of JAWQEG010000010.1, forward strand.
ATTTTGCTATCACCGTAAGACATTTGGTTGCACTGACATCAGTTGACTCGTCAATAATTATGGAAAATTTATGCTGCCTCAAATCTCTCACAAACTCTTCTGAGATAACTAAACCAACTTTCTTTGCAATTTCTGTACACTTTGTTCTTTTCATGTGTAATCCCTGGGCAATGGCAGAGTCGGGAAATATTGTTTTAAAAAGATCTGTCATATGGTCAGCAATGAGGAAAGGTATATTATGTTCGGCCATGAAACATATTAATAATATATATGCAACGTTTATTTTATACCGAATATCTTGACATCCCTGCTGATCTTCTTGACGAGACTTTTGACTAGAGCTGGCTGCATGAATTTGTGTTTTCTGTGGGACAGGAAATGATAATTTTTCTAGGTGTATCTTTAATTTTGCTTAAGGGGAGCCTCCACTGGCCCTCCAGTCAGATCCTTATCTCCAATCATTACCTCCCCAATCCTAATCCTCAATCCAGAGTCCCTGACCCAATCCACCCTCATCCTAACCCCATTCCTAATCCTACCCTGGATCCCTAAATCCTTCGCACAACCCCCGCATATTATGCTGCCCATGAGCGGCCCTCTGCGGGACCTTGAACTTGAAGTTGAAATCAGGTCCGTATGTGCGCATTAAAAAAATCGGCAAAATTCAATAGTCTGCCATACACCAGCCACTTCTCCATACTCAGTATAACTTAGGAAAGATAAAGAAAATGGAGGTATAACAAATTTAGAGCACTAACAAAAGAATTTTTAATTTAAATTTTTTTTCAAGTGATATTTTCCAGTATAATAGCTATCAACACGAAGGGTTTTTACATCATGTCAATTAATCTTTTCACACGTGATATACGTATACAGTATATGAGCACATTCCGTTAGAGGGATTTCTATCAAAAATGATTATTTTATTTTTGGTGATTTTTTTTCCCCAAAATTTCAGGCGACAATTTATTTCAACAATTTCAGGCGAGGAATTTTCTCATTTACAGCAGTGACAAAGGACTTTTCGTTCCATAGAAGTGTTGCTATATATCAGAGGATAGTCCACATAAAATCTTATGCTATTCTGAAACATAGATATTTTTTTGTTAATATTTTCCATTTTTTTTTTTCAAACGTTTTAAGAAAAATATTATTTGTTGCTCGATTGCAATGAAAATTGGTCAGCATATGTAAAAACCAACGAGGATTTTGCTTCTAAAATTAACAGGAGCGCAAATGGGGGTGAGAGTGGAGGCTCCCCTTAAGGGATAGTATGCATTTTCTATATTAGAGTGCCTTGATTCCTCCAAAGTATGTTGGAAAATGGGGCCAATGAGTAAATATAATGGTGATTTGTTGCTTGCAATAGTTAGGAATAATCAGTTGCCCCAGATGTACCACCAAACACAGTGTACTATGTACCCCCTTAATTCTTTTTCATAATATGCCATGATTGGTTCTTTTAACCTATGATTAAATGAAAAGGTTGCCTTACCTTGTGACGCTTTATTGCTGTAAGATCCCCAGAAAACGTCTTTTGGCATTTGTTACAGTAGGCTTTGGTTGGATCTCCATCTACTTTTTCTAGCCATGGTCTAAAATCGTCCATGTGTAACCATTCATCCCTTAGTTTCCGTTTACCAGCCATTTCAATCTGAAAATATCAAATATCAAATATGTCAATTTACAAAAGTTATAGGAAGGTATCCCATTTTCTGTTAAGTGCCGTATAATCTGTTAAATGTTTGCAATGGATAACTTCTCTATTTTCCTTACACTCGTAAAAAGTTAAAATTTTCAATCCAAAGGTAATGTTTACGTATTAACACTTACCGGAGTTTGAGGGAAAGATGTCGGCGAGATATCTATAGTTCGTATTGTAGCTCTGGAACACCTTGGATGATGTCTTCAATGTGAATGCACCCAGAGAACTGACATCTGCTTCAAATCTGTTTACAGTATCTGTCTTGATTTGACATAAATTGGTTCATAATTAATATGTTATTAAGGAATTTGTAAGTACAATGCAATTCCATACCCTAAAGAATTTGAAAAATAGTTAAACAAATATTTTTATGCTGCTTTGCCATGAAAATGCTTAATAAGATTAATCACGTTAAGGAAACAATTTCTGAGGAAGATTCTTGATGTTACAGTAGGCTACACACACACACACACACACACACTGAATACCTGTGTGTTCACTGGGTGGTATGGAAGTGCTTCGTTTTAATTGTAATTCTTGAAAGCTTATTAGTATATTCTTTTGTGTCCCTCTTTCATGCAAATATTTGAGGAATTAAAATGCAGTAAAGAAATATATTGATGTTTGCAGCCAAACTACTATTGTATAGTATAACCACAGAAAGAGTAGTATATAAGGTTAACATGACACAGTGAGTCAGACCCCTTTTCAATTTTTCGAAGCATTTCTGTTGGTGCGGGTCTGACCTTGTGATAGTTTCAGTGGGCTGTCGTCCAGAAAGGATCCGAACCATATCGCTGCCCCAAACTCAGGTGGGCTAGAGATTGTGGTGCGCGAGTGTACCTGTACATCGGTGTTGTAACACAGTCACACGTCTTAGTGAACACCAGGTGAGGTAGAAGCTGTGACATGAACAATATTGCCTTGACTCACCTATACACACACTCAGTCATCTAGGAATACACATACACACACACACACACACTCAGTCATCTAGGAACACACACACACACTCAGTCATCTAGGAACACACACACGTACACACACACACACTCAGTCATCTAGGAACACACACACACACTCAGTCATCTAGGAACACACACACACACACACACTCAGTCATCTAGGAACATACACACACACACACTCAGTCATCTAGGAACACACACACTCAGTCATCTAGGAACACACACACACTCAGTCATCTAAGAACACACACACTCAGTCATCTAGGAACACACACACACTCAGTCATCTAGGAACACACACACACTCAGTCATCTAGGAACACACACACACTCAGTCATCTAGGAACACACACACACTCAGTCATCTAGGAACACACGCACACTCAGTCATCTAGGAACACACACACATACACTCAGTCATCTAGGAACACACACACATACTGTCATCTAGGAACACACACACACACACTCAGTCATCTAGGAACACACACACACATACACTCTCATTCATCTAGAAACACACACATACATACAGTCATCTAGGAACACACACATACATACAGTCATCTAGAAACATACACATACATACAGTCATCTAGGAACACACACACACTCAGTCATCTAGGAACACACACACACACACACAGTCATCTAGGAACACATATACACACACATTAGTCTGGTGTTTACAGTTGAGTGCCGTGGAAAGCAATACAGGGAAGCCGATTAAACTTGGACCAATTTATCAACTTTTATTATTACCAGCCACTGAATTCCAGAGGTCAACCTTCCAACATGATATTATTATTATTATTATTATTATTAGGGTGAAAATAATCAGTGGCAGCTCATTAAGGGGACAGTACAGTATACAATACTTTGTAACATTGTAGCACCTTGAATTCCTCCGTAGTATGCCAGAAAACAGCAGCACCAAAAATAAACAATAATAATGATGATGGTCTGTTGTTACTTGGAATAGTTTGGAGGAATAATTAGTTGATCCAGAATTACCAATACTTTACTATCACCTTAATTCAACGTTATATAATATTTTGACCCGTTGAAATACTTGATACTAAAAGTAATGTGACAAAATAATAATAATATTATTATTATTATTGTTGTTGTTGTTGTTGTTGTTGTTGTTGTTGTTGTTGTTGTTGTTGTTGTTGTTGTTGTTGTTGTTGTTGTTGTTGTTGTTGTTGTTGTTGTTGTTGTTGTTGTTGTTGTTGTTGTTGTTGTTGTTGTTGTTGTTGTTGTTGTTGTTGTTGTTGTTGTTGTTGTTGTTGTTGTTGTTGTTGTTATTATTATTATTATTATTATTATTATTATTATTATTATTATTATTATTATTATTATTATTTGGGAAGGAAACCCTCTTTAATACAGGTTTTGTTGAAGATAACTGCGAGCTCTGCGCTGTTTGTAGCAAAAAGAAGAAAGATTGTTCTTACATCAATCTGACAGACTATCAACCTACCCCTGAAGAAGATGAGATTCTCCAACTTGGGCTTAATTGCCATGTTGTCGAGAAACCCAAGGAAATGGATAAGAGGATTGAGATCGAATCACTACTTGATTCCATCTTTTTACTTGATAACCAGGGAACTGTCACCACCACGGAGGAACTACAACCCCTTCTGCTCGCTGAGGCCCTGCAGGATCGTGGCAACTACCGTAGCCACATTCTCACCCCAAGACTGAGACGTGCTGCTAGAGAGCTTCGACAGAGAGAAGGAATAGTCATCCGGAGGGCTGACAAGACTGCTGCCTTTGTCCTCATCAGCCAAGAAGAATACCTCACCAAATTGGACAATATACTCCACGACACCCAGAAATTTCAACGAGTGACTAGAAACCCGATAGAAGACATTAAGAGGGAGGTGAACACCATTATTAGCACTATCAATGCTGTCAGAGGTGCTACTCATCTACCTAAGATTAGTGGTGACTTTGATGCTGGCTATATCTATGGCAATGTCAAAACCCACAAACCTGAAAACCCTCTTAGACCCATTATCAGCCAATGCCCAACTCCGACATACAAACTGGCGAAGACCTTAAACCGTATCCTGACCCCTTTTGTCCCAGACCAGTACTGCCTGAAATCATCAACAGACTTTCTACAATCAATCACTACTGCTCCTCATGCAGGTGTAGTGGCTTCATTGGATGTGGAGAGTCTCTTCACTAATGTTCCTGTGGATGAGACCATCAACCTACTGCTGGACCACATCTACAGGAGTGAGAACACCCCACAGCTGGATATACCTGAGAACTCACTACGTAGACTTCTCCAGGTGTGTACCAAGGAGGCCCCATTCCGTGACCAGCGAGGCAACCTGTGGAAACAGATTGATGGTGTTGCCATGGGGTCCCCACTCGGGGTCCTCTTTGCCAATACATACATGGGGTTTGTTGAGCAGAGAGTGTTCCAGCGTATTCCACACCCTATAGCCTACCACCGTTATATTGATGACACCTTTGTGGTTGCTGAGACACAAGTCTTACTAGACTCAGTCAAACATACCTTTGAAGAATGTTCAGTTCTCAGGTTTACCTGTGAACTTTCCCGTGAGAACACAATACCTTTTCTTGATGTGAAGGTCACACAGACTCAGGATCGATTTTCTACTACAGTCTACCGTAAACCTACCAACATTGGCCTCTGTCTGAATGGTGATAGTGAATGCCCAACAAGGTTTAAGTCTACAGTGGTGACTGCATACGTCAAACGGGCCCTTACGCACTGTTCAACGTGGAATACTGTTCACCAAGAACTCGATTTCGTGGCCCAACAGCTGGTGGATAATGGCTACTCTAATAAAGATATCCAACGTTTGACCAGACGCACCATGGACCAGTGGTACACCCAGGAGGACAGACCTGATGATGGTAGAAAGAAAATAAAGTTATTTTACAGAAATTTTATGCATAAGAATTATCAACAAGATGAAGCTGCTCTTCGGAACATAATTAATAACCATGTTGCAGTAACGAACCCTGAGTCTGTGATTGATCTAATCATCTATTACAAGAACAAGAAGACGTCCCAGTTGCTGATGAAAAACTCTCCTCGGACTGACGGTGACCCTTTGAAGAGGCATGGGGTGGTCTACCAAATTATATGCCCAGCGAATGGATGCAGCCATTCTTACGTTGGTATGACCACTACTCGTCTTTCGAAGAGGTTATCTGTTCACCTGAAGGAGGGTAACTTCTACCAGCAGTATGTGAGCGCCCATGGTAACCTATTGAGACCGCAACTACTACAATGCACATCAATTATTGATACTGACGATGACAGTCGTCGACTAAGGTTGAGAGAAGCTCTACATATTTTGAAATTAAAACCTTCTCTCAACGTTACTCAAGAGACTCTTTTACTACCTACTAACATCAGGCGAAACCGACCCACACCCACTCAAGACCCGGTAGCTGTAGGTATCCCTGTAAGACCACCAGAAAACCCAGCTAACCCAGACCCAGATCTCCCAATCAGGCGCTCCGCCAGGCTACAACAACGTGGGTCAAGCCAGAGGTGACACGGGATCAAGCGGGACTGCTAACAGCCAATCAGGGCGCAGTATTATTATTGTTGTTATTATTATTATTGTAATCATTATTATTGTTATTATTATTATTATTGCTGTTGTTGTAACTATTAGTATTATTATTATTATTATTATTATCAGGGCGCAGTACGCACATAATCCAGCGGGACTGCTAACAGCCAATCAGGGCGCAGTATGCACAGCAGTACATTTACTCAGGGACTATAAATATATCTGTTACCTGTAAGACACTCATTCCTTTGAGAATGGCTTTTAGAGAAAGCCGAAACGTCAGGCCAATAAACTCTCTTGGTAATTTGCTTTTCCATCTCCCCAGCAATATTAAGAAAATTATTCGTAAATTAGAAAAGATTTGCTACAAAATAAACAGCGCAGAGCTCGCAGTTATCTTCAACAAAACCTGTATTATTATTATTATTATTATTATTATTATTAGATAAATGGGTAGAGTCAGAATTGTATTGACTGACTGAATATAAAAGAGTGTTATATTATATTAAAAAAGGCTGCTTCAGATGTTCATGATTGTCTCGGTGTCAACCAGAAAAAGACGATACAAATTAATCTAAAAGTTGGAAACTGGTTGGCCGAGGTAAGGAACTTTTGGGCGGCAGTGTATATACATAAATGGTAGGCATGGATATTTAACAATATATTAGGGCTTTGTCGTAGATATTATCGTAATTTATTATGTAATTTGTATTTTTTGGAGGGGGTGGCAGAGTGGATACGGCGACGGACTGCCAATGTTATGGACCCAGGTTGGAGTCCACGAGAAGCGGTTTGTTTGTTTTGTTTTTTTCCGAGGTGATCTGATGGTTGTTGCTGTCCGTCAAGTATCCTGGCTACGCCGACACGTCAACAAAATATCCCTTACATCGTCGTCAACTCATAACATAGAACCATATTTCTAGATGCTGTGAGTGACGATGTGAGTGACCTGATAGTGACGTGTATAAATAAGGTGTGGTCATCTAGTGGGACACAAGAGAAGCTACCAACACCATGAAGCTCCACTGTCTCATCTAGTGTAACACTCGATAATCTCGGGGCCTCACAAGAGTCACGGGCTACTGACACCATACAGTGCCGAGGTTCACGTATTAAAAAAAAAAAAAAATCAATAGAATTATTCATTTTATTGTCAAATAATTAGTATCAAAGGTCCTGTGTGTTGCTAGTAAAGAAAATACGACTTAATAATAATCAGGATTAAGGGAAGCAGACAGCAGCTGTAGTGTTGATTCCTACCGGCCGTTAGAGGCGCCACCGTCCCAGCCAGCCAGATTGGCAACAGGAAAATAACATTGAGTGGTGTGTCGTTCTCCAGTACTAGAATCCTTGGTCATGTTGGTCTTACCTCACACATTGAAGCTCCACACTTGGCAGTGTCAAGGTGTGGTTACTCACATTCTCCTTATATTCTTCTACGTATAATGTAAGTACTTTGAGTTTTAATTAGAGATTGCTGCTCCGGTGTACTTGTAGATTATTTAACTTGTGTTTTATACTTTGGGGTCCTTATGGTTTTGGGTATAATGTTATTGGAACAGAAACTCATTTAGGCTACATGTATTACACAGTGACCAATTCCGGTGATGGTATACAGGCCTGGTTGGTACTTTAGTTACAAGTAGAGATGAAGGTTGTTTTAGGTTTGGTGTTTACATTGTGTTGAGAGGTTGATTAATGTTATCGATATTATGGAACACATTGATTGATTGATATTAGGCCCAGCATCAGCGAGGTTATATAGCGCCAGGAGAAGGTGATAGAGAGGTGAGACAGCAAGCAAGAAGGAAATAGAAAGATAAGATGGACCGTTGAAGAACTGAAAGTAAGTGGCTGGAGCCGAAGGGGCGCCAAAACCCTTAAAGTATTGTCCACATCACTACGGCATTATGGAAGAGGTGACTGCTTATGACCTTCCATATTTAAAAAAACACATCTGATTAATGTTTTATACTCTATATATATAATAGTAATGCAATTGTTATTCTCACTATTTCTACTAAAGTGCAGCTGACGAGTTTCATAGAAAGAATTTGGCGAGTTATTTTTTTTTAACTTTACAGTTTTATTTTTTCCTGAGTGTAAGAATCTCATTGAAATATTATAAACTTAAATCACTAAAATACATTACGGTCATTATATATTTTATTAATATATCAATCTAGGATCATGTAGATATTGTAATGTTTGTCATCCATTCAGAAGGGTTTAATATTTATCTTTTTGTTACAGACGTGTACAATGGATGGCGCTGTGTGTTACAATACCAGAGACAATACAGTAGTACAGCATTGTCTATCAAGTAGCCTAGTGCAGCCTCAAGATGAGTGTTGGTGGTTGTGGTGGTGTTGTGTCCGTGAACGACAAACCAGTGTTAATGTCACCAAGGGAGTGTTGGTGGTTGTGGTGGTGTTGTGTCCGTGAACATCAAACCAGTTTTAATGTCACCAAGGGAGTGTTGGTGGTTGTGTTGTGTCCGTGAACGACTAACCAGTGTTAATGTCACCAAGGGAGTGTTGATGGTTGTGGTGGTGTTGTGTCCGTGAACGACAAACCAGTGTTAATGTCACCAAGATGAGTGTTGGTGGTTGTGGTGGTGTTGTGTCCGTGAACGACAAACCAGTGTTAATGTCACCAAGGGATTGTTGGTGGTTGTGGTGGTATTGTGTCCGTGAACGACAAACCAGTGTTAATGTCACCAAGGAAGTGTTGGTGGTTGTGGTGGTGTTGTGTCCGTGAACGACAAACCAGTGTTAATGTCACCAAGGGATTGTTGGTGGTTGTGGTGGTATTGTGTCCGTGAACGACAAACCAGTGTTAATGTCACCAAGGGAGTGTTGGTGTTGTGTCCGTGAACGACAAACCAGTGTTAATGTCACCAAGGGAGTGTTGGTGGTTGCGGTGGTGTTGTGTCCGTGAACCACAAACCAGTGTTAATGTCACCAAGGGAGTGTTGGTGGTTGTGGTGGTGTTGTGTCCGTGAACGACAAACCAGTGTTAATGTCACCAAGGGATTGTTGGTGGTTGTGGTGGTGTTGTGTCCGTGAACGACAAACCAGTGTTAATGTCACCAAGAGAACATAAGGTTACAGTGGCTTGTCCAGCAAAACTCTTCTTGTCGTTGAGGTAAGGATTCATACCATGTTGTGTATATTATATTAAGGGATTAGCATTTTATGGGATAGTATATATAGGACACTTGTGGTTCATTGGAGCACTTTGATTCCTCCGAAGTATGCCAGGAATCAGATTCATGCTAACGAAAGTAATGGTGGTTTGTTTTTGCTTGGAATAGTTTGAGGGAATAATTTGCTCCATATTTACCAACACTGTAATACTCCCTCATTAACCTTTTCACTATCTTCCATCAGAGGAGTTGCCCTGCGTGTTGAACATAAGTATAGATATTATACATCTTGTTATTATTATTATATCATTGTAACACGGGGCCGTAACATAAGTATAGATATTATGGATCTTGTTATTATTATATTATTTTAACACAGGGCCGTAACATAAGTATAGATATTATGCATCTTGTTATTATTATATCATTGTAACACAGGGCCGTAACATAAGCATAGATATTATGCATCTTGTTATTATTATATCATTGTAACACAGGGCCGTAACTCTAATAGAATCACAATTGTTACGCTCTATGAAGAAAATAATGGATATTAATAAATAGTCTCATCATTTGAAAGTAGATTTACAGAAAACTCTGTCTGTATTTTGCTTATGACATTATACGAATACTTGTTATCTTAGGAATGTGTTGACAAGTACGACAAATGTTCGTTGCTCTTACTCCCATTTAGTTTATTGATATGTAGCTTAAGGGAATAGTATACTTTTGGTTCATTAAAGTGTATTGATTCCTTAAAAGTATGTCAGGAAACACGACCAGATTGACAAAAATAATGGTGACCTGTTGCTTGAAATAGTTTGGAGGAATAATTTGCTCCATAATTACCAACACTGTACTACCTCCTTAATGTTGAAATATAAATGGTGCTGCCTAGTTATTACTTATAAAGTGTTTACTCCTTCTTTCTATTTTGAAGTACCAACGTAATATTAAAGTTTTAACTTTGAAGTCTACTCCCATTTTATACAGCTTACTGTAGGACAGCACCACATATGTTAAAGGAACACTACACAACTGTGTTGACATAATTTGTCCGAAAACCGTCGTATGAAAGTAATTACTGTACATATTTCACAATATCATTTGCATAATTTAATTTGTTTTTGCATATGCAAAATATTTTCGTTACATCAGTTTTTCTATAGCAACAACTGGTATAATATTTTACATATGGTAACTTACAAACCTTCACACGAGAACAAATGAGGTCGTTGTATAAGTATATGCAACTTACACCTTTGGTACGTAACTGAAGATAAAGTAAGAGGAGACAGAGAAGGCATTGATGTCAGTTGTTGTCATAATAAATATGACAGTTTCTTTGTAGTCAAAATTTCCGTTTTGTATACGAGCTCGTCTCAGCCTGAGTCAAAAGGCAAAAACTAAATGTTTCACCGGGAAATGCAGGATACTTTTGTCAGCTACTGAACATATTATTATTATTGTTGTTATTATTATTATTCATATTATTATTATTATTATTATTATTATTATTATTATTAATATTATTATTCATATTATTATTATCATTATTATACTGTAATGCCTTACATTAATTTAGCAGGAATAACAGATTTACCGTATGTATGAACAGAGTTGTACAGTATACTAAATAATTTTCTTATCAGGTATATCAGACTTTCCGTATATGTATGACCATAGTGAGGAGGGAGGTAAGGAACGGGGGGATTGAGGGACAGAATTGGCCAGAGGGATTGAGGAAAGAGGTGGTGAGTGGTATATGCATGACAGTAGAAGCTATAAACGTTGGTGGTGGATGAGGTGAAGAGAATTTGTCGAATGTTTTAGATGTTGTGTGAATGTGTGTGTTGTAGCAGAAAGCCATTTTAAGAGGTGGGGTGGAGTAGTGTGGGTCTGGATGGGATAGTATGATGTGGGAAGGGATGGAGGAGTGATAATTATGGGCTGGTACGGATGAAAAGTGCTGGTGTCCAGAAGGGAGTGGACGGGCATGGATGGAATGGTACAAGGGTGCAAACCAAAATGGGAAGAATGGAAATGAGAAAGTTTTGGGAATAGCTGAACGACAGTTTGGGAAGACTTGAAAGGAGATATATATAATAGTGTTGGGGGATATGAATGAAAAGGTTGGAAGTGAGAACGATGAATTTCTGGAATTCATATCAAATACTTTCTTTGAGCACAAGGTGATCCACAGAAGGAAGAAAGGAAGGCAGGGATGGTGGAGAGAGAGAGAGAGAGAGAGAGAGAGAGAGAGAGAGAGAGAGAGAGAGAGAGAGAGTGAGAGAGAGAGAGAGAGATGGTGGAGAGAGAAAGAAGGAAGAGATATACTTTATTATGTCAATGTTGCCAACTTTTTTTTTTTTTTTATTTCTGTCATTTTTAATGTTTTCGTTAATGGTTACACAATAGTTGCTCATCAAGTCATTTGATGAGTCAAATATCAAAAATTTCTGTATTTTTTCCACATCATGTCCCGCATCAAAGTTGTTCAGTGGCAAGACGGCATCATTATCAGCCAGGGTATTCAGCGAAATTTCCGTTGCCAAATTCGTTTGATTCATGGATCTGATAAATGCAGGACACTGTGTGAGTTTGTTAATGGTTATGTAGGAGAACATTACTACATTAACAGATTCACTTGGTTGGATCAGTCCTCCTCTACTGATACCCTGTACAGTCGGCGGCAGATGTCCTGTCGCCTCACCTGCTTCACCGAGACAAGCAGTGTTCATGGACTAGAGAAATACACACGTTTACTACACTTAATAATTTCGAGTGTATGAATATCGCGTGCCTCGGTGAAGCAAGTGAGGCGACAGGACTTTTGCCGCCGACTGTACATATGTATTGATATCAGGTAGATTTTCCTAGGCTTCATGACAACTAAGTAGGTCTTTACATTCATTACACTTCAGCTTATCACCATCCCATACACACAGTAACCAGCCAGCAGGATTGTCATAACCGGAAGGAGATTCATGCAGTTGTCTATATCATCTTCGTCTATATCAATAGCAAAAGAATCTAAATTTGCCTAGTCCTGGCCTTGTACAAACTGCCAGATTATTTCCTCTAAGTTTTTTAGTTTTATATCATTATAGAAAGACAGTCTAAGAACATATATGAACCTCAGTTTTATTTCACACTCATAAACCTGCCTTAATGAAATATTTTAAATGCACCCGGCAAGTCGACGGTATTTACCAAATCTACTTTTCAGTTGATCGGTCTGAAATTTTCCAGGCAGAACTACTTCATGCTTAGTTTTTCTAATCAGTATTTTGTTACCTCGATCATTGCACTGGTATTGTTTTTCAATGCAGTGAATGTTTCTCTGATCAGTTTTCCTCCTTTTTTCAGGAATACTGTCTCAGAGATTTAGCCATACAAGAAAATTATGTAAAGAAAATGTATTTGTCATAATTTATTGTTAGTGAAGTGGCATATGTGTTTCTATGACGAATACCTTTCTCTGGATGATTAACATTCATTACAGTCCAACAGTGCAATATTACTTTAATATAGTTCGAAACCTTTTCAATATATATATGGCAAACTTTCCAATGGTCATTAGAGATTCTATAACAAATTCATTGAAAATTTATAGGATAAGACTGACGTTTGTCTTTCAACCCTTTTCAATTCTTTATTAATGTGTAAATGCCGTATATATTGACATCCAACCTGGGATGATGACTCCTACCCAAACCAGCCAACCAGCGCTCAGTCAGGCCTTGTAAAACAGAGGGCAGTGGTGTAGGGCTGTATTTCCGATGGGTCCCACCTCAAGGCGTGGTACCGACCACAGTGTATATACAGGGCCGTGACACCTCCCCCCCAAAAGAATAAGGCTTCTGGGTAGAAGGCTTATGGAGAGGTTGTAGATGGGCGAACTCGAGACAAGGTATCAGCCAGGATGTTGTCGGTACCCTTGATGTGCCGGATTTCGATTGGATATTGTTGAAGGAAGAGGGACCATCGTAGAATGCGTTGGTTGGTGTGTCGTACCCTATGGAGGAATATTAAGGGGTTGTGGTCAGTGTAGACGAGCAAGGGTTCCACTCCATACAGGTAACACTGAAACTTCTGGAGTGCATTGATGATCCCCAACAATTCCTTCTCGACAGTACTATAGGAGCATTGATGTGGCTTCAGTTGAGACGAGTGGTAGCAGACAGGGTGAAGAATTCCATCGGGTTGAGGTTGCAGCAGTACTGCTCCGGTTCCAGTCACACATGCATCCACATGCAATATGAAGGGCAAGGAGAAATTAGGAGATTTCAATACAGATTCATGGGTTAAAAAGTCTCTAAGGGAATTAAAGGCTCTCAGACAGTTACAAGGAAGTAGAAATGGAAGCAAAGTTGGGACAAAACCTGCTGTAGAAACCAACCATACCTAAGAATCTTTGAACTTCTTTCCTAGTAGCTGGGATGGGAAAGGATAGGATAGCTTTTACATTAGCTGCCTTAGGTTTAACTTCTCCATTACCCACATTGTGTCCTAAATAGGTCACAGAGGCTGAATAAAAGGTTGATTTGATCAAGTTAACTGTTAAGTCCCAGTCAGTTAAAGACTTTAAAATACTATATAATCTATCATGATGTTGGTCTAGGTCGTCTGCCACTATCAGAATATCGTCTAGGTAGGTACTAACTCCAGGGAGGTTTCCGATGATCCCGTTCACCATTCGTTGGAAGATACTAGGTGCATTACGCAAACCAAACGGCATTACTGTATATTCGAATAACCCAAAAGGAGTAACGAAAGCAGAAATCTGTTGGGCATTCGGAGTGAGAGGCACTTGATAATAGCCTCATAGCAAGTTTAATTTTGATACGTATTTCGCTTGTCCCACGTTGTCAGTCAGATCATCTACGTGGGGTAGATGAGGATAAGCATCAGGTACAGTAAGAAGATTAACTTGCCTATAGTCCGTACAAAATCTTACACGTCCTCCTTTCATTGGTACCAGGATTGAAGGTGATGCCCATGGGGAACAGCTGGGGATGGCCAGGTGGTTTTGAAGGAGGCAGTCCACTTCCTGGCGCATCAGCTCCATTTGCTTGGGACCAATCCGTTAGGCAGGCTTTCTGATGGGATGAGCACCAGGGATGAGCTTAATATCGTGGTCGATGTAGGGACACCACTTGGGGAAGTCTTTGAAAAGTTTGGAATATTCCGTGAAGAAAAACTTTAGTTCTTGTTGTTGTTCTAGGTTGAGTGAGTCGAAATGAGTAGGAATGTTAGAGATTATCTCCAAATTTTTGAGGGATGACCAACTTGTTATGAGATCTTCATTACCATCATGACGAGTATTACTATTGATGCATAATATGACATTAGAATTTTGCTCCTCATCAGATCGTACGTTATATTTCTTTAGGCGATTTACATGAATTAATTGTTGGGATTTTCTTCCATCAGGAGTGTTGATTACATAGTTGTTATGTTGGAGAACTCGTTCAACCTTGTATGGGCCAGAAAATTTAGCTGACAAAGGGTTTGATTGGGTAGGAATGAAAGCTAGAACCTTGTCACCTACTTTAAAAGTTCGTTCTTTGGATTTTTTATCAAAGTTTCTTTTCATCTTTACCTGAGCTGTCTCCAAGTTTTATTGGGCATAAGTACAGTCGGCAAAAAAAGTTTCGTTACCACCCCTACGTTAATTTTAACATCGATAAGCGCGTCAGGGTTGGTACTCCGCCGTCTGAGCAGCTGTGCCTCGCGGGCCGTGGCAATGACAACTTAGCACAAGGCATTCCCTTTCTTTTTATATCAAAAGTTTAACTGATATTAAATTAAATTTTGAGTGTTCAAGAACTATTACTATTTAACTATTCATCATTAAACATAAAGAAATACGTTTGAGTATTTTAGAACAAGAATAACCTTGAAATACCCAGAAAAAGTAGCACTGGGTAAAAGTACGTCATTCCTACTTGCCTGACCATTAGACACTGAGGGGTCCGGGAGGGTGACAGAGGTATATATGACACTCGCACCCATGGAGGTAGTATAGGTGGAGGCGCCAGTAGGACCTGATTTGTGAAGCCACCAATCTGTAATTTCTGGCGCCTTCAAGATGGCGCATACCTTTGTATGTCAGGTCAGAAGTCCACTTTAACTGAAACATATCTTGGTGTCCGCCATATTAAAGGCGCCGAAAATGACAGTTCGGTGGCTTCAATTTACTCCTCTGGATTAGTGAGCCATGGCGACTCCACCTATACTACCTCCATGCTCGCGCCACATCTGACTCACCAGTCAGGCCTACCAACATTACATCACACTGTTAAAAGGATGGTAACGAAACTTTTTTTGCCGACTGTACATATTTCAGAGAGTACAGCTCGTAAGTTAGCTAGGTAGTTTGAGACAGTTTCCCTAGTGGTGGAATTTTTGTTTAATCATTTGTCCTTCACAACTCTTAAGGGACCTCGTACTTGTCGACCATACAATAGTTGAAAGGGAGAAAAACCAAAACTTTCCTGTTTAGCTTCTCGAAGAGCAAACAACAAGTACTGCAGAGAATCATCCCAATCTCGTTCATGTTCGAGACAACATTTTATTATCATGGTCTTTATTGTTTGATGCCAACGCTCTAATACACCTTGGGATTCTGGATGATATGCACTGGACAACTGTTGCTGGATACCAAGTTCGTCAAGTACCCTCGTGAATAATATACTAGTAAAATTGGAACCTCTGTCCGATTGAATAACTTTAGGGATGCCAACCCGAGTGAACATATGATTAAGATGGGTGACTATGGTCATTGCACAGATGTTCTTCAAAGGGAAAGCCTCAGGGTAACGAGTGGTGGGACACATAAGGGTTAGAATATACTGATTTCCATTCTTGGTGCGTGGTAAGGGTCCCACACAATATATGATGATACGTTCGATTGGTTCAGATGTTTCAGGTATAGGCTGGAGAGGGACTGGTGGGATGGGATGGTTTGCCTTTCCTACCATTTGACATATATGACAAGACTGTACAAACATTTTTATATAATTTTTCATGTTGGGCCAGTAGAAATTACCTAAAAGCTTATGATAGGTTTTATACACACCAAAGTGGCCGTTTATACCATCATGACTTAATTCTAACAAAGATTGCCTTAAGGTGCAAGGAACAACTACCAGTGTGATATTTGCCCAGACATCAGCTGAAGACAAGCGAGGTGATCTATAAAGGCACATAAATACGCTGTCCTCATAATAAAATCCAGGAGTTTTCACAACGTCCTTCAATGTATTCACAGCTTGACTACGACAAGAGAATTATTACTTGCCTCATCACAGTAGTCTTCAGCTCGTGCCTGAGAACGAGTTACCACACATACAGGAAATAAATCAGGTTGTTCCTTGTCGAGGGCAGTAGTCGGAGAGATGTTCATTGGAGTGCTTCGGACCAAGACATTGGGTACCACTAATCCACCTGCTAAGTCATTACCTAGAATAAAGTTTACATCACTTAATGGTAAGGTATCAACCAATCCCACCTTCACATCTCCCACTACCAAGTCACTCTCAAGATGTACCTTAGCCAGTTCAACTGTATATAGGACAGAGGAGAGTGGCCGTAGTAAAACCTTATCACCAGTGACATTCCCTTTTACATCTGGCAAGCATTTTCGGACCATCAAACTTTGAGAAGCACTTGTATCTCTGAGGATCTTAATTGGTACTTTACGGGAGTCACTAGTTAGAGCAATGGTACCACAAGTTTTAAATGCTGCAAAGGGGTCATCTCCAGAATTTACGTTGACTATAAGAGCAACAGGTTTCTTTGGGGGTTAAAATGTTAATTTAGAGTTGGTAAAATTGGTGAAAGGTACGTAAAACTTGGATTGACGACACTTGGGATCCTTACAAAATTTTACTGTGTCCTTCCTTCTTACAATAATAGCAATACAAGGGAGTGGGTGTATTTACCGTAGATCCTACGGGGCGAAACGTAGAAGAGGTCACTGTGGTGTCTGAAGAGGGGTTTAACACTTTTCGCTGTCCACGGGGATTCTCTACAGCTTTGTTCAGGAGGGATTATTTATCTACCAATTTGGCGGCCTTTATAGGATTAGTTTCCTCCTTGTCTGCAATGTACACCATGACGTGATGAGGCACACGCCTATTGAATTCCTCCAAAACAACAAGATTTCTGAGTTCCTCGAAGGTGGCTGTCTCAGCCTTTTTCAACCACTGATCGAACCGTTTGAATTTTTCTGTAATTAATTCAAAATAGGTAGTCACTGAAGTTTTGACATAATCACGGAATGCTTGCCTATATCCTTCCACCGTGATAGAATATGCATCAAGAATGCCTTGCTTTATGGACTCGTAGTCTGCGTCTTTTGGGAGTGCCAGATAAGTCTGTACAGCCTTTCCAGTCAACTTAGGTTGCAGTAGCCACTTCTGGCCAGTTTAAATGTACAGCTGTATTTTCAAACAATTCAAAATATCCATCTGGATCAGACTCTAAAAGCAGGAACGAGTTTAAGGTTTCTGGCGAGATCAAACTCATGAAGAGTCCTATCTCCAGCTGTAACATTTTGAAGCTGAGGATGAGCTAGTTGGAGTTAATGTTGTCAGTCTTTTTCTCTCTCTTCTCGTTCTTTTTTCTTTTCCTTCTTGTTCTTTTTCTTTTTCTGCATTTCTCTTATCTTCCAGTTCAAGCTGAAGTTGTAGTATCTCGGAAATAACCATATGGTCTGTCTCTGTTTGTCGAGCACTAGCTCCTTCCTCGGTTGAATCTTCCCAGTCCAGATCAGTTTCTTGTAATATGCCAGAGTTAAACAAATGATTTAGGAGGGTAGAGGAACTCTTATATGGTAGTCGTGACGTGTGTGTGTGAGAGTAGCAGTTGACCTGGGCCACTGTAATGGGCTTGATGAAGCCTATGTCCAGTGTCGGAACATTTAAAAAAAAAAAAAAAAAAAGCACACACACACAGAAGATAAGTAATTTCGTCCTTATTGGCATATTTAAATTGGTCAAGTCCACTGACAGGGTCATGTTCAAATCTCTTAACATTAAATGACATGTTGAAGTTTGCAACAATAAAATATCACGTAGACAAGGTGAATGAATCACGATAATGAAATGTTTTGAGTAAAATGTGATCACATGTGATAAAAGATGATTAGTTCAAAACAGAGTAGGGTAAGTAGGTAGGCCTACGGTCACGGATGTGACAGAGAGGACTTATTGATATGACAACTAAGCGGATCTCTCCATAAGCGCCCCACGTTTTGCTTATGGTAACCAGGACAACGATTAAAAGAGATCGAGCCCTTATGTCTCCCGGTGCAATGAATGAAAAGATGTAAAATACTACGGTCTTAGACACTGCACAGCAATGATGGGTAAGATTAAGGTGTGAGCTCTAGGAGTCTGACAATAAGGCACGGTTCATTTGAACAAAACAGGAATATTATCGCCAAGTGCGAGTGAAGCTTTATAGCTGATGTGGGAAAGATTGCTACAATACCATCTCTGCTCAAACTATTGAATGCTTCATCCACTGAGGGGAATTGGATGACTATAATTAATTTTAAACATGAATACTGCACAAATAAACCAAATTAAGCCAAGAATAAAGTGAATACTTAAGCAATAAACAACTTAAGTTACAGATCAAAATAGAAATGCAATTATTAGAGTGAAACCTCCCGGACAGGCCCCCACATCTTGTTACAACCCCAGGTATGGCTTGTTTATGTTTAAGGGAAGATCCGAGGTTGTGAACAAGCTTGAGTTATAACTCTGGTAGGTATGTTACTGTAGTCAATGGAATTACAACTAATGAAATGAAGAAAGGGAACCTCACTCCAATCCCTCAATGGATGTTTGCCCAGAAAAGAATAATGAAAACAAATGACGAATTAATTTACTATGTATATTATTACGATCACCAAATTAAAAATTAATTAGCCATTTAACAAAAGTTAACCCATTATTCCATTTATAATTACAATATTTTACAATTGCGCAGTCGCAGTATCGTAACCAATGAGGTTGTGATATGTGGTGCTGCACAGAGCAACATCTGTTGGTATTGGGAAGAGCAACAATCTCGGTGACCTATCCCTCCCTAGGAAGGGTAGGTAAGTCTTACCCCGCCTCCAAGCGGTCACCTCGGGGGTACACCTCCTTATTTTATCTTCATTTTATCCATTCAGGAGGTGGTGCCAAAGGGGAAGGCGGTGTGAGGGTGAGTCCTAGCTGACCCCACATATAGGTTTTAAGGTTTTTATTGTATTTTAGTGTTTTAAGATTTTAATTTCTTTTTTTGCGTGTTTCTATATTTTGTAATAATTTTTTCAATTTGTGACCGTGTTTTTAGCTTTTGACAATGCCGACGGCCCGTGTCCCTCCGGGAATGAGCACTGCATTGGCCTTGCCAGCCATCAGTGGCCCCCCAATGGGGGAGTGGACAGCTATGGCTACTGGCAGGGGGGGAGTCTCCGCGCTGCCCTGTAGAGGGAGGGGGGAAGAGAGATAGTATGAGAGTGGTAACTGAATGGAATGACAGATGGGACTAAGAGGCGAGAGATTGTAAAATGTTTCAAGAAAGGAAGAGTGGATGTGATGGGAGTGACGGAGACGCATGTGAAAGGATGTGGAGTGGTTGAGTGTAAGGAGGGAAGGGAGAGTGGACTGTGGGAGGGAATGGAGAGAGGAGTAGTATGGACGGGTATGAATGAAAAGAGTAAAGGAAGAGGGAAGGAAGGGTGTGCGCTGTTGGTGTCTCCGTGGGTGTGGAAGGGAGTGGATGGACATGGGTGGAATGGGTCAAGGATAGTATGGATGACTGAAAAGATTGGCATGGTGAAGTATGCGTGTGTGTTTGCATATGTACCAGTGGAAGAAAAGAGTAAGACGGGGAGAGAGAAGAGGAGTGTTTTGGGAGGAGTTGAATGCATGTCTGAAAGGGATTGATAATGGAAGGAGAGTGGTGATGATGGGAGACATGAATGGAAAGATGGGAGGTGAGGAAGTGGGGAATATTGTGAGTAAGGAACAAATGAGAATGGTGAGTATCTGGTGGATGTCTGTGCTGAGAGGGAGTTGTTCTTGGCAAACACCTTCTTTCAGCACAAGGTGATCCACAGGTATACATGGAGGAGAAGGGATGAGAGAGGAGAGCTAAAGAGTTTGATTGATTATGTGGCAGTGGATGAAAGGTTGAGGAAGGATGTGTACGATGCAAAAGTGGTGAGAGGAATGATCCAATGCTCCGACCATTTTGCGGTGTTGGTAAGGATGAAGGTTAGGGTTAAGTGGGAATATAGTAGGAGGGATGAAGGGGTGAGAAACAAGATGGGAGGTGGCTAGTGGGAAATTAGATGTAGCAGAGTATAGGGAGGAATATAAGAGGAGGGTGGGTGAGGTGCTGGGGGATGGAAGGATGGGGATAGGGGAGGGAGTGGGAGTAAATGCTGTGTATGAAATTTGTAAGAAAATAGTATTGAGGACAGCAGCAGAGGTAGTGGGATATAAGACAGAGAAGAGGGGCAAGAAAGGGAGTGCTTGCTGGTCAGAAGAAGTGAAAGATGCCGTAGAGAAGAAAAGGAACGCATATAGGAAAACATTATAGAGGAATGTGTCACAGAAAGTGAAAGAGAGATGGAAGAGAGACTATAATGTATGTAAGAGACACGTGAAAAGGATGGTGAGTGAGAGTAAGAGGAGAGTGGGTGAGGAGTTTGGTATGAAACTGAGTGAAAAGTTTAAAGGGAACAAGAAATTATTCTGGAAGGAAGTGAAAAGAGATAGAGGAGAAGGAAAGTTTGGAAGCGTGAGAATGAAGAGAGAGGATGTAGTTACTGTAAGTAGAAGTGAGGAAGTGAAAGAAGTGTGGAAGAGGCATTTTGATCGGTTGATGAATGGAGGGACGGGAGGGGAGGCGGTGGTGACATGCATGGGGATGGAGGCAGGTGGTAGACGACAGGATGTACAGGGAGAATTAGGATGGGAAGAGGTTAGGAAAGCAATAGGAAAGTTGAAGATGAGAAAGGCACCCGGGGGTGGATGGGATAACTGCTGAAATGTTAAAGTGTGGGGGGGAGGTAGTGGTGGAATGGATGTTGCTTATATGCACATTGGCTTGGAGGTAGGAAAAGGTGCCAGAGGATTGGAGGAGAGCCATGATTGTACCTTTGTATAAGGGGAAGGGGAGTAAGGATGAGTGTGGTAGCTATAGGGGAATAAGCCTTCTTAGTGTACCGGGTAAGGTGTATGGGAAGGTTTTTACTGAAAGACTGGTTGAAGTAACAGGGAATAAAGTTAGTGAGGAGCAGGGAGGGTTCAGAAAGGGTAGAGGATGTGTGGACCAAGTATTTGCATTAAAATCAATAGTGGAGAAATATATTGGGAAGGGTAGAAAGTTGTATGCTGCCTTCATGGACTTGGAGAAGGCATACGATAGAGTTGATAGGAAAGCTATGTCAGAGGTGTTGAGAATTTATGGTGTTGGGGGGGTCTTTGCTGAAAGGCACTGAGGCCTTTTATGCAGAGGCAACAGCATGTGTGCGGGTAGAGGGTGATCTAAGTGAGAGTTTTAATAT
This sequence comes from Petrolisthes cinctipes, assembly GCA_033782935.1. Taxonomy (NCBI): domain Eukaryota; kingdom Metazoa; phylum Arthropoda; class Malacostraca; order Decapoda; family Porcellanidae; genus Petrolisthes; species Petrolisthes cinctipes. The sequence goes on from JAWQEG010000010.1 coordinate 355,015, forward strand.
TAACGTAGGGCTGAGACAGGGATGTGTTATGTCACCATGGCTGTTCAATATATATATGGATGGTTGTATGAGAGAGATGAAAGCCATAGGGAAAGGCCTATTGGTGAAATTGAGGCTGAATGAAGCAAATTGGTCCTTGGTGGCAAGTTTATTTGCGGATGTCAATGTGTTGATGGCTAAGAGTGAAAGGGAGTTACAAAGGGTGGTGGATGAGTTTCAGTCCGTGTATAAACGAAGAAAACTGAAGGTAAATGTTGGTAAGAGTAAGGTGAAGGTATTTGAGAGGACCAAAACAGAAGTAATTGACTTTGCTACACCCTATAGAGTGGCTGTACCAACTGGGACGAAATGTGAGATAACCTTAGGGGGTGAGAGGATAGAGGAGGTGAGGGAATTCAAGTACCTGGGAACAGTTCTGTGTAAACATGGAAGTATGGAAGGAGAAATCAGGGAGAGAGCAATGAGGGGCAGACAGGTCATAGGATCACTGGGGAGGATTATGAAGGGTAGGAGTGTGAGTATGGAAGTGAAAAAGGGACTGAAAAATAGTATTTTCCTGCCAACACTGACATATGCGTCGGAGACATGGACATGGAGTAGGGCTCATCATTCGAGAATAGGTGCTGTGGAAATGGGTTACTTGAGAGGAGTATGTGGACTTACTAGATGGAATGGAGAAAATAATGAGTGTGTATGAGAGATGTGGTATGAGTGAGAAGGCAATTGGTATTGAGTGTGGAGTGGTAGAGAGAGTGAAGCGTAATACACTGAGATGGTTTGGACATGTAGAGAGAATGCAAGGTGTGGAGTTTGTAAAGGTGGTGTACGATAGTGAAGTTGTGGCACCTGGTGTGAGAGGTAGACCACCGGTTAGATGGCAGAACAGAGTGGAAGAGTATGTGAGAGCGAGAAGTGTGAGGGAGGAAGGGGGGATGGAGCAAGTGAGGAGGGAGTGTTGGAACAGGGAAAACTGGAGACTCTTCTGCCGTGGCCACCCCCTTGGTGGGAGTTCCCGGAGGGGGCGAGGCGTCGGAGCTATAGATGGATAGAAGAAAAATATATTATGACGTTAAGAGACACAGAATTACACCAGTTATAACACCAAATAAGAGAACACAATCAGAGTAGAGTAGAGCAGATCTGGTATGTAGTAGCGGAGTGAAGCCTGAGTCTTCACTGAGTTGAAGCGTTGTTGCAGGAACCACACTGTGTGTGGACAAGCGGTTGCCAGTCCAGCTTTTTTGTGTAGCCTTTAGATCGGCGTTCTCTATGAAGGGTGGGAGGGGGACTGAGCTATTCCACTACATACAAACAACTAGTTTAGTATATAAAACAACCCGCTCTTCCCCATCTCACCCACAGTACTCTCTCTCTCTCCCCCATCACACCCACAGTACTCTCTCTCTCCCCCATCACACCCACAGTACTCTCTCTCTCCCCCATCACACCAACAGTACTCTCTCTCTCCCCCATCACACCAACAGTACTCTCTCTCTCCCCCATCACACCCACAGTACTCTCTCTCTCCCCCATCCCACCCACAGTACTCTCTCTCTCCCTCATCCCACCCTCAGTACTCTCTCTCTCTCTCCCATCCCACCCACAGTACTCTCTCTCTCCCCATCACACCCACAGTACTCTCTCTCTCTCTCTCTCTCCCCATCTCACCCACAGTACTCTCTCTCTCTCTCTCCCCATCCCACCCACAGTACTCTCTCTCTCTCTCTCTCTCCCCATCCCACCCACAGTACTCTCTCTCCCCATCCCACCCACAGTACTCTCTCTCTCTCCCCATCCCACCCACAGTACACTCTCTCTCTCCCCATCCCACCCACAGTACTCTCTCTCTCCCCCCATCCCACCCACAGTACTCTCTCTCCCATCACACCCATAGTACTCTCTCTCTCTCCCCATCCCACCCACAGTACTCTCTCTCTCTCCCCATCCCACCCACAGTACTCTCTCTCTCCCCCCATCCCACCCACAGTACTCTCTCTCTCTCCCCATCCCACCCACAGTACTCTCTTTCTCCCCCCATCCCACCCACAGTACTCTCTCTCTCTCCCAATCCCACCCACAGTACTCTCTCTCTCCCCCCATCCCACCCACAGTACTCTCTCTCTCTCCCCATCCCACCCACAGTACTCTCTCTCTCTCCCCCATCCGACCCACAGTACTTTCTTCTACACACACTGTGGGCCGAGTGTTGCCAAAGTAGTGTCTGTTTTCGTCATCGTGAAGTTGCCTCCATTTTCTTATGTTAGTCGTTGTAAAAGAAAACGGCACAAGGTCTACAGATTAGGTGATAATCTACGCTATGTTCAAGTTTAGGGTCCCGCAGAGGGCAGCTCATGGGCGGCATAATATGCGGGGGTTGTGCGGGGGATTTAGGGATCCAGGGTAGGATTAGGAAGAGGGTTAGGATAAGGCTGGATTGGGTCAGGGACTGTGGGTTGGGGATTAGGATTGGGGAGGTAATGATTGGTGATCCTATTTCTAAACGTGTCAAAAGTGGGGCTATTAATTACGTGAGATGGGAGATGATTCCACTCTTGGATGCTGCGGTGAAAGAATGAGTGCCTAAATATATCAGTGCTTGTCTGATATGTATGGTATTTTAAGTTGTGGCTGCCTCTAGTGGATCGTATACTTGTAGGGTGTAGATATGTGTCTTTGTCTATGTCAACTAATTTGTTTGTGATTTTGTATATCATCTGTTGTCTGTGTATCTGTCTTCGTTTTACTAATGGGTCTAGTTTTGTGTCTTGTTTAAGCAAAGTGACTGATGTAGTGTGTCTGTAATCACGTCTGGCCCATCTTGCAGTCTTGTTTTGTGTGGACTCTAATTTATTGATATTATTGTAAGTGTGTGGGTCCCAGACGGTGTCGCAATAATCTAAATGTGGCCGAACGAAAGTGTTATATGCAATAATTTTGGTGTCTGTGTTACACCTGCTGAGGTTCCTGCGCAAGAACCCCAGGACCCTACTAGCTTTGGCCCTGATGTTACCTATGTGTGTGTTCCACCTCATGTCCGCTGAGATGTGGACGCCCAAGTATTTGTGGGAAGTGACTGTGTTGAGGTTGGTGTTGTGTAGTTGGTATGTATATGGAATGACATTATGGGCACGGGTAAAACGGATGTGATGGCATTTGTCTGGTCTAAATGTCATCTGCCACTTGACTTCCCAGTCTTCAAGTGCAGTTAGGTCGTCCTGTAGTCGAAGGCAGTCATTCCTATCATTAATCAGTCTGTAAACTAAGCTATCGTCTGCAAAGAGTCTAGTGGTAGAGGAAAGTGAGAGTGGGAGGTCATTAATGTATGAAAGGAAGAGAAGGGGACCCAGGACAGTTCCCTGGGGTACCCTAGAGGTCACAGGAACAGATGGAGACTGACTATCGTCAAGAACTACACGTTGCTTTCTGGTATTCAAGAACGTTCTAATCCAGTGAAGAAGTTGTCCCTGTATGCCATATAATTCTAATTTGTGTAGTAGTCTTTGGTGAGGGATTTTGTCGAAGGCATTGGCAAAGTCTAATACTATGGTGTCAACCTGTCTAATTTTTGTGTCATTGAGGGACTGCAAGATGTCATGAGTAGTTACCAGTAACTGCGTCTCACACGAACGTTTAGGCCGAAAACCGTGTTGATTGTCAGTCAGTATATTTTGTCTATCAAAGTGGTCCATTATGTGTCTATGAATAATGTGTCCTAAATTTTGCAGGGGACTGAGGTAAGTGAAATAGGTCTATAATTAATGGGAAAGGTTCTGTCTCCGGATTTAAAAATTGGGGTCACATTTGCCAAAAGCCAGTCTTGGGGGAGTTCACCGGTCTGTAAAGTCTGTGAGAATATAACCTGCAGGACAGGGGCAAGAACGCTAGCATTAGTCCTCAATATCCTTCAGGGTATATTGTCTGGTCCAGTCACTTTGTGTATGTCTACCTCAGATAAGAGTTTCTCAATTCCTTGGGTGTTTATATGAATGGGAGGGATAGGTGGGTGTGATGGTGTTGACATGTCTGGTAAGTGTTCATGTTCATGGGTAAAAACGGACTGGAATTGTGTGTTAAGGGCGTTGGCTTTGTCTTGTGGGTGTGTAACCAAGGAATTGTTGTGTAGTAATGTTGTAATACCGTTCGAGTCTTGTTTGCGTGCTTTAAAAAAGCTGAAGAATTTTTTGTGGTTTTGTGTGTTGTCTGCGAGGAAAGTGGATGTGTATTTAGTTTCTTTCTGTAGTGTTTTCTGTATATTTTTGTATTCTAACCAGTGTTCTGTATCGTTGTATCGTTTTGCTCTGTTGTATGCTTTTACCTTGTTTCTGTGTAGTCTTTTTAATTGTCTATTGTACCATGGTAGTGACCGGTTATGTGTGATGGTTTTCGTAGGTATGTGTTTGTCCATTGTGTCGCGTATAAAGTCACGAAGTCTGGTCCAGTTTGTTTCCACAGAGCTGGCCATTGGGTCTGAGTCAAGGAATGAGTCACGAAATTCAACTAAGTCTTGGGTAATGCCACCCATGTCAGCTCTATTGTACATGTAAATTGTCCTGGGTAATTGTTTTTGTGTTGTTGGCTTGATGTTTGCGTCAATGAGTACCATCTCATGGTCACTAAGACCAGGTAGTACTCGTGTCCGTGTAATTAAGGAAATGTTGTTTGTGAGAAATAAGTCTAATATGTTGGATGTGACCCCGTGTCTTATGTTAGGATTATGTCTTTCTACACTGACTTGTGTGCGTGTTGGTTCGAGTACTGTTTGAGTAAGTGAGTGGGTGTTAATGATGTCAATGAAATTTTCATGTAAGAGTTTCATATAATTCTGTAATAGTAAGTCGCCTTATATGGGTGGAATTGTCCAGTGTCGCCTGTGCTGTCCAGTTTATGTCGGGAAGGTTAAAGTCACCAGCCAACCATATATTTTTGGAGGGGTCAATTTTAGATAAACAATCGTCAAGGGTCTGCAGGTATTCTAAGTTTGAATTTGGGGGACGATAAAATGATCCTATAATGAGTGTCCTGCAGCCCTGTATCTGTATTTTAGTCCATATAATTTCAGAGTCCGTGTTCAGTTCGGTGGCTGGGGTCGCAACTAGTCCTGGCTTTGTCGCAATTAGGACTCCGCCATGTTTATCATCTATTCTGTCCTTCCTGTGTAGGGTCATATTATAGGGACTGTCCGTCGGGAAGATTTCACTGTCCTGGATGTCAGGTGTGAGCCAGGTCTCTGTCCCTATAATAATGTCGGGGTCATAGGTCTGGAGGGTTTGGTGAAAGGCGGCTCTTTTGTTTATGATGCTGCGGAAGTTAATGATTAGGGTACGAAGGGAAGACAGTTTTTTATGGGTGATGGAGTAGAGTGTGGTGTTAGTGGTAGAATGGGGTGTGAGGGTGGATGATCTATTGGGGATGGTGATTGGTGTTATGGAGAATGAGTGTGCACTATGGAGAGTCTGGTTGGGTGTAGAATGGTTTGGGAGTGGAGGAGTGGATGATGCGGAGTTAAGGGAAGTCATGTCTTGCTGTCGGTTTTGTTTAGGGGAGGAATTGTCTCTGTTGCGTCTACCTAAACGTCGGGTGATCCTATCTAATGGTGGAGGTGTGTTGTGAGTTGTGTGTGGTGGTGAAGATGAAGTGGTGGTGTCTAATAAACTGAATCTATTGGTGTAGTGTATTGGGGAGTGAAAAAGGGAGGAGATAAAATTAGGCGCACCACAGTCCCAGCAGATCCACGAAAGGCTCCGACCCTCCAATCCATCGAACGCAGCCGTGAAGCCCCCAACACAGCTGACATGATACCAGCCTGCATGCTGGGAAACCTCACAGCAGCGATCGCACTGGATGGCCCGCTGGCCCCATTTCACCGCCCGTCGGCATAATTGACAGGGGTACTTTGGGGAGCGGGGGCCAGGGTTGATCAGAGCCCCTGTGTCACCACACAACATAAGGAGCAACAGGGCACCCCGGAGATTGCCGAGGCAAGCCACCTTTAACCCTTGAGGGCCCTTAGGGGTGCCCAGGTTCCCAAACAGGTGTGTGTATATGGAGGTGTGGTTGTAGATGTCTGGTGTTAGTGAGTCTGGTGTGTTGGTATGTGTGCAGCCAGTGTTTTTATTGTCAGTGTTGTAGAGTATTAAAACTAGTGAGCAGTATGTGTAGAATATTGTTAGTGTACATGTGTATGTTGTTTTGTATGGGGTGTGTCTGTACATGTTTATAAAGCACCAATATAAATAAACAACACAAACTTACCCCTGTACCGAGACAGTCTGCACGGCTGCAGGAAGGAATAAAACATAAAAAAAACCCTAACTTGTGTCAGGGGTCAGTTATATAAAAAAAAGAGAATTGATAATAAAACCTATGAATTTAACTAAAAGGGATATACAAATGTTAAAAAGATGATAAAATACACTAAAAAAAGAACTGTATTATTAAAAATAGTGGAAATTGAGGGGTGGGGGACGGTGTTATGTTGAGGGAGGGTCTGTGTAAATTTAAAAGACATTAAAAACGGTAATAAAAAGAAGGAAAAGATGACGTGAAATGACAGCTAGAACAAACAATCTCGATACTTATCTTGATGAAATGTGATGATATGAAGGGTTCGTTAATTTAAAAAAAAAGAGGAAAGGATAAATGAGAAGGAAGACGGAGCTCGGGGAGGACACGTCCGAGTCCAGGGACTCTACGAAGATCATTATAACAACAGGTTTATCCGTATATTTCCCACGTTGTAATTTCACACACTACCTCATACATATCACTACATATAACATAACTATAAATAAGGGAAATGCTTTCTTGTATAACGAAAATTTTAATTTTGTTCATTATTGTAATACAAATAATATAATTATTTGCAAACATTACAAGGATTATTAAAATCAATGTAAATTAATAATGTTAATATAAATGGTCAGTTTATATACCACAGAAAGTAATACAGTACTTTAATTAATAGACTTCATAAATACAGACCATGAAAACATAAGCCAGCATTACATACCTACAGTATTAATATAAATGAAACGGCACAACTATTACGTGAGAAGAGAATGTAGCGTAGCTTCTGAAGGAAGGAATTTATTACAGCACTCTTGTGACTTAACTGACTCAGACAGAACAGTCAGTGCTTGGAGTGCTGACATCTGGAGCCTGTTCCTGGTATCTGTTTTAATTAAATTTAATTTAGAAAACAGTCTTTCTGCAGCATTGTTGCATGTAGGTAGTGCCAACACCTGCAATGCGAAAGTAGCAAAGTTATAAAATTGATGTACTCCCTCATTGTCCTTCATTTCCTGTAATTTATTATAAAAGTCAGTGATATTACAATCCTGTATATGTACCGCATGTCTGTCAGGACATTGAGGTAGGTTCACGTTCTATAAAATTTAATGTTTAACATCAATAGAAATTTTCACCTCGCATTTTTCTTTGACAGAAAATGGAAGAAAATGGAATGTTGTGTATGGTATACGATCATAATATGCAGGAGAGGTTGGTATTCAGTAAACATTTAGCTAATATACGATTACAGTACAACGCACACAGTGCATAATACAAATATGAATAACACTTACAGCAGCTAAGATGATGATTCAATGGGTTTCTTCAAGAACTGACGGGACAAGGAGGAAAAATTCACCAGAGTGCATTGGTTTGTTGTCACGGCGATGTGGACGTGGACGAGTTTGTCCACAGAGGGTTGCCAGACTTCACCATATAACCACGCTGGCATACAAATATCCACAAAACGGCAACACTGCCAGTGCGTTGGTGAGCCAAATGTAGGAGCTTTGTACCCCGTACTGACAGCGGATTGGTCAGTCTAGAGATACCAGCAGGTCAATGATTGGTTGGTATGCGCAACTGCTGCTCAAACTGGGTAGTTAAGGGCAGCAGCTGGTGCCTAGTTGTCGGGCTGGTTCTGGTTGTCGGTTACAGGGCCGTGACAGCGGGCTCACACGTTCTGTTCCCGTCCGTCCATCCCCTGGACGCCGCAGTGCTGCACGCGGCACCGAGTTATTTGCCACTTGCCAATTTTGGTATTCCATTTCCGAAATTATTCAACATATTTAGAAATATTCCAAAAGTTTCGCCAATTGAATCTCTTTTTCTTGTGATGAAAACTGAAAATGATAAAAAGTAAAGTTTTCGAAAATTATACGCGTGCACCTGGCATGCTGGCAACCCTCGTTAGTCTGTTACAGTGTTACTACTCGTCATTCCGTTCTGGACCTGTCCACTGTCCGTTCATAAGGTTCATTCAATCATTCATCCTGGCCAGTTTACAGACCGCTGTCCATAAAGGTGGACGTCTACAGTGCTTGCAGTACCGTGCACGCTGACCAAATTAACCCCTTGGGACCGATTGACCGACATATCGGTGATAAAAAATTAATGGTTCGCTCCGAATCACCGACATGTCGACGTACCTATAAAAAACTGTAGCGAGTAGCTAGCGAGCTGGCGTTGGTAACGATGGAAAGCTAACGTCCTTGAGAAAAGGATTGACTGTGGTAGTGGTGTTTGGCAGCTGCGTATGCCAACAAGGAAATATCTCACCACTACATGGTGTTTTCTTATGTTTCTCGTATCTCTCTGCTGTCTACTATACTCCAGGAGAGTCTAGACAGATAAAATTACACTGAAATACGTTTATTATAATTGAAAACCACTTAAACGCATTATTTAGGTGTTTATATACATGTTTAGAGGTACGCAGAGCGTATGAGGTTTTCTTTCATGCGTTTCAGGGGATACTATTTATTTATTTTCGGACTTTGACGCTCTGTCATACGCAAACGCGTACACCTAGAAGGGTCCCGTTTTCAGTTCCTGGTGTGTAAATTCAAGCTCTTTCATTCTGTAAGAACAAAATTTGCCTACATGAAAGTTGAAAATTGACCCCCAGAAGTCGGCTGGGGATGAAAAAAAAAAAAAAGAAGTCAGTCCTAAGGGGTTAAGGAACGTGATAAATAACTCATCATTAGTCATAGTTAACCATGCCAAAGCGGTCTTGATATACGCAGAAGTTCCGAGGGAAATGGTTACAGGACCCGGCGTTACGGGACTTGTGTGTGGAGAAAAAGAAAGTACCGGAACCAGTGTGCCTCAGTGCAGGTATTGTCAGTCTGTACTGATTCCAAAGTTAAGTGACTTGAAAGATCTTGGCAAAAGTAAGAAACGCATAAAAAATGCAGAAGCTATGTCAGCTGCTAGGCAACCAACATTAAAGTGTCAGTCTGTAACAAAATCTTGTCAGGAACAGATTGCAGAGGGTCAGATTGTATTATTTGTTGCTAAGCATACATCTATGGCAACTACACCTTTTCACCCTCAAATTAAAATAACTGAAGTTCAAATTAAAACATCTGAAGTTTAATTTAAACTACCTGATGTTTAATTTACAACAACTGAAGTTTAATTTAAGACATTTGAAGTTTAATTTAAAAGAACAGAAGTTTTATTAAAAGTAAGTGAATTGTAATTCAAAATATAACTCATTTGTTCATGAATTCATTGTACAGTAGATAAAAATAAATGAGCAGCGTATCATAGGCTCTGTACCAAGGAAATTACTTGCAAATTAATTCTACTTCTATGATGAACACTTCCCCAGAGAGTATGACACACACAGAATACAGATTGCAATATCTTGAATGCTGCATTGATAATGCCATATCGGCTATCACGCCAATGCTGTGTTTGAAAACCTCCAACCGTGTACAAAAACATTTTCCGAGTGCAATGCAGATCCAAGATCTTAGGTATGATGACAATTAAATATTTCAGTTTAATACTGCAAACAAAGGCAATGTAATGTTGTATACTATTTATTTTATTTATTTATTTTATTGTAAATCACACGTGATTGTTTTTATTTTTCTGATGAACAGTAAAGAAATCCCAGTTATTATCATGTTTAATTATCGGTGAATATTTATTTAATTGTTTATGTAATCGTACACAGGAAATCTCCTTTACATTACAAATCACACATACAGATATTAGTCTACGATCAATTAATTGAATTATTTGTTTTATTTTAATTTAGAGTTTACTTATTATTAATAAAACTTCAGTTCTTTTAAATTAAACTTCAGATGTTTTAAATTAAACTTCAGATGTTTTAAATTAAACTTCAGGTAGTTTAAATTAAACTTCAGGTAGTTTAAATTAAACTTCAGGTAGTTTAAATTAAACTTCAGGTAGTTTAAATTAAACTTCAGGCAGTTTAAATTAAACTTCAGGCAGTTTAAATTAAACTTCAGGTAGTTTAAATTAAACTTCAAATGTTTTAATTTGAACTTCAGTTATTTTAATTTGAGGGTGAAAAGGTGTAGTGATCATTTAAGTGAATGATGCAAACGATGTTTGCCAGAAAGCAGTGTTGCAGCTCGCATTCAAGTACGGAGATCAAAGTGTAGTGGTATTATAAAAAATGTCTTGTATCCTCACTTCATGTCAGAATTAAGAAAAGGCATTGGAAATAATGAGTATAGTCTATTGTTGGATGAATCAACTGATGTTAGTGATATTAAGCATTTGGGTATTGCCATAATATACAATGATGAAGAAAAGGAGAGGATTATTTCTTCACATCTAAACCTTTTTGAATTAGAATAATCGAATGCAGTGGGCATTGTCACTGCACTGAAAAGAACTGAATGAATTTGCATTGGACCTAAAAAAGTTGAGAGGAATTGGTACAGATAATGCGAGTGTCATGGTTGGAGTGAACTATGGTGTAAATGAGAAGCTGAAAAAAGAGGTTCTGAATCTAATTTTAATCCGTTGCGTGTGTCACTTGCTGCAGCTGTCTGTATCTGCTGCAACAGCAGAGACCTTGCCAAGGAACTTGGATTTCGTAATAACTGAAACCTACAATTGGTTTTCGAGATCTTCGTCTAGGCACTCAACATACAAGATTATATACAACCTTCCAAATGATAACCATGATCCTTTAAAAATTATCAAAGCATGTCAAACTCGATGGCTCTCCATAAGTACAGCCGTCGAGAGGATTTGTGATCAGTGATTGGAACTGAAAACACACTTTGATGTTGCACGACACAGTGAAAAGTGCTACACAGCTGAAATGCTTTACATAATGTATAATGATCCACAAAACCTTGCTTATATAAAGTTTTGGGTCCCAGTATTAAAAGATATCAGACGAGTGAACAAGTCTTTTGAGGGAAATGATGTAGATCCTACCAAATTACTTGATGACTTAGTGATTTTTATGAAGTCTGTAGTGAAAAAATAACCTTGCCAACATTCAAGTTTTACCTTTTGGAGAGCGTTATTGAAAATTATATGGACCCCAAACCTTACCTAGGTTATGAATTCGAGAGAGAAGTGGAAAATATGCGAAAGAAAGGTTTTCCTACTGATCAAGAACACACAGTGAGAGACAGATGTATAAAGTTTATCGTTCATGTAGTGAAGGAGTTACGGCAGAAACTACCTAACAATGTTGAAGTTTTCCAGAAAATGGCGTTACTTTCAGTAGACAATGCACTCCGTGTTGTCAAGGAGTCATTAATACCATTAATGGAACTACTGTAACTATCGCCGGTGGAGATTACTACAATAAAATGTCAGTGGTGTGGTGATGACAACTCCCATCCACCGGGTCCCCAGGTTGCGGATAGGGGAACGGCCTCTAGATATAGAGGTTAGCTGCGAATATACATAATAAATAAGCAGTCCCGGACAAAATCCCAGGTCGCCCTTTGGCAAGGCGTAGTACCTGGAAGCCACCCTTTACCTGGGTTACGAGTAATCATCTATGGCAGCAGGTAGATGACGGTGTTGGAGGCGACAGCAGAAGTGCTATATCGGCTCTACACTATTCCGCCTCTTTACCGAACGCAAATGTGACGGCGAGAGGGGGATCTTGCTCTAGTCAGTTGAGCACTGCGCTTGGGAAGTCTTTGGCAGGTGCCCAAGTATTCCCGCTCAAATCTGCGTACCATGATGGCTAAAAACTACCAATGGCCCTCAGTCCCGGGCACTCGAAAGAGAGAGGGTGCGAAGAATCTCCCGGTAGCTACGTGGAACGTTCAGACAATGAATGAAGAAGGAAAATTAAATATGTTGGTGATGGAGATGAAGAGACTTGACATAAAGATAATGGGAATATCAGAGACGCACTGGGATGGGAACGAAGAAGCCTTCACCGATGACGCATACACCATAATAGCCTCAAGTCGAAGAGATGGAGTTAGAAGACAGGGTGTAGCACTGTTGATAGAGACTGAAACTACAAAAAGTATGACAAACTATCAACAAATTTCAGAGAGACTAATGGGAGCAAGTTTTAAGATGAGAGAGGGTCTTTTAGATATTCTCCAAGTTTATGCCCCTGACACTAGTTACCCAGATGAAGAATACCAACGATTTCTTGATGATGTACAAGCATATCTCGATAGAATACAAAGGAATAGTAAAATAATATTGATGGGGGACTTCAATGCAAAAATAGGAACAGAAGCAAATGAAGTGTGGCCAGAAGTAGCGGGCAAATATGGCCTTGGAGATAGAAATGAAAGAGGTGAAATGCTAATGCAATTCTGTGCTATCAATGGACTGGTAATAAGTAACTCCTTTTTCAAGCATCGACCAGGAAGAAGAGCAACCTGGATCTCACCTGATGGACGGACTAGAAACCAAATTGACTACATCATTGTAAGCAGAGAAGTAATGAACAACACTAAAAACTCAAGGGTGTACAATTCGGCGGATGTGGGCTCGGACCACTCCCTGTTGATGGCAAACATAAATATGAAGATGAGGAAGCCACGTAAGAGCAAAACAACTCCCAGACGGTATGATGTAGAGAAGTTGACAGATCAGGAGATAAGAAATGAATTTGTTGTAAAGATTGGCGGCGCTTTTGAAGCATTGATAGACCGAATGGAAAACCAAACAGTGCAAAAAGCTTACGAAGAATATGTGAACACTACAAACAAAATAACTGAAGAGACAGTTGGTTACAAGAAGAAAAAGCAAGTTGAGGGAATGCCAAAGGCACTCGAAAACAAATGCAATGACAGAAGAGAGGCTCGATTAAAATACCTTAAACAACCATCTAACAACGAACTACGAGAGAACTACAGGACAATAAACAGACAAGTTAAATCAGAAGTGTTGCAACAGAAAAGATTAACAATGGAGAAAAAGGTAGAGCAGTTAGAGAGAGATTTTAAGAATAACAACAGTCATAATCTCTTTAAGACAGTCAGAGAACTGGAAAAGAAACCGTATAGACAACTAAACACAATTAAAGACAAAAATGGAACGATTCAATGTGAACAAGAAGAGGTCCTTAGATGTTGGCAAGATCATTTCACCACACAGCTGAACACAGAATTTCCTCACAATGACGAAGCACCAAACGATGTTCTGGAAGGTGATGCGGAAATTAATGATAACCCACCCACTGAACATGAAGTGGAAACATCAATAAAATCCCTGAAGAACAAAAAATCCCCAGGATGGGATAATATTACTGCTGAGGTATTAAAGGCTGGTGGGAGGTACATGGTGGAGATGCTACAATGTCTGTTCAAAAAGGTATGGGATCTTGAGGATACGCCTGATGATTGGTCTAAGCTGTTAATAAACCCTATACACAAGAAAGGTGATAAACAAAACCCAGAAAATTACAGGGCAATATCCCTAACATCGGTACCCTGTAAAGTATTCTGCAAGATAATTCTTTTGAGAATAGAGGGCATATTAGAAGAATCCGCGAGTGAGAGCCAATTTGGATTTAGAACAGGAAGAGGTACAATAGATGCAATATTTATTGCTAGACAGATACTGGAAAAGGCAAGAGAGCATAATGTCCCGATACATTTCAACTTTATCGACTTCAAATCAGCTTTTGATACTGTGTGGAGGGAAGCTTTGTGGATATTTCTGAGCTCTGTGGGTGTCAATCAAAGAATGATTAATGTTATAAAGAAGATGTATGAGAATACACAGTGCTCTGTGATGATCGGTGGTTCTATGACAGAGTGGTTCTGTGTTAGAGTTGGTGTTAGACAGGGCTGTATCTTATCACCCGCACTGTTTAACCTGTTCTTGGAGTTTGTGATGAGAGAGCTTAAGAGCATAGACAGAGAGCTAAACTATAGAGAAAAAATGAGCCTTGACATAAGATACGCTGATGACACTACTTTATTGTCGGTTATCTTTGGGAAGCTTGGATTATCCACACAAGAACTTGAAACAGCATGCATGAAGTGGGGACTGAAAATAAACAACAAGAAATGCAAGATTTTAACAGATGGAGATGATAATATTAGAATAGACGGAGAGGAGGTGCAGAGGGTTAATGAGTTTGTCTTCCTTGGCAGCATGCTACCATTTACTTCAAAGGATGTAAACAGAAGGATAGCTTTGGCATCGGCAGCATTCGGAAGACTGCAGAGAACTGTGTGGTCCAGAAGAGACATTTCACTAAAGCTCAAAGTCAGGCTGTACAAGAGTTTGATCCTACCAATAGCAATCTATGCAGGAGAAACCTGGACATTAAGAGCAGAGGACACAAGAAGACTAGAAGTGTTTGAAATGAGATGCCTGAGAGCCATAATGGGTATAAGAAGAATACAAAGAGTTACTAATGAACATATAAGAAGAGAACTAAATGTGAATGAAACAATCACTGAAATAATAAGAAGGAAACGGCTGAAATGGTTTGGACACACAAGGAGAAGACCACCAGAGAGTTACATCAGGAGAGCGTATTGGGGAGACTTCACAGCACGGCGACCTAGGGGGAGACCACCTAAACGATGGAAGGACCAAATTCCTGAAGATCTTGGCCTCCCTCTGCATCGATGTGAGGAAATGGCCCTGAACAGAGGAGACTGGTGGGAAGGAGCTGTCAGAGGAAGACGCAGAGCAAGGGGTCGATATGACCTACGCCCTTAAATAAATAATAAATAAAAATAAAGAATGATCTAACTCTCGTCAGGTGGACTCAAGTAAAGGACACAGTACTATTCTGGAATAAGGTAAATAATTACAGAGATGATTAGCATACTAATCCTTTTAATGAACTGGCTAAGTTTGCTTTATCAGTGATTATTATTCCCCATTCTAATGCTAAAGTTGAAAGAATCTTTAGCCAGTTAAACATAGTGAAGTGACAACTGCGTATCCGTATGGGTACAAAAATAACCAATGCTCTCCTCGGAATCAAAGCAAGACTGAAAATATCCGGAAATCTTAGTCCAGTGATTGAAATTAAATAACTGAAAAATATTGTGTGTTCACGTAAGCACATAGTAACTAATGTATGTTTTTTTGTGTCATTCTGCTTCTGGCTTTGGTGATAACAGCTGGGAGAAGCCGCCATTTAGTAACAAACCCTTGAGCAACTTGACACACATGTGGTGAATAATACTAAATAATTGCTGGCAATTCACAATTCGAATAATAGTATTAGGATATTGATGTTAGGATGTATTAGGATATTGATGTTTAGAATGTGAGTTTTTTTTTAAATATTGTTGTTATTGTTTTTGGTATATGGATTTAAGAGTGTTCAGATCTCTGTCAACTAGCGAGACACGGAATTCTTCCTGTCCTCGTTGACAGAACGGGTAGTAGGAAATATTGACAAGGGAGGGGGAAAATATTATTGTATTATTATATAAATATCAATGTACTGGTGTGATAATATTTAAATAAACGGGTTTATAATTAGTTGAGTATTTCTGTCACCGATATTAGCAAATAGACTGTGTTCCTATATAGATATTAATTCTCAATTCACAACACTGATCGTACCCCCATTAAAATTGTAGTCTGGGTTGCTTACTCACGCGCCTAAATAAGCTAACGATATGCTACCCCTCCAGTGTGTGTTCACTTGGTTCCTCGGATCGACTTTGGTCTGGTGGTGGCAGCGTTTACCCAGTACTGGAGAGGAGCTGGACTTATCCTTTGTATGATTTATTTTTGGTATTCGCAAGGCAAGTCCTGTTCCTCATCGGTCTCCTGTTTTTTTTCCAGACCAGGTTGATACAGCTATAGTATAGAGTAGTAGCATACACTGGTGGCTTTTTGTTTTATTAATGGCAGTGGTTTTCTGTTTTCCTCCCAGAGTAAAGTAAAATAGTAATATTAAATTAAGGGGACAAAAATCGCGCTTTACACATATTCGAGCAATGTCGCCGAGGTCGTGCTATGTTATCGAGCAATGTTTTCCATTGCAGCAGCATGTTCCCACCATTCGTGGGAACGACATTCGTGACATTCGATAGACGTTCGCTAGCTGGCAGAGCGATGGAGCTCGAACCATCCTCTCAGGCGATCGACGGCTGCCATACTGGCGTTCGAAAGGTCGTTCGAACCCCAATTTCGCCCATTGTCGCTCGCACCATCGGCCGATGGTCGGATTTTCTGGAACTATTTGGTAACATTCAGCGTCGAGGGACCGACTCCCACATGCGGTTTTCCGTCCCTCGACGCTGATTGTCGCCAATTGTCGATGCTGAGAATTCCACGCTGTGTGGATGCCTCGTGCTCACTGACCTCAGGTCCCACGCTGCCGTCTTATATAACGCTCGAACCTAGCAGCTGGCTCACACACACTGTGCTGGGTGACACGCGAAGATTCTTGTACTGCGAAAAGGCGCTCCAAAAGTCGCTCCAACGAATTTGGGTGAACAAAAGGGAGCCTTAGAGCGATGTCGCTCTTCAAAAATCCAACGTCGATCGAAGCGTCTAGCAAATGCTTTGATTTCAGAGTCGTTCCGCGAACATTTAGAACATTCCAAAATGTTCGTGGAACCTCTTTCGTCCCGCGACGCCCTATATAATGCTGGAGCTGACGGAAATTTAAATTACATCTTGAATACAAAAGGTTTGAGTGTTGGAATATATTTAAGAATGGCCTAAAGTTGGCGCTACTACCGGTGTATTATGCAAACCGCAGGACCATGCAGATTCCAGGACGAGAGAGAAAAAGCGATTATAGCGACACCTGTCGGTGCGCAAGTAAAACAGGAGTGTTCAATATTATTAAATATGCATTTTTAATACATTTCAGCTAATTAATTTAATTATTTAATTAATTTAATTATTATTGATTTTCAGGAAAAAAACGGCTCTTTTATCAAATTAATTACTATAAATTACTAATATAAATAAAAAATAAACATTTTAAAGTTAAATAGCATTATGTTTTGTAATTAAAAATAAATTTTAATTAATTAATTTAATTGTTTTTAATATTTTATTCTTTAAAAACGGCTTTTCTTACCAAATTAATTTATGTTTATTTTTTATTTATATTAGTCATTTATAGTAATTAATTTGATAAAAGAGCCGTTTTTTTCCTGAAAATCAATAATAATTAAATTAATTAAATAATTAAATTAATTAGCTGAAATGTATTAAAAATGCATATTTAATAATATTGAACACTCCTGTTTTACTTGCGCACCGACAGGTGTCGCTATAATCGCTTTTTCTCTCTCGTCCTGGAATCTGCATGGTCCTGCGGTTTGCATAATACACCGGCACATTTAAAACACCTAGTGGAATTGTGTTTTTCACATCCCTCTATTTCATTAGGATATTTTTGGATCAAATGTCCCTTAAGGTGAATATTTGCTTATAAAACCCCTTTTTTTTTCAGGCAGCCACTATCAGAAACACTTAAATGGAGCCAACTGGAAGCAGTGATGTCCCCGGAGTCAGAAGATGTATTCTTCACGTTTCTGGGAAAAGGACTGTGAAGAAAGATTGTTGTGACATTTTGCCCATTGATAAAAAAAACTGGTGTGTTGTGCAGGCTGCAGCCCAAAACAGGCGTGAAAAACCTCAAGTTTGCAAAGTCAGTGTATTATGATGTAGTTGTCAGTTTGCCACAACGTCCTACTGAGACAGATGGCTATCACATGGCCTGCTATCAGAAATTCACAGCTGTGAGTTCCACAACTATTTTTTCTGAGGATAGGAAATCTGACACTAGCGATAGGAGTGTGCCGCATCTCCGCTCTTCTACAAGAGCAGATGACAATGCCAAATCTACTTCATCTGCAATAATCCCCGCTACTTGCTTATTCTGTAATTTGCACAGGAAAAACTGGATTTGCTGAACATGGATGCACTCATTCTGGGCTCAGAGAGATCCTCAACAATGGTTGCTTCACTGTGAGGAGAACAGAACATGACTTCAGCAGAATTCCTATTGAATTGGCATTAGAGCAGACAATCAATGCTGATGCTGCATCTCGCCTGAGAGGAATCACCTCATTCACCAATGATTACTCTGCAAGACTGCGATGAATTATCACAAAAGCTACAAGAGCATCCTTTATCACTCAACTTCAAGAAATGACCGGGCTTATCACAAAATATGTCACACTAGAACTGCGTCCAAGACGAATTCAACAAGACAATGAAGACCTACAGAAGATCATCAACCACATTTGCAACACAAACAATCCATTTGATAAAAACCATGCTCCAGAGACACTATCCAACATCACCACTGGAAAGGGTGCCAGTGAAGATATTCAACAAAGTCTCCTTGGAGTACCAACAAAAGGGAAAGCCAGGCACAAAGAATTCATAGAATCGTGTGAAAAAGACTCCCTGAACTTCGAAAGACCTATCAAGAAGGAAAAGCTGAAAACATTTGATGAATCTGCAACCAATCGTCGAGCCAGGAACAATGTAGTTGCAGTCTCAAAGGGGCACTTGATCTGATGGGTCGTCTCCTTGTTCTTGCTACCAATAGGAAACTTGACATGGACATGCGGCATGTCCTCCGTTACCCACTAACCCCAGTACCTCTGACCATGGCTAGCCCAGATGAAGTGATGGCAAAGACTAACAAGAGTGCTTTGTTTGAAATTTTGGAAAACAGTGTGAAAGACCATGACAGGCCAGTGGAAGTAAGTGCTCATATCATAGATGGGCAGTTTCTACTTCACAGCTTGCCAACAAGTTTGCCCCCAACTTACGGAAGACTAGCCAGGAGTATTCTTATCCAGATTCTTAGAAGTTCAGCCAAATCCATTCACATTGTCTTTGATGACTATCCACAACCATCAATAAAGGACACTGAACGGGACAGAAGGGGAGCTGACAACAGAACATTTGTCATCACTGGGTCAGAGCAGCGACGAGTGCCATGAGATATGAATGATGCCCTAAACTCCAGGTCATTCAAAAAACAACTTCCTCAGTTTCTTGCCAGTGAATGGCAGGACCTCTCCTATGCAGAAATTATAAAGCACAAGGAAGTCATCCTAGATGTTCCAGGGTATTGCTACCGATTCAAGGTAGAAGAGGGTGTGATCCACCGCAGCACAGTAGAAAGCTTAAGCAATGACCACGAAGAGGCTGACACAAAGATCTGCCTTCATGCAATATTTAAAGACTGTTCCAATAGCGACATTGTGGTCAGGGCATCCGATACAGATGTTGCAGTGATATTATTGTACCATTGCAATAAGTTTCAGTCACGACTCTGGATGGATATTGGAACTGCTGCAAAGAACAACCGGCTGTTTGACTGCAATTGTTCAGGAGCTTGGACCAGATCTTTGTGAAGCATTACCAGCCTCTCATTCCTTCACTGGATCGGGCTACACCTTGTCTTTCATATGAAAGGGTAAAGTTAGGCCATTCAAAATACTTGAAAAACGACCAGACTACCAGAATGCTTTCACAGTTATGGCACGAGATACACAAGTTTCTGATACCACGAAAACAACCCTCTTGAACTTTACAGCCAATGTTTATGGAACTAAGCTAAACGCCAGCCTTAACAACTGTAGATATCAGAAGTTTATGCAGGCTTATGGACCTAAGAGATATGTAAAAAATCTGTTTTCCAGTTTGAGGGGTATTGATGCTAGTGGACTCCCACCATGTGAAGATGAGGTCAGTACCCACATAAAGCGAGCAGCATTTGTTGCCAACTTGTGGGCCAGTGCAGATCAGAGTCACATAGAGCAGCATCCGACAGAAGAAAATGGCTGGCAGTTAGTTGATGGCCAGTACAAACCTGTATGGGTTGATGGAGAGCAACTCCCAGAAACTCTCATCCCAGAGGAAGAGGAACTACGTGAAATAGAGAAAGAGGCAGAATATGACATGGAGATTGCATCATCTGATGAAGAGGACAGTTCGGGCGATGATGATGAAGAGGATAGATCAGGTGATTATGAATAAAACCAGAGTTATCAAACAAACAAGAAGCACACAACGATAGAAATTTTTTCTCTGATTCACTCATAAGCAAATGAATGTAATTTAGGATTTTTTACATATCCAGTATACAGTGACTTCATATTTTCATAAATACTTTTTTAAGCAATCAGAAAGTTGATGGTTATTAAACTGACGGAAACAAAGTTGTTTATGTGGCCCTTTATCCCATTCTTAAAATAGTTTTGCACCAAATTTGTCTTTTAGGAATTAACCATTCTTGATCAGTGAGTTGTAAAGCACAATTCCACTAGGTTTCATTCATGTACTTGAAATGTGCTGGTAGTAGCACCAACTTTAGGCCATTCTTTAATGGGTTTTGCACCAAATTTGTCGCTTAAGAACTACGAATTCTCAATCAGTGAGGTGTGAAGAACGTTATCATTAAGTTTGATTGATGTACTCAACATGTGATTTAAATTTCACAATAGCGCCATCTTTAGGTCGTTCTTAAGTGGACTTAGCACCAAATTCACAACTTAAGAACGCCATATCCCTAATCAAACTGTAAAACCAAAACTTTTGGCACCAGTCTGGTTGATGTACTCCAAAATGTAATTTAAACTGATTTTGGGGGGCAGTTCAAGGAGCTCCCCCTACCAAACTCACCAACTGGACAACTTAAAAATCACCGATGAGTGGTCTGTAATGGACTCTGAATGGATTCCAACACTCAAACCTTTTGTACTCAAGATGTAATTTAAATTTCCGTCAGCTCCAGGTCTAATACCGTTGCGTGCATGCTGGCGCGCGATGTAGTGAATTTTTCGCGAGCAAAGCGATTGAATTAGATTCCGTCGTGGTGTATTATTTTTCTGGAAGAATCTGGCAACATTCAGCGTCGCGGGACGGATAATATATATGGCATTTTAACATAACATGAGACGTGATCTTCAAAATACATAAAGGAAATATGATTTTGAAGTGGCATGAGTACCCTAATCAGTAGCATTTGAGGAAAATGTCTATTATTTTGCACAGCCAGTCACAGCCAACTCAACAGGGTGGTGCTGGACTGAAGAAGAGATGTTCCTCTTCCTGTGACTACAGTTATTCCATGCTAATATCAGCCTGACATGTTATGAAAATTGTTGATTGAAATACTGGACACCAAATTGTGGGTAGAGTAACCTGGAAATATTATTGAAGAATGTGCCGCATTTTTATACCTCTTGATTTGAATTCCATTATTCCCTTTATTTATGATGAAATGAAAGGGCACCAATGCATTTTGACCATGCTTGACCCTCTAATAACTTAATTTAAAAGGCTCCACACACTGTTGTCTGTCAAAGTTAAGTTCCAGTAGTCTGCCTTGGTTAGAATTTAGTAATTTGCCCAGGTTAGGTCCCAGTAGTTTGGTCAAGTCCAGTTCAGCTAGCTTGGGTCAGCTCTGGCTGATTCTAGAACAGAAAAGTATTAAATGATTTATGGATTATTTACCAATATTAAATATTTTATGGATTGTTTACCAATATGAAATATTTTATGGATTGTTTACTAATATTACCCATCAAATTTCAAACTTCAAGTAGAACATGGAATTATTTGATGTGTACATTTTACTTTGGTCATCTTTTTCTATTTCCTTTAAGCCACAGTATTTTAATACAGTAGTGTTTCTATTGCCTCTATTATATATTGTTGAATGACCTTACGAATATATTCTGTCTACAGTTGTTACTTTCAATTACAGGTTTAAGTGTCCTTTCTGCCCTTTGCAGTCCAATAAAAGGGCATTTGTTATTGCTTATCAGCATTTTAGACACCCTGGTTTAGTACAACGGCATGAAGGTATAAATAGTGTCTAGTAGTTTTGTGTATATAGTACTGGTATTATATAACTCTATATTGCAATCTGTTCAATGAAATGGTTGTGCATAATCATTTTTTACATCATTTACAGCTGTAGAAGTACTGTGCCGTAGCTGTAAAGCATTATTTAATGAGACTACAAAAGTTTGAAGTAACTGGGCTTCCTTCTCTCATGTCTAAAGTAATAGTGCAATTTTCTAATTACTTTAATGCCAGTATAACTCTAACATGGTGCTGATGATGGACCACTTGGAACTGGCACATCATTGTTGACCATCATTTTAAGAATAGATAGGTATTTACAGCATTATACAAGTAATTCTCAGCAATTAACATGTACTTTTTCTGTCCATTATAATAAGAAATTGCTTGTGCATTCATTTGGATGATATATTATCATGGACAAAAATGGTTATCCAATTACATATTTAAAGAGTGAGTGGTAGTGCGTGTACCTCCTCCAGACACAACTGATGATAACCCTGTCGATGACCCAGTCACTATCGAGGTGGAATATGCTATACCGGTACTAGAAGTCAGTAAAGATGATGTCCGAAGCTTGCAATGTATGTACCGGTATGGTGTTACTTTCCTTTAAAACGTTCTACTTAATTAAAATATGACTTTGGTGTATGGGCTTGTGTTTCTGAAGAGGAACTAAAAATTTTGTTTTGGTTTATAATGCATGTTCTTCTCCATTTTTGTGTGGACATAATACAGTGCACATAAATAATTTGGTTTGTTGTCATTTCTTTGTTTCACCATTATTAGAGAGTACACTGCTTCAGACCTACCTATACTTACAAATTGACAATTGAAGCCCCTCACCTCCACTACCAGCTGATATATATCCATAGTTGCCTTTTCCAATTATACAACAGTATCATCCATGGCCCATATAATCCCACTGATGGGTGTAATGGCATGAGCCTGGGTTACAGTAGCATGATCGTTGTAACAGACTCGTAAAATTTACTCCTGCTTAATTAACCTCAAACTTGTACCTATTCTACAAGGCTAAATCCTGGTTTAACTACAAATATATACAGGTAATCTTTTCCTTATATCACCATCCAGAGTATTATTGCTATAAAAAAACAACAAAGAAATTTAAACACTAATATCTTTTTACAATGTCTTCTGCAGCTTCACAGCACCAACAGAGTGAAGCTACTTTTAGTTTTTCAACTACCACTCTTTTCTTTCTACTTCCTTCCTTCTTGCTGTCTCGCCTCTCTATCACCGTTTTCTGGCGCTATATGACCTCGCTGTTGCGGCGCCTAATATCAATCAATCAATTAACCTCTACATATTGAGAACTAAAATGTGATCAACAACATAATCTCAGCCGCAGTTTTTCGAATCATATAATTGGACTATAAGTGATAAGGGAGAAAGGCCTATGTCATTAAAACTTTTTAAGAACGAATGAGAAGGTTAAAAATATGAGAAAGAAAAGATAAACGGTAAGAAAGAAGGGAAGGGCAAGCGAGAGAGGGATAAGACAGTAGGGATGATGTGTAAGGTTGCCAGTTACTTGAGAGATACTGTAACATAATAGCCTATGCATAAAATTAGACCAAGTTTATTGAAAGCACCATATAGCGGCGCCTATTTAAGTTTAACATCGATTATTTTTAAGGAAATGCATATTTAGAAGAAAAAAATCCTGGTAAATAGCTTAATGAATTTGTTGACAAATATGATTGTTAAAAAAGTTAGAAAATTAAACCGTCTTCTGCCGAAAAAGAAAAAAAAACAGCTGGGCTTGGGAGAAGGTGATAAATAGGGTGGACTACAAGCACGAGGAATTGGATTGATATTAGGTGGCGCAACAGCGAGGTCATTTAGCACCAGGAAAAGGTGATAGAGAGGTGTGACAGCAAGCAAGAATGAAATAGGAAGAAAGGAGGGACAGTTGAAGAAATATAAGCTAGTGGCGGGGGCCGAAGGGGCGCCCAAACCCTTAAAGTATTGCCCACATCATTACAGGCAATACTCCCCTACGGGGCAAGCACGAGGGATAAAAGAAATACAGGGATAGCTGTCTAATATTCAAAGGATAATATATATTCAGTAGTCTATCCCACTACGATGGTGAACAAAAGACAGTGCCTTTATTTAAAGGACATAATGTAACAGATATTCTAATTATATTTGTTTGTTATTACTTTTCAACTAATCACCTTCATTTGTCTTACCCTCTTCCCCCTCACCCTCGCCTCAAATCATCACATTTCTTCTCTCCTATATCCACCTACGTTAATGCAGTATGCACTTCTTTAAACGAGGATTCTTCAAAATACGGGTCCCGAATTCCTCCAAACTGGGTCGCAGGCTCACAAAAATAAATATATGAATACAATAGAATAATAATGTTCGTGACAATAAAATAAATATGAAGTTCATACATGAATCCACCTAACGTATTTTTATAATCGAATATTCATATATTTAATTATCAATAAAACAAAATCATTGCACAAATATTAGCCTTCTTGAGAGAGAATGAGAGAGAGAGAGAGAGGGAGGGGTAGGTGAGGCAGTGTTTATAATTCTGGTTAGAATTCCTTTTAATCATAAATATTACGTTTCAGTTTCTGGCCTTGTATTTTCTTTGGTTGATAATTCTGATCATTTGTAAAAGATCTTTCTGTATGGGTGGCGAGAATGATGTCATAGTAAAAACTGAGTCACGACTGAAAAAGTTTAAAGAACCCTGCTTTATACTATTGGTGATTCGATACCGTTCACAGTGTATGCTTCATTCATTCCTCCTGACACACGTCTCTCTACCTGATCATTCGTTACCCTCCTATATAGCTCCGCCCACATTTCTCTCCTCCTCTCCCACTAACATCCCCCCTCCCTCCACCTGCAACTGTTACCAGATCCGACGAGGCCCAAACCAAGTCGCTGATGGATGGGGTGTGGACCATTGATCTGTCCGGAGCTGTACATTAGAATGACGACTCCTAATGCAAATTATTACAATTGTGATTTCTTTTTTCTGCTGCCCTCTGGTGAGGATTTTCATGGGACACTCTACACCAGGTGGTTCACCAGAAGCCTCAGACACTTCAGGCAAGGGGAGTCGATCAGGGAACATACTAGCTATGTTGTGAATTACGCAACATGCAACGATAATTGATGTCACATTGTTTATGTCAACCTCCAGATGTTTCAGGCATCGAAACCTACCCTTCAATAGACCAAAAGCATTTTCTATTACGACTCTAGACTTTGATAATTTGTTATTGGATATGGACTGTTTATTTGTTAGGTGCCCAAGATCTTTGAATGGAATCATTAAACTTGTTTCTAATTTAAATCCTGAGTCACCAGCTAAATGCAACTCATGCCTGGGAAAAGAATCATTAGGTGGATTTCTAAAAGCAGAACTTAACTTGTGGGAGAGGTCTAAACATCGCTGATCATGAATACTTCCAGGACATCCTGTTGATATATGAGTAAATTTCTTGTTTGCATCACACACTGCGAGCAACACGACACTGTGGGTCATTGTACGATCTAAGTAATCTTTCTGCTGCTTTTCTGGGGCCTGAAGTTTTTTATGAGTTGCATCTATAGCTCCAACAATAATTGGAAATCTTGCAATTTCATAAAATTCTGTTTCAGTTTCATCAACATTTGATGGCCAACTAATTATCTGATCTGTTAATTGGCATATTAAAAGAATAGTTGCATAGAACACACGATGCACAGCACTGATTGTCCTTTGAACATGAACTGCAGTTTCCCGAAATATTGTCTTGTTTCCTAAAAACCATAATGTTAACGATAATCTTTTGATGGCAGGAATCTCTTCTTTGCCATGGACTCTGGATGGAGCATCATATTTCGTTATCTTCTCCAGCAAATAGTGAAATGCATACTTTGTAACACGAAGATCCTGGAAGAATATTCTTTCATCCATAGCCAATAAGTCTCCAGGAAATGAACGATCACTTTCTTCATGTGTTCTGCAACACAGGAGCAAAACACTATTAGCACAGTAGTCTATACATCACTCCGGTGGTACTGTAGTGCAAACAACTGTAAAAGCGGATGTTCTGGCCAACCCAAGATCTGATTTATTACAGGTATAATTACAGAAGTACTGCGTTCTTGGCTAGGGCCGCGCCAGGCCCGGCTAGGTCCCGGGAATTTTCCCTGGTCACTTTATGATAGTTTACATCGGTTATATCCCGGTAGTTTGCCCAGGTTAGGTCCCGGTAGTTTGCCCAGGTAAGATCCCAGTAGTCTTCTGTGGTCTAGGTTAGGTTAGGTCAGACTAATTTCCAAATTATGTTTGTAAAACGGGGCATCTCCGAGAAAACATCATAGATGAAAAGTGTCTCAGAATGGTCCAAAATAGTAGGTAATGATACTAAAATATACAATATATTGAACTCAGTACTTCTGTAAATTTACCTTATTACATGGTATGTGAAACATCATGGTACAAATGATCTTGGAAGTTGATTCTGGTGCAAAAACCTGTCACCTAAAAAGATGGTTACGTTTGTGACTGAAAGTGCATTGAATGAAAGTTATGCAGAGTAGAGATATATCTATTGCATTACTGTATGTTAAAAATATTCTTATTCACACTTGTTTTGTAATTTAAGGTGAAAAATGTATCCACAATGCAACTTCTATTCTAATTAATTTCATGTGAAACACCCCGATTTCCATCATTCAATTTATGCAGAGGGAAATCATTTCTCTCGATGCAGTCCATCATTCAGAAAAAAGAACTAATAAAATAGCTGGATGCCCTGAGGTTGAAGCTGGATTACAGATGACAGTGGAAAAATGTTATGGTCCAGCGTGAAGGCCTTTTCTAGTATCAAACAACTTTTCCTTACCGTGACATATCTGCGAAGCCCATAACTACACTACCAACATGTGCAGGTAGGGAATCACTAGATTCATCATCGAATTCTGCGAGTGCCGCGCACAATACTGGGAAAAACTGCTCTGCTGGGTCTTGTGATGTCATCTTCAATGTTTACAAACAAAGGAACATCAATCCGGGTTGGTGGTCGGCGTGTTCTATTTATACCATACAACCCGGGTTTTTCGGAGCAACACAGGTTGCCAACCCGGGTTGATCGAGTGGCTTAAATAGAAGACGCATATTAATATGGCCGACAGATAATTAGAATTGGCTTAATTAGTGCATGCAACTTGCAATCAGTGCCAAATAAACAAAAATTATGATGTAATAAGATGTTGTAGTATTATTTAAGGAAGTATAGGCTGCTTGGATAATTTTTGTACATATTATTATGGAAGACAAAATTTAAAGGATTATTTATATGTAATCAAACTTGCAATTTTTTACCAGTAGCCTACTTACAATTTTCTACCAGTGTTTACACTGCTGCAGAGGTCATAATTATTAAATGTAAATAATATTTATTATTAAAGAAAAATGTGGTTACTCAGTTAATTGATTCTTTACCTAACATATACCTAACCATGCAATTTCCGTGAAATTTCAACATGTGATGGTTGGTATAATATCCATCAAGTTTTCAGTAATAATAAAGAGTGTCTAATTTTTGTTGTTGTTTTTCCCTCCACCTAAACTCGAGATATGAGGTTGGGTACCTATATAATAATTGTAATGATTTTATTTGGAGATCAGTTGGCCTTCTCTGTGGTTATTTTAAATCTTGCCAAAGTGTATTCCTAATACTAACCCTTTTATTGCTTTCCTATGATATGACGATTCCGTCAAATGATAATTTTTCGGCTATTATTTTGGTTCAGCACCTTCGGCAAGCCAGTTGTTCGGCTCCACGTATCTAGTCTGTTTTTGTCGTCAGATAGTGCTTGCTCCAAGCCCGCTTGGCACCCCATGCCGATGCTTGGATAACAAAAACACCACATATATGCACCATTCCCAGAACTCTCAAAGGTTGTCCAGTGATTCCTGCTAGTTGTATTAAACATTTAGACTTATCCATAGTGAGACCCAATCTACTCGTAGTGCTTTTCCTTATTAACGTTACGTTACTTCCGGTGTCTAGCATTGCAGTACAAATTCCTTCATTTACAATTATATGTATGACTGGAGTGAGGCTCGTCGGGTCTAGTCATTGAGGAGGATTGGTGACAACTCCTTCGATCATCCCAACTGGTGAATTTGATTGTCTAGTATTACTCGGGCTTTTAAGGTTTTGATTTGATTGATGAGCAGGAGGACAGATGGGCTTTGATTTGATTGATGAGCAGGAGGACAAATGGGCTTTCCCGGACAAGTGGTATTACCTCGACGACAACCACAACACAAGCAATCAAAGCAATGTTCCCTCGGTGGTTTTTGCCAACAATCTCTTAGACTCTTAGAGTATGGGTTCTGCGTTGATAAAATGCACAGAACGTCCTAGACCATGGCATTGTTGATGTCGGTGTAGAGGATTGATTGATTGATTGATTGATTGATTGATTTATTGATGCCATTAGGCATCTGGCATCGCAACAATGGTCATATACCGCCCAACATATAAAGGTCATCTACATCATTAATAAAATATGTACAAAAATTAAATAATTTTCACTACCTCAAAAGGGATAAGCAGCATGAATAAAACCCACGTCTTCCAAAAGATCATATATTAATGAAATAACCTATTTAAGTTAGATATATACAAGAATTGAAATATTAACGAAAGAAACATTAAACTTTAACTACCTAAAAATTAATAGTCATAAATACAATAAAATTCACAATTTGTGGAGAAGGCCAGCCTCCTCCATATAGGAGAGGGTGTTCCCTGCCACACAACAAGCCTCCTCCCCGAGCACCTGGAAGAGACTGTAAGAACCGTCACCCTTCCGGTACTCGGAGAGGTGCCTACGACGAAGGTCCCCAAGGCTGGGACACTCGACAATAAGATGCCGTACTGTCAAAGGGACCAGACAATCATCACAGTAGGGAGGGTGAGCCTCTCCATTAAAAAGCCATGAGTCAATAATGTGTGGCCAATGCGGAGACGGACAAGAGCCGTCTCCCACCGGCGGGACAGGCCACTGTAGCTCCACAATCCAAGGCGCTGGCGGATGTCACGGAGCTTGTTAGCCCCGATGGCGTCCCATCTGTCCTGCCAGCAGGAACGAACGGTAGCATCTATGTAGGGTCGAAGGTCCACTGCAGGAACAGGATGACACCTGGCAGGAGGCCGGGAATTGGAGACCACAGCCTTAGCCAGGGCGTCAGCCCGCTCATTCCCATCAACACCCACATGAGCCGGGACCCAACAAAAAGTGACTTTGCGGCCACGACGACTCAGGAGGACAAGCCACTCAAGAATGGCCAACACCAGGGGATGGGTAGAGTTAAAATTGCACAAGGCCTGCAAGGCACTACAGGAATCGCTAAAAATAGTAAACGAAGGCTGAGGGAGAGTAAAAATCACTTGGAGGGCATATAAAATGGCCGAGAGCTCCGCAGTAAAAATGGACATGACAGAAAGGAGCCTGCCTCCACGGCAAAAGTCAGGAAAGACAACTCCAAAGCCAACTCCAGCATCAGACTTTGACCCATCAGTGTACACAGGGAGGGATTCCCTGTGAGTGAAGGCATGTTCTAAAAAGAGGGAACGAGCCACTGGAGGAGGAAGAAATTCCTTCTTGTCTGTAAAGCAGGTGCAGGGGAAAACTTCTGGAAGAAGCCATGGAGCCACCCTGGGGACCCTCACAGGACAAATCTGAAAGTCATCTATGCCCATCTCCTCCATAGCCTTTCTGACCCGGAAGCCAAAGGGCCATGGTGCACGAGAATGTAAAAGGTAGTACTGAGACATGATATCAGATGACACCGCCAAGCAAGGTAGGGTGTCAGGAAGTCGATGTAATCGATGCCAACAACGAACCATCAAGGACTGGCGACGGAGATCAAGAGGTGGCTCATTAGCGTCCACCAGGAGACTGGGGATTTGGGACGACCTGAAGGCTCCGGTCGCCAGACGTACTCCAGCATGATGAACACCTCACACCCATAGTCGAGTTTTGACCTAATAACAACATGGTATAGGCGGAGGAGGGTGGCCCGATCAGCCCCCCAGGATGTATGGCTCAGGACCTTCAACAGGTTAAGAGCCTTGAGGCAAGAGACCTTAAGTGTACGTAAGTGGGGAACCCAAGTCAAACGTTTGTCAAAAAGGAGACCCAAAAAGCGAGTCTCCTCGACACATCGTATCCGATGACCATACATGAATAAGTCCGGATCCGGGTGGATGCCTCGGATGCGGCAGAAGTGCATAGCAACTGTCTTGGAAGGAGAAAATCGAAACCCATGAGAATCAGTCCAACGTGACACCCTGTCAAGGGCAAGCTGCATGCGCCGCTCCGCCACTGACATACGGGAAGCAGCAAACCAGACTGCTAGGTCGTCAACGTACATCGAGTTAGCTATACCGTCTGGAAGGGATGAGGCAATGGCATTAATTGCTACTGCAAACAATGTGACACTGAGGACGCTTCCCTGGGGGATGCCCTCCTCCTGTGCAACAGATGCTGAGTGGCTTGTACCAACCCTCACAGAAAAACTGCGACCACTGAGAAACTCCTTAAGAAAGCGTGGAAGGCGACCCCGCAGGCCATATAAATGGAGTTGCTGCAGGATGCCTTATTGCCATGTAGTGTCATAGGCTTTCTCTAAATCAAAGAATACACAGACAAGGTGTTGATGTCGTGCAGAAGCCTCACATGCAGCAGCTTCCAACCTGACCAGAGCATCTGTAGTGGAACGGTATTTACGAAAGCCAGACTGGGACGGAGACAGAAAATCACCCCGTTCCAAGAAGTATACCAGTCTGACATTCACCATCTTTTTTTTACAGAGACAGGAGGTCAAGGCAATTGGTCGATAATTGAGGGCAACACCAGAGTCCTTGCCCGGCTTGAGAAAAGGAAGGATGGTAGCAACCCTGCACCCAGAAGGAAGACACCCTCCAGCCAGATTCTGTTATATACAGCTAAAAGAAATGAGATCGCTTCCTCACCCAAGTGTCGTAACATTGCATATGGGATGTTGTCTGGCCCAGGAGAAGTGTCGCCGCAGAGAGAGAGAGAGCAGAATGCAGGTCTCTCAGGGTGAATATATGGTTATAACTTTCATTCTCGTTCCCTGAGAAATCCAGGACAGTACGCTCCTTGACTCTTAACTCATGCCTGACAGCCAGAGGTCGAGAGTCACGGCTGGAGACTTTTGCAAAAGCCTCCGCCATGGTATTGGCCACTGTCAAACCATCCATGATCTTAATTCCATTGACCTTAAGTACAGGTGGAGAACTAGGAGAAAACTTCCCCGCCATCTTACAGACTCTTCTGAACACTTGGGTGAGTGGAGTTTTAGTATTAATTGAAGACACATAGGCCTTCCAAGATGCACGTCGGGCCTCTTTTAAAACTCGTCTAGCCCGAGCCCTTGCCCGTCGGAAGTCCTCTAAAAGAGTTGGGTCCCCACGATTGCGACGAAGGCGAGAGAAAGCAGCGCGCTTCTCCCGCACAGCAGTGGTGCAGACTGGTGACCACCAAGGGACAGGACGTTTGGGAAAGTAGCCAGAAGTTCTAGGGATAGAGTTGAGAGCAGCAGAGTGGAGCATATCAGTGAAATATGTTACAGCCTCGTCAGAGCTACCGAAATCGGCTACAGAAGAGACCGAAGAAGTTAGCTCTCTAAAAAACTGCCAGTCAGCCTTCTCTAATTTCCACCTAGGAAGACGAGACTGTGGTTCGTACCTGTTACCTTCTAAAAGTATAGGGAAATGGTCACTGCCATATAAGTCAGGCAACACTCTCCAAGTAAAATCCAACAGAGCACTGGGTGAGCAAAGGGAAATGTCAATGGCGGTAAAAGTCCCAGTAGGGCTATTAAAATGTGTCACATCTCCCGTATTTAAAACCCCTAATCCCTCATCCTCAATAAAAGAAGCCAATAAAACACCCCTGGGGTTGACCGAACTGTCACCCCACAGAGGATGACGACCATTAAAATCACCCAATAAAATAAAGGGAGATGGAAGGTCCCGTACAAGATGGTTGAGATCACCCCTCTCAACTGTAACACTGGGAGGAAGGTATAGACTGCATACAGTGTACGGGCGTTCCATAAAAACCTTAACTGCAACAGCCTGGAGCGAAGTGTCAAGCTCCAGGCTCGTGCATGGAATATCTCGGCGAACTAGGATGGCAGAGCCACCATGATGACCCTGCCCTTCAAATGAATTGGAATAAAATGCAGAGTATGCTGGAGGACTGGCAGGAATGTAGTCCCCAAGCATTGTCTCTTGGAGAGAAACACATGCAGGAGAGAAGCTAGAGAGAAGAACGCGCAGTTCCTCCCAAGAAGCACGCAAGCCACGGAAATTCCACTGAAGGACCTTGAACGGTGTTACTTTAGTACTGATTTTTGGGAAGCCTCACGGAGGTACTTCCCACTACCACCTCGACCTGAGGGTTTATTCAAACAATAAGATTTGTCTAATCCTGGGCCACTAGAAGAAGAGCGAACCCGAGGAGTAGTACTTGGGGCAGTAATTGGGACCCGTAGACGAGTCCCTGAAGCATCTGATATGTTAGAAGAAGATGAAGGTATATGAGATGGGATATTCTTTGAAACAATTACATTGGTTCTGTCCTGTACAGCAGTGGTATCACTGACACAGGCAGATACATCAACATCCATAATACAGGTGGTAGAATCACTCCGCTGCTCAAGCGGAAGAGAAAGTGAATCTTTTGAAGTCACAACATCCGTGGCATCCACATTAACTTCACGCCCCTCTGATGATCCCGAAGGAAGCTTGCGAGGAGGAACTTCTGTTGAATCAAGAGATTCATCAGAGCCACGAGAACGCTTCTGGTGAAATTGAGAGGAAACTATGGATGAGTCCACAGTGATGGTTGCCTCACAAGGTGGAACATCTATAGAGTCAAGTGCCTCAGAGGAACCACGAAGGCGTCTCTGTGGCAGTTTAGGTGACTTAAGTTTCCTTTTGGGAGAGCGTGTGGCAGCGTGAACCTCTACCACATGGACACCTTTAGCTAAAGTCTGAGAATTGTCATCAGTTGAAGGGTCACCAGAATGAGTGTCTGATAAAGTTTCCAAGACAGAGAAACTATTATGTAGAGTAACCTTAGAAACGTTCTCACTAGAGCAAGAAGCAGCTGCCTCTTGAGAGGGTTGAGAGGGTGCTGCAACCAATTTAGGGCGAAGGGAGGAGGCGTATGTCTTCACACCACCATCCTTCTGTCGCCTGAATAGGTTCTCGTGGTCTTTGCCAAACCAGCAGGGGAGTCGAATAGTATACAGAGTGGAGGTGGAACAAAGAAAGTCTCCATTATTTTTACAATCTTTATTTACTTACAATTGACCCAATAACTATTAATTTACCATGACTGATATATAAATATTCCTCCCTTTGAATTTAAACCTTTAACTCATTAATTATCAAAACAGAGCAAAGAAACATTAATTGATTACAATAACTTAATCAATGGATGTTTAAAGTCAAAAGTCCTGTCACCTCGCTTGCTTCACTGAGGCACGCGATGCTCATAGACTCGAGTTTATTAGGTGTAGAAAACGTGCGTATTTCTCGAGTCCATGAACACTGCTTGTCTCGGTGAAGCAAGTGTGGCGACAGGACTTATGTCGCCGACTGTACAGAGCCAGTTCTCGAACGGCTCACGGATGTAGGCATGCACATATCGACTTTGGACACTTAAAATATCGATTTTTAGCATGTTTTGAGCCTATATTTTGAAAACATTCTAGCACTGAGTAGGCATGTACCGATCGCTTCTGTGACCCAAAAATATCGAATTTTCGGGTGTTTTGAGGTTGAATTTGGGATATAAACGGGTGCAGAAGATGCATACACATATTGACTTGGGGCACCTAAAATATCGATTTTCAGCATGTTTTGGGCCTGTATCTGAGTAGGCATGTATAGATCGCTTCTGGGACACCAAAAAATCGAATTTTCAGTGTTTGGAGCCTGAATCTGATATATAAACGGGTACAGAAGATGCATGCACATATCGACTTTTGGGCACCTAAAATATTGATTTTGAGCATGTTTCGGGTCTGTATCTTGAAAATATTCTAGCACTGAGTAGGCATGTACAGATCGCTTCTGGGACTCAAAAATATCGAATTTTCGGGTGTTTTGAGGTTGAATTTGAGATATAAACGAGTGCAGAAGATGCATACACATATTGACTTTGGGCACCTAAAATATCGATTTTCAGCATGTTTTGGGCTTGAATCTGAGTAGGCATGTACAGATCGCTTCTGGGACCCCAAAATATCGAATTTTCGGGTGTTTGGAGAATGAATTTGAGATATAAACGGGTACAGAAGATGAATGCACATATCGACTTTTGGGCACCTAAAAGATCGATTTTCAGTATGTTTTGGGCCTGTATTTTGAAAATACTCTAACACGGAGTATGCATGTACAGTTCGCTTCTGGGACCCAAAAATATCGAATTTTCGGGTGTTTTGGGCCTGAATTTGAGATATCGACTTTGGGCACCTAAAATATCTATTTTTAGCATGTTTTGGGCCAATATTTTGAAAATATTCTAGCACTAAGTAGGCATGTACAGATCACTTCTGGGACCCCAAAATATCGAATTTTCGGGTGTTTTGAGCCTGAATTTGAGATATAAACGGGTACAAAAGATGCATACACATATTGACTTTGGTCACCTAAAATATCGATTTTCAGCATGTTTTGGGCCTGCATTTTGAAAATACTCTAACCCGGAGTAGGCATGTACAGATCGCTTCTTGGACCCCAAAATATCGAATTTTCGGGTGTTTTGGGCCAGAATTTGAGATATCGACTTTGGGCACCTAAAATATCGATTTTAGCATGTTTTGGGCCTATATTTTGAAAATATTCTAGCACTGAGTAGGCATGTACAGATCGCTTCTGGGACCCCAAAATCTCGAATTTTCGGGTGTTTTGAGCCTGAATTTGAGATATAAACGAGTGCAGAAGATGGATGCACATATCGACTTTGAACACTTAAAATATCGATTTTTAGCATGTTTTGGGCCTATATTTTGAAAACATTCTAGCACTGAGTAGGCATGTACAGATCACTTCTGGGACCCCAAAATATCGAATTTTCGTGTGTTTTGAGGTTGAATTTGAGATATAAACGAGTGCAGAAGATGCATACACATATTAACTTTGGGCACCTAAAATATCGATTTTCAGCATGTTTTGGGCCTGTATCTGAGTAGGCATGTACAGATCGATTCTGGGACCCCAAAATATCGAATTTTCGGGTGTTTGGATCTTTAATTTGAGATATAAACGGGTACAGAAGATGCATGCACATATTGACTTTTGGACACCTAAAATATCGATATTCTGTATGTTTTGGGCCTGTATTTTGAAAATACTCTAACACGGAGTAGGCATGTACAGATCGCTTCTGGGATTACAAAATATCGAATTTTCGGGTGTTTTGGGCCTGAATTTTAGATATCGACTTTGGGCACCTAAAATATCGATTTTTAGCATGTTTTGGGCCTGTATATTGAAAATATTCTATCACGGAGTAGGCAAGTACAGATCGCTTCTGGGACCCCAAAATATCGAATTTTCGGGTGTTTGGAGCCTGAATTTGAGATATAAACGGGTACAGAAGCATCCACATATTGACTTTGGGCACCTAAAATATCGATTTTCAGCCTGTTTTGGGCCTGTATCCGAGTAGGCATGTACAGATCGCTTCTGGGCCCCAAAATTTCGAATTTTCGGGTGTTTTGAGGTTGAATTTGGGATATAAACGGGTGCAGAAGATGCATACACATATTGACTTTGGCACCTAAAATATCGATTTTCAGCATGTTTTGGGCCTGTATCAGAGTAGTCATGTACAAATCGCTTCTGCGACCCCAAAATATCGAATTTTCAGGTGTTTTGAGCCTGAATTTGAGATATAAACGGGTACAGAGAATGCATTTACATATTGACTTTGGGCACCTAAAATATCGATTTTCAGCATGTTTTGGGCCTGTAGTTTGAAAATACTCTAACACAGATCGCTTCTGGGACCCAAAAATATCGAATTTTCGGATGTTGTGAGCCTGAATTTGTGATATAAACAGGTACTGAAGATGCATGCACATATCGACTTTTGGGCACCTAAAATATCGATTTTGAGCATGTTTTAGGTCTGTATCTTGAAAACATTCCAACTAGGAGTAGGCATGTACATATTGCTTCTATTACCCAAAAATACCGAATTTTCGGGTGTTTTGAGCCTGAATTTGAGATATAAACGGGTACAGAAGATGCATGTACATATTGACTTTAGACACCTAAAATATCGATTTTTGGCATGTTTTGAGCCTATATTTTGAAAACATTCTAGCACTGAGTAGGCATGTACAGATCGCTTCTGGGACATAAAAATATCGAATTTTTGGGTGTTTTGAGCCTGAATTTGAGATATAAACGGGTACAGACGATGCATGCACATATCGACATTGGACACTTAAAATATCGATTTTTAGCATGTTTTAAGCCTATATTTTGAAAACATCCTAGCACTGAGTAGGCATGTACAGATCGTTTCTGGGACCCAAAAATATCGAATTTTCGTGTGTTTTGTGGTTGAATTTGAGATATAAACGAGTGCAGAAGATGCATACACATATTGAGTTTGGGCACCTAAAATATCGATTTTCAGCATGTTTTGGGTTGTATCTGAGTAGGCATGTACAGATCGCTTCTGGGACCCCAAAATATCGAATTTTCGGGTGTTTGGAGCCTGAATTTGAGATATAAACTGGTACAGAAGATGCATGCGCATATCGACTTTTGGGCACCTAAAAGATCGATTTTCAGTATGTTTTGGGCCTGTATATTGAAAATACTTTAACACGGTGTAGGCATGTACAGATCGCTTCTGGGACCCCAAAATAATAATAATAATAATAATAAGCGGTTTATTGAGGTTGCAGCCATAAGGCTGAAAATATACAATACATTATATATATGGTTGATGATTGATGGGGATGGTTTTATATATACAACAATGAAAGATGTTATGATGGTGAATTGAATTTTAGACATAGTATTATTTGTTGTTAATAATTCTGACCATAGATGGTATGGGACTGTTGTTATAGCGGTCAGTGCGTGCCCTTATCGGTGTTAAGATATTGGTATGCCTCGTCGATTGTCGTGGTGGTGGAAGGGAAGGGGGAAGCATATCTCGATGTCTCGGGCTGCTTAACAGTTCTATGCTAAATCGACGCAGAATGTTGTGGTGTACTGTGTCTAGGGAGACCATGCCAAGGGTGATAAGGGCCTCACTGTAGGTAGTATAGTCTGCCCCCAGTATTATACGACAAGCCCTTTTCTGTTCATGTTCAAGCTGTTTCTTCTGTGTGGTGTTAATGGATGGAAACCAGCTTGGGGAGGCATAGGTGAGCTTGGAGAGTATAAACATATGATATATACTCCTCAGCTCACACTGTGGTGTACCTAGGGACTTTAGCCTTCTCAGCATGTACAGACGGTAAGAGGCGGACTGGGTAGTGGTGGTAATATGATTCTTCCAGTCCATCTTGCTGTCCAGCATAATTCCCAGGATTTTGGTTGTTTCCACAACCTGGAGTGAGTGTCCCGCCAGTGTGACTGTCGGTGGTGGTACAGGTGTGTTGGATGTGTGCAGATGCATCACCACTGTCTTGTTGTGGTTGATACTGACGTTGTTGGCTTCAGTCCAAGCTTGTAGGTTGTCAAGTTGTTGTTGTAGTAGGTGGTAGTCAGGTGCAGTGTTGTCCACTACAACTCCCACAGTGGAGTCATCCACATACTTCCACCGGTGTGTGTCGGTCAGGGCATCATTAATGAGGATTAGGAAGCACAGAGGTCCCATCCTGGTCCCTTGAGGCACACCACATTTCAGTGTTTGTGGGAGAGACACTGCACCTTGATATCTTACCACCTGCTGTCGATCACTGAGGAAATCTGCCAACCACGCCACCAAGCCTGGCTCCATCCCAATACCAAGTGCCTTAATTATTATTACATTGTGGTCCACTAGGTCAAATGCCTTTTTAAAGTCAAGGAAAGTTAGTATTACTGAGGTCTTCCTTTGCTCTAGGTTCTTATATACAAAGTCAAGTAAGCTAATAAGGCAATGTGTGGTGGAGGATGACTTTATATTGCCAAACTGTTGGTTATCAATGAATTTTTTAATACTAGCTGAGGCCCAATCAAAAACAAAACTTTCACACAAAAGACTGGGGAGGGGAGTGATAGCAATGGGTCTCAACTGGTCAAAAGATTGGGGATTATTGACTTTAGGGTTTGGTGTGACATAAGCTGTCTTCCAATTTGTGGGTACTTTAAACTGACTTATGGATGCGTTGATAATAGAGCAAAGGGGGATGGCAAGCTCAACAGCAAACTCTTTATACAATTTAATAGGAAGGTCAATGGGAGTGGTGGAGCGTTTAAGTTTAAATTCTGAAAGTTTCTTGGCGACCTGATACTCTTGGACTCTGGGTGGCTGAGGGGAGGGGAGGTAGGCAGGTAGTTGGGATGGGTCAAACTCGGGTAAGCTTTGACATATGGCCGCAAAGTGGTCATTGAGGAGGCCTGCTGTATCCTCACTGGTATGTCCGTTAGTACAAGGGAGGGAGGGTGAGTGTTTACGCATCCCACACACATCCTTAATTTTGCTGTACCACTGACTGATGTTGGATTCCTTGAGATGTTGTATTTTTGTGGGGTAGTGTTTCAGTTTGGCTTTCCTGATTTCCCTAATGACTTTGTTGCAAAGACTGTTAAATCTTGCCTTGTCGGTGTAGAAGGCTTTGTTACGTTGTTTAATGAGTCTTTTTTATTCTGGTGGTAATCCATGGCATATCCGATGGGTGAACTGTCGTCGACTTTTCTGGGAAGAAGTGATGGTATGCTTGAGTGATGGTGGTAGAATAGTTCTCCCATTTGATGTCAACTTCACTGACAGTCAATACCTCAACCCACGGGTAATGTACCAGCCACTGTCCAAATCCCCTTATCAATGAGTCAGGTGTAGGTCTGTACTTCCTGATGATGGGAGGCTGGTGATGGGTGGTGGTGGGGATGGGAGTCCACAGGATGGAGAGGTGGGTACTCTTCCCCACTGGTGGCAAAGGTTGTGGTGGGAGGTACTGATTTGACAGGTCGGTGACAATCTCATCTAGGACAGTCTGGTTGTGGGTTGGGAAATCAATAACTTGGCTGAGGGATAATGCATTTTCAAGTTCTTCAGTGTTAATTTCATTAAAGTCGCCACATATTACGAATTTTGCTGATGGATACCTAATTTTGAGGATGTCACATGTGTTAATAATATGTTCCATCAGCACTGCCTGAGATGGTGCACGTGGTGGATGGTAAATTAGGCAGTAGATAATGGAGGCCGTGAGTCTCGGGTGACAGGGAGGTGTTAACTTGACCCAAAGGACCTCAATTCCTTCTGGGATATCCACAATCAGGTGTAGGGGGTGGTATTTGTCCCGAGCAAATTAGGCTAACCCACCAACACGTTTATTTTCTCTAAGTCGAATTTTCGGGTGTTTTGAGCCTGAATTTGAGATATAAACGGGTACAGAAGATGCATGCATGCAGTATGTTTTGAGCCTGTATTTTGAAAATACTCTAACACGGAGTAGGCATGTAAAGTTCGCTTCTGGGACCCCAAAATATCGAATTTTCGGGTGTTTTGGGCCTGAATTTGAGATATCGACTTTGGGCACCTAAAATATCGATTTTTAGCATGTTTTGGGCCTATATTTTGAAAATATTCTAGCACTAAGTAGGCATGTACAGATCACTTCTGGGACCCCAAAATATCGAATTGTCGGTGTTTTGAGCCTGAATTTGAGATATAAACGGGTATAGAAGATGCATGCACATATTGACTCTGGACACTTAAAATATCGATTTTTAGCATGTTTTAAGCCTATATTTTAAAAAAATTCTAGCACTGAGTAGGCATGTACAGATCGCTTCTGGGACCCAAAAATATCGGATTTTCGGGTGTTTTGAGGTTGAATTTGGGATATAAACGGGTGCAGAAGATGCATACACAGATTGACTTTGGTCACCTAAAATATCGATTTTTAGCATGTTTTGAGCCAATATTTTGAAAACATTCTAGCACTGACTAGGCATCGATTTTCAGTATGTTTTGGGCCTATATTTTGAAAATACTCTAACATGGAGTAGGCATGTACAGATCGCTTCTGGGACCCAAAAATATCGAATTTTCGGGTTTTTTGAGCCTGAATTTGAGATATAAACAGGTACGGAAGATGCATGCACATATCGACTTTTTGGCACCTAAAATATAGATTTTGAGCATGTTTTGGGTCTGTATCTTGAAAAAATTCTAACTAGGAGTAGGCAAGTACAGATCGCTTCTAGGACCCAAAAATACCGATTTATCGGGTGTTTTGAGCCTGAATTTGAGATATAAACGGGTACAGAAGATGAATGCACATATCGACTTTGGACACTTAAAATATCGATTTTTAGCATGTTTTGAGCCTATATTTTGAAAACATTCTAGCACTGAGTAGGCATGTACAGATCGCTTCTGGGACCGAAAAATATCGAACTTTCGGGTGTTTTGTGGTTGAATTTGAGATATTAACGGGTGCAGAAGATGCATACACATATTGACTTTGGGCACCTAAAATATCGATTTTCAGCATGTTTTGGGCCTGTATCTGAGTAGGCATGTACAGATCGTTTCTGGGACTCCAAAATATCGAATTTTCGGGTGTTTGGAGCCTGAATTTGAGATATAAACGGGTACAGAAGATGCATTCACATATCGACTTTGGATACTTAAAATATCGATTTTTAGCATGTTTTGAGCCTATATTTTGAAAATATTCTAGCACAAAGTAGATATGTACAGATAACTTCTGGGACCCCAAAATATCGTATTTTCGGGGGTTTTAAGCCTGAATTTGAGATATAAACGGGTACAGAAGATGCATGCACATATCGACTTTTGGGCACTTAAAATATCGATTTTTAGCATGTTTTGAGCCTATATTTTGAAAACATTCTAGCACTGAGTAGGCATGTACAGATCGCTTCTGGGACCGAAAAATATCGAACTTTCGGGTGTTTTGTGGTTGAATTTGAGATATTAACGGGTACGGAAGATGCATGCACATATCGACTTTTTGGCACCTAAAATATCGATTTTGAGCATGTTTTGGGTCTGTATCTTGAAAAAATTCTAACTAGGAGTAGGCAAGTACAGATGGCTTCTAGGACACAAAAATACCGATTTATCGGGTGTTTTGAGCCTGAATTTGAGATATAAACGGGTACAGAAGATGAATGCACATATCGACTTTGGACACTTAAAATATCGATTTTTAGCATGTTTTGAGCCTATATTTTGAAAACATTCTAGCACTGAGTAGGCATGTACAGATCGCTTCTGGGACCGAAAAATATCGAACTTTCGGGTGTTTTGTGGTTGAATTTGAGATATTAACGGGTGCAGAAGATGCATACACATATTGACTTTGGGCACCTAAAATATCGATTTTCAGCATGTTTTGGGCCTGTATCTGAGTAGGCATGTACAGATCGTTTCTGGGACCCCAAAATATCGAATTTTCGGGTGTTTGGAGCCTGAATTTGAGATATAAACGGGTACAGAAGATGCATTCACATATCGACTTTGGATACTTATAATATCGATTTTTAGCATGTTTTGAGCCTATATTTTGAAAATATTCTAGCACAAAGTAGATATGTACAGATCACTTCTGGGACCCCAAAATATCGTATTTTCGGGGGTTTTAAGCCTGAATTTGAGATATAAACGGGTACAGAAGATGCATGCACATATCGACTTTTGGGCACTTAAAATATCGATTTTTAGCATGTTTTGAGCCTATATTTTGAAAACATTCTAACACGGAGTAGGCATGTACAGATCGCTTCTGGGACCAAAAAACATCGAATTTTCGGGTGTTTTGGGCCTGAATTTGAGATATCGACTTTGGGCACCTAAAATATCGATTTTTAGCATGTTTTGGTCCTATAATTTGAAAATATTCTAGCACTGAGTAGGCATGTACAGATCGCTTCTGGGACCCCAAAATATCGAGTTTTCGGGTGTTTTGAGCCTGAATTTGAGATATAAACGGGTACAGAAAATGCGTGCACATATTGACTTTGGGCACATAAAATATCGATTCTCAGCATGTTTTGGGCCTGTATTTTGAAAATAGTATAAAACGGAGTAGGCAAGTACAGATCGCTTCTGGGACCCCAAAATATCGAATTTTCGGGTGTTTGGTGCCTGAATTTGAGATATAAACGGGTACAGAAGATGAATGCACATATCGACTTTGGACACTTAAAATATCGATTTTTAGCATGTTTTGAGCCTATATTTTGAAAATATTCTAGCACTGAGTAGGCATGTACAGATCGCTTCTGGGACCGAAAAATATCGAACTTTCGGGTGTTTTGTGGTTGAATTTGAGATATTAACGGGTACGGAAGATGCATGCACATATCGACTTTTTGGCACCTAAAATATCGATTTTGAGCATGTTTTGGGTCTGTATCTTGAAAAAATTCTAACTAGGAGTAGGCAAGTACAGATCGCTTCTAGGACCCAAAAATACCGATTTATCGGGTGTTTTGAGCCTGAATTTTGATATAAACGGGTACAGAAGATGAATGCACATATCGACTTTGGACACTTAAAATATCGATTTTTAGCATGTTTTGGGCCTATATTTTGAAAACATTCTAGCACTGAGTAGGCATGTACAGATCGCTTCTGGGACCGAAAAATATCGAACTTTCGGGTGTTTTGTCGTTGAATTTGAGATATTAACGGGTGCAGAAGATGCATACACATATTGACTTTGGGCACCTAAAATATCGATTTTCAGCATGTTTTGGGCCTGTATCTGAGTAGGCATGTACAGATCGTTTCTGGGACCCCAAAATATCGAATTTTCGGGTGTTTGGAGCCTGAATTTGAGATATAAACGGGTACAGAAGATGCATTCACATATCGACTTTGGATACTTAAAATATCGATTTTTAGCATGTTTTGAGCCTATATTTTGAAAATATTCTAGCACAAAGTAGATATGTACAGATCACTTCTGGGACCCCAAAATATCGTATTTTCGGGGGTTTTGAGCCTGAATTTGAGATATAAACGGGTACAGAAGATGCATGCACATATCGACTTTTGGGCACTTAAAATATCGATTTTTAGCATGTTTTGAGCCTATATTTTGAAAACATTCTAACACGGAGTAGGCATGTACAGATCGCTTCTGGGACCAAAAAATATCGAATTTTCGGGTGTTTTGGGCCTGAATTTGAGATATCGACTTTGGGCACCGAAAATATCGATTTTTAGCATGTTTTGGTCCTATAATTTGAAAATATTCTACCACTGAGTAGGCATGTACAGATCGCTTCTGGGACCCCAAAATATTGAATTTTCGGTTGTTTTGGGGATAAATTTGAAATATCGACTTTGGGCACCTAAAATATCGATTTTTAGCATGTTTTAGGCCTATATTTTGAAAATATTCTAGCACTGCGTAAGCATGTACAGATCGCTTCTGGTTCCCCAAAATATCGAGTTTTCGGGTGTTTTGAGCCTGAATTTGAGATATAATCGGGTACAGAAAATGCATTCACTTATTGACTTTGGGCACCTAAAATATCGATTTTCAGCATGTTTTGGGCCTGTATTTTGAAAATACTCTAACACGGAGTAGGCATGTACAGATCGCTTCTGGGACCCAAAAATATCGAATTTTCGGGTGTTTTGAGCCTGAATTTGAGATATAAACAGGTACTGAAGATGCATGCACATATCGACTTTTTGGCACCTAAAATATCGATTTTGAGCATGTTTTGGGTCTGTATCTTGAAAAAATTCTAACTAGGAGTAGGCAAGTACAGATCGCTTCTAGGACCCAAAAATACCGATATTTCGGGTGTTTTGAGCCTGAATTTGAGATATAAACGGGTACAGAAGATGCATGCACATATCGACTTTGGACACTTAAAATATCGATTTTTAGCATGTTTTGAGCCTATATTTTGAAAACATTCTAGCACTGAGTAGGCATGTACAGATCGCTTCTG
Source organism: Petrolisthes cinctipes (assembly GCA_033782935.1). NCBI lineage: Eukaryota > Metazoa > Arthropoda > Malacostraca > Decapoda > Porcellanidae > Petrolisthes > Petrolisthes cinctipes. Next base: position 399,288 of record JAWQEG010000010.1, read on the forward strand.
GGGCCGAAAAATATCGAACTTTCGGGTGTTTTGTGGTTGAATTTGAGATATTAACGGGTGCAGAAGATGCATACACATATTGACTTTGGGCACCTAAAATATCGATTTTCAGCATGTTTTGGGCCTGTATCTGAGTAGGCATGTACAGATCGTTTCTGGGACCCCAAAATATCGAATATTCGGGTGTTTGGAGCCTGAATTTGAGATATAAACGGGTACAGAAGATGCATTCACATATCGACTTTGGATACTTAAAATATCGATTTTTAGCATGTTTTGAGCCTATATTTTATAAATATTCTAGCACAAAGTAGATATGTACAGATCACTTCTGGGACCCTAAAATATCGTATTTTCGGGGGTTTTAAGCCTGAATTTGAGATATAAACGGGTACAGAAGATGCATGCACATATCGACTTTGGACACTTAAAATATCGATTTTTAGCATGTTTTGAGCCTATATTTTGAAAACATTCTAGCACTGAGTAGGCATATACAGATCGCTTCTGGGACCCAAAAATAGCGAATTTTCGGGTGTTTTGAGGTTGAATTTGGGATATAAACGGGTGCAGAAGATGCATACACATTTCGACTTTTGGGCACCTAAAATATCGATTTTCAGGAAGTTTTGGGCCTGTATATTAAAAATACTCTAACACGGAGTAGGCATGTACAGATAGCTTCTGGGACCCCAAAATATCGAATTTTCGGGTGTTTTGGACCTGAATTTGATATATCGATTTTGGGCACCTAAACTATCGATTTTTAGCATGTTTTGGGCCTGTATTTTGAAAATATTCTAGCACTGCGTAGGCATGTACAGATCGCTTCTGGGACCCCAAAATATCGAATTTTCGGTGTTTTGAGCCTGAATTTGAGATATAAACGGGTACAGAAGATGCATGCACATATCGACTTTTGGGCACTTATAATATCGATTTTTAGCATGTTTTGATCCTATATTTTGAAAACATTCTAACACGGAGTAGGCATGTACAGATCGCTTCTGGGACCAAAAAATATCGAATTTTCGGGTGTTTTGGGCCTGAATTTGAGATATCGACTTTGGGCACATAAAATATCGATTTTTAGCATGTTTTAGTCCTATAATTTGAAAATATTCTAGCACTGAGTAGGCATGTACAGATCGCTTCTGGGACCCCAAAATATCGAGTTTTCGGGTGTTTTGAGCCTGAATTTGAGATATAAACGGGTACAGAAAATGCGTGCACATATTGACTTTGAGCACATAAAATATCGATTCTCAGCATGTTTTGGGCCTGTATTTTGAAAATAGTCTAAAACGGAGTAGGCAAGTACAGATCGCTTCTGGGACCCCAAAATATCGAATTTTCGGGTGTTTGGCGCCTGAATTTGAGATATAAACGTGTACAGAAGATGCATCCACATATCGACTTTTGGGCAACTAAAAGATCGATTTTCTGTATGTTTTGAGCCTGTATTTTGAAAATACTCTAACACGGAGTAGGCATGTACAGATTGCTTCTGGGACCCCAAAATATCGAATTTTCGGGTGTTTTGGAGATAAATTTGAAATATCGACTTTGGGCACCTAAAATATCGATTTTTAGCATGTTTTGGGCCTATATTTTGAAAATATTCTAGCACTGAGTAAGCATGTACAGATCGCTTCTGGGACCCCAAAATTTCGAGTTTTCGGGTGTTTTGAGCCTGAATTTGAGATATAAACGGGTACAGAAAATGCATGCACATATTGACTTTGGGCACCTAAAATATCGCTTTTTAGCATGTTTTGGGCCTGTATTTTGAAAACATTCTAACACGGAGTAGGCATGTAGATATCGCTTCTGGGACCCAAAAATATAGAATTTTCGGGTGTTTTGTGGTTGAATTTGAGATATTAACGGGTGCAGAAGATGCATACACATATTGACTTTGGGCACCTAAAATATCGATTTTCAGCATGTTTTGGGCCTGTATCTGAGTAGGCATGTACAGATCGTTTCTGGGACCCCAAAATATCGAATTTTCCGGTGTTTGGAGCCTGAATTTGAGATATAAACGGGTACAGAAGATGCATTCACATATCGACTTTTGGGCACTTAAAATTTCGATTTTTAGCATGTTTTGCGCCTATATTTTGAAAACATTCTAACACGGAGTAGGCATGTACAGATCGCTTCTGGGACCAAAAAATATCGAATTTTCGGGTGTTTTGGGCCTGAATTTGAGATATCGACTTTGGGCACCTAAAATATCGATTTTTAGCATGTTTTGGTCCTATAATTTGAAAATATTCTAGCACTGAGTAGGCATGTACAGATCGCTTCTGGGACCCCAAAATATCGAGTTTTCGGGTGTTTTGAGCCTGAATTTGAGATATAAACGGGTACAGAAAATGCGTGCACATATTGACTTTGAGCACATAAAATATCGATTTTTAGCATGTTTTGGGGCTGTATTTTGAAAATACTCTAAAACGGAGTAGGCAAGTACAGATCGCTTCTGGGACCCCAAAATATCGAATTTTCGGGTGTTTGGTGCCTGAATTTGATATATAAACGGGTACAGAAGATGCATCCACATATCGACTTTTGGGCAAGTAAAAGATCGATTTTCTGTATGTTTTGAGCCTGTATTTTGAAAATACTCTAACACGGAGTAGGCATGTACAGATCGCTTCTTGGACCAAAAAATATCGAATTTTCGGGTGTTTTGGGCCTGAATTTGAGATATCGACTTTGGGCACCTAAAATATCGATTTTTAGCATGTTTTGGTCCTATAATTTGAAAATATTCTAGCACTGAGTAGGCATGTACAGATCGCTTCTGGGACCCCAAAATATCGAGTTTTCGGGTGTTTTGAGCCTGAATTTGAGATATAAACGGGTACAGAAAATGCATGCACATATTGACTTTGGGCACCTAAAATATCGCTTTTTAGCATGTTTTGGGCCTGTATTTTGAAAATACTCTAACACGGAGTAGGCATGTACAGATCGCTTCTGGGACCCAAAAATATCGAATTTTCGGATGTTTTGAGCCTTAATTTGAGATATAAACAGGTACAGAAGATGCATGCACATATCGACTTTGGACACTTAAAATATCGATTTTTAGCATGTTTTGGGCCTGTATCTGAGTAGGCATGTACAGATCGCTTCTGGGACCCCAAAATATCGAATTTTCGGGTGTTTGGAGCCTGAATTTGAGATATAAACGGGTATAGAAGATGCATGCACATATCGACTTTGGACACTTAAAATATCGATTTTTAGCATGTTTTGAGCCTATATTTTGAAAATATTCTAGCACAAAGAACATATGTACAGATCACTTCTGGGACCCCAAAATATCGAATTTTCGGGTGTTTTAAGCCTGAATTTGAAATATAGACGGGTACAGAAGATGGATGCACATATCGACTTTGGACACTTAAAATATCGATTTTTAGCATGTTTTGAGCCTGTATTTTGAAAATACTCTAACACGGAGTAGGCATGTACAGATCGCTTCTGGGACCCAAAAATATCGAATTTTCGGGTGTTTTGAGCCTGAATTTGAGATATAAACAGGTACGGAAGATGCATGCACATATCGACTTTTTGGCACCTAAAATATAGATTTTGAGCATGTTTTGGGTCTGTATCTTGAAAAAATTCTAACTAGGAGTAGGCAAGTACAGATCTCTTCTAGGACCCAAAAATACCGATTTTTCGGGTGTTTTGAGCCTGAATTTGAGATATAAACGGGTATAGAAGATGAATGCACATATCGACTTTGGACACTTAAAATATCGATTTTTAGCATGTTTTGAGCCTATATTTTGAAAACATTCTAGCACTGAGTAGGCATGTACAGATCGCTTCTGGGACCGAAAAATATCGAACTTTCGGGTGTTTTGTGGTTGAATTTGAGATATTAACGGGTGCAGAAGATGCATACACATATTGACTTTGGGCACCTAAAATATCGATTTTCAGCATGTTTTGGGCCTGTTTCTGAGTAGGCATGTACAGATCGTTTCTGGGACCCCCAAATATCGAATTTTCGGGTGTTTGGAGCCTGAATTTGAGATATAAACGGGTACAGAAGATGCATTCACATATCGACTTTGGATACTTAAAATATCGATTTTTAGCATGTTTTGAGCCTATATTTTGAAAATATTCTAGCACAAAGTAGATATGTACAGATCACTTCTGGGACCCCAAAATATCGTATTTTCGGGGGTTTTAAGCCTGAATTTGAGATATAGACGGGTACAGAAGATGCATGCACATATCGAGTTTGGACACTTAAAATATCGATTTTTAGCATGTTTTGAGCCTATATTTTGAAAATACTCTAACATGGAGTAGGCATGTACAGATCGCTTCTAGGACCCAAAAATATCGAATTTTCGGGTGTTTTGAGCCTGAATTTGAGATATAAACAGGTACGGAAGATGCATGCACATATCGACTTTTTGGCACCTAAAATATCGATTTTGAGCATGTTTTGGGTCTGTATCTTGAAAAAATTCTAACTAGGAGTAGGCAAGTACAGATCGCTTCTAGGACCCAAAAATACCGATTTTTCGGGTGTTTTGAGCCTGAATTTGAGATATAAACGGGTACAGAAGATGAATGCACATATCGACTTTGGACACTTAAAATATCGATTTTTAGCATGTTTTGAGCCTATATTTTGAAAACATTCTAGCACTGAGTAGGCATGTACAGATTGCTTCTGGGACCGAAAAATATCGAACTTTCGGGGGTTTTGTGGTTGAATTTGAGATATTAACGGGTACAGAAGATGCATACACATATTGTCTTTGGGCACCTAAAATATCGATTTTCAGCATGTTTTGGGCCTGTATCTGGGTAGGCATGTACAGATCGTTTCTGGGACCCCAAAATATCGAATTTTCGGGTGTTTGGAGCCTGAATTTGAGATATAAACGGGTACAGAAGATGCATTCACATATCGACTTTGGATACTTAAAATATCGATTTTTAGCATGTTTTGAGCCTATATTTTGAAAATATTCTAGCACAAAGTAGATATGTACAGATCACTTCTGGGACCCCAAAATATAGTGTATTTTCGGGGGTTTTAAGCCTGAATTTGAGATATAAACGGGTACAGAAGATGCATGCACATATCGACTTTTGGGCACTTAAAATATCGATTTTTAGCATGTTTTGAGCCTATATTTTGAAAACATTCTAACACGGAGTAGGCATGTACAGAGCGCTTCTGGGACCACAAAATAATTTCGAATTTTCGGGTGTTTTGGGCCTGAATTTGAGATATCGACTTTGGGCACCTAAAATATCGATTTTTAGCATGTTTTGGTCCTATAATTTGAAAATATTCTAGCACTGAGTAGGCATGTACAGATCGCTTCTGGGACCCCAAAATATCGAGTTTTCGGGGGTTTTGAGCCTGAATTTGAGATATAAACGGGTACAGAAAATGCGTGCACATATTGACTTTGAGCACATAAAATATCGATTATCAGCATGTTTTGGGCCTGTATTTTGAAATTACTCTAAAACGTAGTAGGCATGTACAGATCGCTTCTGGGACCCCAAAATATCGAATTTTCGGTTGTTTTGGGGATAAATTTGAAATATCGACTTTGGGCACCTAAAATATCGATTTTTAGCATGTTTTGGGCCTATATTTTGAAAATATTCTAGCACTGCGTAAGCATGTACAGATCGCTTCTGGTACCCCAAAATATCGAGTTTTCGGGTATTTTGAGCCTGAATTTGAGATATAATCGGGTACAGAAAATGCATTCACTTATTGACTTTGGGCACCTAAAATATCGATTTTCAGCATGTTTTGGGCCTGTATTTTGAAAATACTCTAACACGGAGTAGGCATGTACAGATCGCTTCTGGGACCCAAAAATATCGAATTTTCGGGTGTTTTGAGCCTGAATTTGAGATATAAACAGGTACTGAAGATGCATGCACATATCGACTTTTTGGCACCTAAAATATCGATTTTGAGCATGTTTTGGGTCTGTATCTTGAAAAAATTCTAACTAGGAGTAGGCAAGTACAGATCGCTTCTAGGACCCAAAAATACCGATTTTTCGGGTGTTTTGAGCCTGAATTTGAGATATAAACGGGTACAGAAGATGCATGCACATATCGACTTTGGACACATAAAATATCGATTTTTAGCATGTTTTGAGCCTATATTTTGAAAACATTCTAGCACTGAGTAGGCATGTACAGATCGCTTCTGGGGCCGAAAAATATCGAACTTTCGGGTGTTTTGTGGTTGAATTTGAGATATTAACGGGTGCAGAAGATGCATACACATATTGACTTTGGGCACCTAAAATATCGATTTTCAGCATGTTTTGGGCCTGTATCTGAGTAGGCATGTACAGATCGTTTCTGGGACCCCAAAATATCGAATTTTCGGGTGTTTGGAGCCTGAATTTGAGATATAAACGGGTACAGAAGATGCATTCACATATCGACTTTGGATACTTAAAATATCGATTTTTAGCATGTTTTGAGCCTATATTTTGAAAATATTCTAGCACAAAGTAGATATGTACAGATCACTTCTGGGACCCCAAAATATCGTATTTTCGGGGGTTTTAAGCCTGAATTTGAGATATAAACGGGTACAGAAGATGCATGCACATATCGACTTTTGGGCACTTAAAATATCGATTTTTAGCATGTTTTGAGCCTATATTTTGAAAACATTCTAACACGGAGTAGGCATGTACAGATCGCTTCTGGGACCAAAAAATATCGAATTTTCGGGTGTTTTGGGCCTGAATTTGAGATATCGACTTTGGGCACCTAAAATATCGATTTTTAGCATGTTTTGGTCCTATAATTTGAAAATATTCTAGCACTGAGTAGGCATGTACAGATCGCTTCTGGGACCCCAAAATATCGAGTTTTAGGGTGTTTTGAGCCTGAATTTGAGATATAAACGGGTACAGAAAATGCGTGCACATATTGACTTTGAGCACATAAAATATCGATTCTCAGCATGTTTTGGGCCTGTATTTCGAAAATACTCTAAAACGGAGTAGGCAAGTACAGATCGCTTCTGGGACCCCAAAATATCGAATTTTTGGGTGTTTGATGCCTGAATTTGAGATATAAACGTGTACAGAAGATGCATCCACATATCGACTTTTGGGCAAGTAAAAGATCGATTTTCTGTATGTTTTGAGCCTGTATTTTGAAAATACTCTAACACGGAGTAGGCATGTACAGATTGCTTCTGGGACCCCAAAATATCGAATTTTCGGGTGTTTTGGAGATAAATTTGAAATATCGACTTTGGGCACCTAAAATATCGATTTTTAGCATGTTTTGTGCCTATATTTTGAAAATATTCTAGCACTGAGTAAGCATGTACAAATCGCTTCTGGGACCCCAAAATATCGAGTTTTCGGGTGTTTTGAGCCTGAATTTGAGATATAAACGGGTACAGAAAATGCATGCACATATTGACTTTGGGCACCTAAAATATCGCTTTTTAGCATGTTTTGGGCCTGTATTTTGAAAATACTCTAACACGGAGTAGGCATGTACATATCGCTTCTGGGACCCAAAAATATCGAATTTTCGGGTGTTTTGAGCCTCAATTTGAGATATAAATAGATACTGAAGATGCATGCACATATCGACTTTTGGGCACCTAAAATATCGATTTTGGGCATGTTTTGGGTCTGTATCTTGAAAAAATTCTAACTAGGAGTAGGCAAGTACAGATCGCTTCTAGGACCCAAAAATACCGATTTTTCGGGTGTTTTGAGCCTGAATTTGAGATATAAACGGGTACAGAAGATGCATGCACATATCGACTTTGGACACTTAAAATATCGATTTTTAGCATGTTTTGGGCCGGTATCTGAGTAGGCATGTACAGATCGCTTCTGGGACCCCAAAATATCGAATTTTCGGGTGTTTGGAGCCTGAATTTGAGATATAAACGGGTATAGAAGATGCATGCACATATCGACTTTGGACACTTAAAATATCGATTTTAAGCATGTTTTGAGCCTATATTTTGAAAACATTCTAGCACTGAGTAGGCATGTACAGATCGCTTCTGGGACCGAAAAATATCGAACTTTCGGGTGTTTTGTGGTTGAATTTGAGATATTAACGGGTGCAGAAGATGCATACACATATTGACTTTGGGCACCTAAAATATCGATTTTCAGCATGTTTTGGGCCTGTATCTGAGTAGGCATGTACAGATCGTTTCTGGGACCCCAAAATATCGAATTTTCGGGTGTTTGGAGCCTGAATTTGAGATATAAACGGGTACAGAAGATGCATTCACATATCGACTTTGGATACTTAAAATATCGATTTTTAGCATGTTTTGAGCCTATATTTTGAAAATATTCTAGCACAAAGTAGATATGTACAGATCACTTCTGGGACCCAAAAATATCGTATTTTCTGGGGTTTTAAGCCTGAATTTGAGATATAAACAGGTACAGAAGATGCATGCACATATCGACTTTGGACACTTAAAATATCGATTTTTAGCATGTTTTGAGCCTATATTTTGAAAACATTCTAGCACTGAGTAGGCATGTACAGATTGCTTCTGGGACCCAAAAATAACGAATTTTCGGGTGTTTTGAGGTTGAATTTGCGATATAAACGGGTACAGAAGATGCATACACATATTGACTTTGAGCACATAAAATATCGATTCTCAGCATGTTTTGGGCCTGTATTTTGAAAATACTCTAAAACGGAGTAGGCAAGTACAGATCGCTTCTGGGACCCCTAAATATCGAATTTTCGGGTGTTTGGTGCCTGAATTTGAGATATAAACGGGTACAGAAGATGCATCCACATATCGAATTTTGGGCAAGTAAAAGATCGATTTTCTGTATGTTTTGAGCCTGTATTTTGAAAATACTCTAACACGGAGTAGGCATGTACAGATTGCTTATGGGACCCCAAAATATCGAATTTTCGGGTGTTTTGGAGATAAATTTGAAATATCGACTTTGGGCACCTAAAATATCGATTTTTAGCATGTTTTGGGCCTATATTTTGAAAATATTCTAGCACTGAGTAAGCATGTACAGATCGCTTTTGGGACCCCAAAATATCGAGTTTTCGGGTGTTTTGAGCCTGAATTTGAGATATAAACGGGTACAGAAAATGCATGCACATATTGACTTTGGGCACCTAAAATATCGCTTTTTAGCATGTTTTGGGCCTGTATTTTGAAAATACTCTAACACGGAGTAGGCATGTACATATCGCTTCTGGGACCCAAAAATATCGAATTTTCGGGTGTTTTGAGCCTTAATTTGAGATATAAATAGGTACTGAAGATGCATGCACATATCGACTTTTGGGCACCTAAAATATCGATTTTGGGCATGTTTTGGGTCTGTATCTTGAAAAAATTCTAACTAGGAGTAGGCAAGTACAGATCGCTTCTAGGACCCAAAAATACCGATTTTTCGGGTGTTTTGAGCCTGAATTTGAGATATAAACGGGTACAGAAGATGCATGCACATATCGACTTTGGACACTTAAAATATCGATTTTTAGCATGTTTTGGGCCGGTATCTGAGTAGGCATGTACAGATCGCTTCTGGGACCCCAAAATATCGAATTTTCGGGTGTTTGGAGCCTGAATTTGAGATATAAACGGGTACAGAAGATGAATGCACATATCGACTTTGGACACTTAAAATATCGATTTTTAGCATGTTTTGAGCCTATATTTTGAAAACATTCTAGCACTGAGTAGGCATGTACAGATCGCTTCTGGGACCGAAAAATATCGAACTTTCGGGTGTTTTGTGGTTGAATTTGAGATATTAACGGGTGCAGAAGATGCATACACATATTGACTTTGGGCACCTAAAATATCGATTTTCAGCATGTTTTGGGCCTGTATCTGAGTAGGCATGTACAGATCGTTTCTGGGACCCCAAAATATCGAATTTTCGGGTGTTTGGAGCCTGAATTTGAGATATAAACGGGTACAGAAGATGCATTCACATATCGACTTTGGATACTTAAAATATCGATTTTTAGCATGTTTTGAGCCTATATTTTGAAAATATTCTAGCACAAAGTAGATATGTAGAGATCACTTCTGGGACCCCAAAATATCGTATTTTCGGGGGTTTTAAGCCTGAATTTGAGATATAAACAGGTACAGAAGATGCATGCACATATCGACTTTGGACACTTAAAATATCGATTTTTAGCATGTTTTGAGCCTACATTTTGAAAACATTCTAGCACTGAGTAGGCATGTACAGATTGCTTCTGGGACCCAAAAATAACGAATTTTCGGGTGTTTTGAGGTTGAATTTGCGATATAAACGGGTGCAGAAGATGCATACACATATCGACTTTTGGGCACCTAAAATATCGATTTTCAGGATGTTTTGGGCCTGTATATTAAAAATACTCTAACACGGAGTAGGCATGTACAGATAGCTTCTGGGACCCCAAAATATCGAATTTTCGGGTGTTTTGGTCCTGAATTTGATATATCGATTTTGGGCACCTAAAATATCGATTTTTAGCATGTTTTGGGCCTGTATTTTGAAAATATTCTAGCACTGCGTAGGCATGTACAGATCGCTTCTGGGACCCCAAAATATCGAATTTTCGGTGTTTTGAGCCTGAATTTGAGATATAAACCGGTACAGAAGATGCATGCACATATCGACTTTTGGGCACTTAAAATATCGATTTTGAGCATGTTTTGGGTCTGTATCTTGAAAAAATTCTAACTAGGAGTAGGCAAGTACATATCGCTTTTAGGACCCAAAAATACCGATTTTTCGGGTGTTTTGAGCCTGAATTTGAGATATAAACGGGTACAGAAGATGAATGCACATATCGACTTTGGACACTTAAAATATCGATTTTTAGCATGTTTTGGGCCTATATTTTGAAAACATTCTAGCACTGAGTAGGCATGTACAGATCGCTTCTGGGACCGAAAAATATCGAACTTTCGGGTTTTTTGTGGTTGAATTTGAGATATTAACGGGTGCAGAAGATGCATACACATATTGACTTTGGGCACCTAAAATATCGATTTTCAGCATGTTTTGGGCCTGTATTTTGAAAATACTCTAACACGGAGTAGGCATGTACAGATCGCTTCTGGGACCCAAAAACATCGAATTTTCGGGTGTTTTGAGCCTGAATTTGAGATATAAACAGGTACTGAAGATGCATGCAAATATAGACTTTTTGGCACCTAAAATATCGATTTTGAGCATGTTTTGGGTCTGTATCTTGAAAAAATTCTAACTAGGAGTAGGCAAGTACAGATCGCTTCTAGGACCCAAAAATACCGATTTTTCGGGTGTTTTGAGCCTGAATTTGAGATATAAACGGGTACAGAAGATGCATGCACATATCGACTTTGGACACTTAAAATATCGATTTTTAGCATGTTTTGAGCCTATATTTTGAAAACATTCTAGCACTGAGTAGGCATGTACAGATCGCTTCTGGGGCCGAAAAATATCGAACTTTCGGGTGTTTTGTGGTTGAATTTGAGATATTAACGGGTGCAGAAGATGCATACACATATTGACTTTGGGCACCTAAAATATCGATTTTCAGCATGTTTTGGGCCTGTATCTGAGTAGGCATGTACAGATCGTTTCTGGGACCCCAAAATATCGAATTTTCGGGTGTTTGGAGCCTGAATTTGAGATATAAACGGGTACAGAAGATGCATTCACATATCGACTTTGGATACTTAAAATATCGATTTTTAGCATGTTTTGAGCCTATATTTTGAAAATATTCTAGCACAAAGTAGATATGTACAGATCACTTCTGGGACCCCAAAATATCGTATTTTCGGGGGTTTTAAGCCTGAATTTGAGATATAAACGGGTACAGAAGATGCATCCACATATTGACTTTTGGGCAAGTAAAAGATCGATTTTCTGTATGTTTTGAGCCTGTATTTTGAAAATACTCTAACACGGAGTAGGCATGTACAGATTGCTTCTGGGACCCCAAAATATCGAATTTTCGGGTGTTTTGGAGATAAATTTGAAATATCGACTTTGGGCACCTAAAATATCGATTTTTAGCATGTTTTGGGTCTATATTTTGAAAATATTCTAGCACTGAGGAAGCATGTACAGATCGCTTCTGGGTCCCCAAAATATCGAGTTTTCGGGTGTTTTGAGCCTGAATTTGAGATATAAACGGGTACAGAAAATGCATGCACATATTGACTTTGGGCACCTAAAATATCGCTTTTTAGCATGTTTTGGGCCTGTATTTTGAAAATACTCTAACACGGAGTAGGCATGTACATATCGCTTCTGGGACCCAAAAATATCGAATTTTTGGGTGTTTTGAGCCTTAATTTGAGATATAAACAGGTACTGAAGATGCATGCACATATCGACTTTTGGGCACCTAAAATATCGATTTTGATCATGTTTTGGGTCTGTATCTTGAAAAAATTCTAACTAGGAGTAGGCAAGTACAGATCGCTTCTAGCACCCAAAAATACCGATTTTTCGAGTGTTTTGAGCCTGAATTTGAGATATAAACGGGTACAGAAGATGCATGCACATATCGACTTTGGACACTTAAAATATCGACTTTTAGCATGTTTTGGGCCTGTATCTGAGTAGGCATGTACAGATCGCTTCTGGGACCCCAAAATATCGATTTTTCGGGTGTTTGGAGCCTGAATTTGAGATATAAACGGGTATAGAAGATGGATGCACATATCGACTTTGGACACTAAAAATATCGATTTTTAGCATGTTTTGAGCCTATATTTTGAAAACATTCTAGCACTGAGTAGGCATGTACAGATCGCTTCTGGGACCGAAAAATATCGAACTTTCGGGTGTTTTGTGGTTGAATTTGAGATATATTAACGGGTGCAGAAGATGCATACACATATTGACTTTGGGCACCTAAAATATCGATTTTCAGCATGTTTTGGGCCTGTATCTGAGTAGGCATGTACAGATTGTTTCTGGGACCCCAAAATATCGAATTTTCGGGTGTTTGGAGCCTGAATTTGAGATATAAACGGGTACAGAAGATGCATTCACATATCGACTTTGGATACTTAAAATATCGATTTTTAGCATGTTTTGAGCCTATATTTTGAAAATATTCTAGCACAAAGTAGATATGTACAGATCACTTCTGGGACCCCAAAATATCGTATTTTCGGGGGTTTTAAGCCTGAATTTGAGATATAAACGGGTACAGAAGATGCATGCACATATCGACTTTGGACACTTAAAATATCGATTTTTAGCATGTTTTGAGCCTATATTTTGAAAACATTCTAGCACTGAGTAGGCATGTACAGATTGCTTCTGGGACCCAAAAATAACGAATTTTCGGGTGTTTTGAGGTTGAATTTGGGATATAAACGGGTGCAGAAGATGCATACACATATCGACTTTTGGGCACCTAAAATATCGATTTTCAGGATGTTTTGGGCCTGTATATTAAAAATACTCTAACACGGAGTAGGCATGTACAGATAGCTTCTGGGACCCCAAAATATCGAATTTTCGGGAGTTTTGGGCCTGAATTTGATATATCGATTTTGGGCACCTAAAATATCGATTTTTAGCATGTTTTGGGCCTGTATTTTGAAAATATTCTAGCACTGCGTAGGCATGTACAGATCGCTTCTGGGACCCCAAAATATCGAATTTTCGGTGTTTTGAGCCTGAATTTGAGATATAAACCGGTACAGAAGATGCATGCACATATCGACTTTTGGGCACTTAAAATATCGATTTTTAGCATGTTTTGTACCTGTATTTTGAAAATATTCTAACACGGAGTAGGCATGTACATATCGCTTCTGGGACCCAAAAATATCGAATTTTCGGGTGTTTTGAGCCTTAATTTGAGATATAAACAGGTACTGAAGATGCATGCACATATCGACTTTTGGGCACCTAAAATATCGATTTTGATCATGTTTTGGGTCTGTATCTTGAAAAAATTCTAACTAGGAGTAGGCAAGTACAGATCGCTTCTAGGACCCAAAAATACCGATTTTTCGGGTGTTTTGAGCCTGAATTTGAGATATAAACGGGTACAGAAGATGAATGCACATATCGACTTTGGACACTTAAAATATCGATTTTAGCATGTTTTGGGCCTGTATCTGAGTAGGCATGTACAGATCGCTTCTGGGACCCCAAAATATCGAATTTTCGGGTGTTTGGAGCCTGAATTTGAGATATAAACGGGTATAGAAGATGCATGCACATATCGACTTTGGACACTTAAAATATCGATTTTTAGCATGTTTTGAGCCTATATTTTGAAAACATTCTAGCACTGAGTAGGCATGTACAGATCGCTTCTGGCACCGAAAAATATCGAACTTTCGGGTGTTTTGTGGTTGAATTTGAGATATTAACGGGTGCAGAAGATGCATACACATATTGACTTTGGGCACCTAAAATATCGATTTTCAGCATGTTTTGGGCCTGTATCTGAGTAGGCATGTACAGATCGTTTCTGGGACCCCAAAATATCGAATTTTCGGGTGTTTGGAGCCTGAATTTGAGATATAAACGGGTACAGAAGATGCATTCACATATCGACTTTGGATACTTAAAATATCGATTTTTAGCATGTTTTGAGCCTATATTTTGAAAATATTCTAGTACAAAGTAGATATGTACAGATCACTTCTGGGACCCCAAAATATCGTATTTTCGGGGGTTTTAAGCCTGAATTTGAGATATAAACGGGTACAGAAGATGCATGCACATATCGACTTTGGACACTAAAAATATCGATTTTTAGCATGTTTTGAGCCTATATTTTGAAAACATTCTAGCACTGAGTAGGCATGTACAGATTGCTTCTGGGACCCAAAAATAACGAATTTTCGGGTGTTTTGAGGTTGAATTTGGGATATAAACGGGTGCAGAAGACGCATACACATATCGACTTTTGGGCACCTAAAATATCGATTTTCAGGATGTTTTGGGCCTGTATATTAAAAATACTCTAACACGGAGTAGGCATGTACAGATAGCTTCTGGGACCCCAAAATATCGAATTTTCGGGTGTTTTGGGCCTGAATTTGATATATCGATTTTGTGCACCTAAAATATCGATTTTTAGCATGTTTTGGGCCTGTATTTTGAAAATATTCTAGCACTGCGTAGGCATGTACAGATCTCTTCTGGGACCCCAAAATATCGAATTTTCGGTGTTTTGAGCCTGAATTTGAGATATAAACCGGTACAGAAGATGCATGCACATATCGACTTTAGGGGCCCTAAAATATTGATTTTTAACATGTTTTGGGTCTGTATCTTGAAAACATTCTCACTAGGTGTAGGCATGTACAGTTCGCTTCTAGGACCATAAAATACCGAATTTTCGAGTGTTTTGAGCCAGAATTTGAGATATAAACGGGTACAGAAGATGCATGCACATATCGACTTTGGACACCTAAAATATCGATTTTTAGCATGTTTTGGGCCTGTTTTTTGAAAATACTAAAACACGGAGTAGGCATGTACAGATCGCTTCTTCGACCCCAAAATATCGAATTGTCTGGTGTTTTGAGCCTGAATTTGAGATATAAACGGGTACTGAAGATGCATGCACATATCAACTTTAGGGGCCCTAAAATATTGATTTTTAACATGTTTTGGGTCTGTATCTTGAAAACATTCTCACTAGGTGTAGGCATGTTCAGTTCGCTTCTAGGACCAAAAAATACCGAATTTTCGGGTGTTTTGAGCCTGAATTTGAGATATAAACGGGTACAGAAGATGCATGCACATATCGACTTTAGACACTTAAAATATCGATTTTTAGCATGTTTTGAGCCTTTACTTTGAAAACATTCTAGCACTGAGTAGGCATGTACAGATCGCTTCTGGGACCCAAAAATATCGAATTTTCGGGTGTTTTGAGGTTGAATTTTTTATATAAACGGGTGCAGAAGATGCATACACATATTGACTTTGGGCACCTAAACTAGCGATTTTCACCATGCTTTGGGCCTGTATTTTGAAAATGCTCTAACACGGAGTAGGCATGTACGGATCGCTTCTGGGATCCCAGAATATCGAGTTTTCAGGTGTTTTTGGTCTTAATTTGATATATCGACTTTGGGCACTTAAAATATCGATTTTTAGCATGTTTTGGGCCTATATTTTGAAAATAATCTGGCACTGAGTAGGCATGTACAAATCGCTTCTGGGACCCAAAAATATCGAATTTTCGGGTGTTTGGAGTCTGAATTTGAGATTTAAACGGGTACTGAAGATGCATGCACATATCGACTTGTGGGCACCTAAAATATCGATTTTGAGCAAGTTTTGGGTCTGTATCTTGAAAATATTCTAACTAGGAGTAGGCATGTGCATATCGCTTCTAGGACCCAAAAATACCGAATTTTCGGGTGTTTTGAGCCTGAATTTAGGATATAAACGGGTACAGAAGATCGACTTTGGACACTAAAAATATCGATTTTTAGCTTGTTTTGAGCCTATATTTTGAAAACATTCTAGCCCTGAGTAGGCATGTACAGATCGCTTCTGGGATCCAAAAATATCGAATTTTCGGGTGTTTTGAGGTTGAATTTGGGATATAAACGGTTGCAGAAGATGCATTCACATATCGACTTTGGGCACCTAAAATATCGATTTTCAGCATGTTTTGGGCCTGTATCTGAGTAGGCATGTACAGATCGCTTCTGGGAACCCAAAATATCGAATTTCCGGGTGTTAGGAACCTGAATTTGAGAAATAAACGGAAACATAAGATGCATGCACATATCGACTTTGGGCACCTAAAAGATCGATTTTCAGTATACAGTAATTTGGGCCTGTATTTTGAAAATACTCTAACACGGAGTAGGCATGTACAGATCGCTTCTGGGACTCCAAAATATCGGATTTTCGGGTGTTTTGGGCCTGAATTTGAGATATCGACTTTGTGCAACTAAAATATCTATTTCTAGCGTGTTTTGGGTCTATATTTTGAAAATATTCTAGCACTGAGTAGGCATGTACAGATCGCTTCTGGGACCCCAAAATATCGAATTTTCGGGTGTTTTCAGCCTGAATTTGAGATATAAACGGGTACTGAAGATGCATGCACATATCGACTTTTGGGTACCTAAAATATCGATTTTTAAGTATGTTTTGGGTCTGTATCTTGAAAACATTATAACTAGGAGTAGGCATGTACTGATCGCTTCTAGGACCCCGAAATACCGAATTTTCGGGTGTTTTGATCCTGAATTTGAGATATAAACGGGTACCGAAGATGCATGCACATATCGACTTTGGACACGCAAAATATCGATTTTTAGCATGTTTTGAGCCTATATTTTGAAAATACTCTAACACGGAGTAAGCATGTACATATCGCTTCTGGGACTCCAAAATATCGAATTTTCGGGTGTTTTGAGCCTGAATTTGAGATATAAACGGGTACAGAAGATGCATGCACATATTGACTTTGGACAATTAAAATATCGATTTTGAGCATGTTTTGGGTCTATATTTTGAAAATATTCTAGCACTGAGTAGGCATGTACAGATCGCTTCTGGGACTCCAAAAAATCGAATTTTCGGGTGTTTTGAGCCTGAATATGAGATATAAACGGGTACAGAAGATGCATGCACATATTGACTTTGGGCACCTAAAATATCGATTTTCAGCATGTTTTGGGCGTGTATCTGAATAGGCCAGTACAGATCGCTTCTGGGACCCCAAAATATCGAATTTCCAGGTGTTTGGAACCTGAATTTGAGATATAAACGGGTACAGAAGATGCTTGCACATATCGACTTTTGGGCACCTAAAAGATCGATTTTCAGTATGTTTTGTGCCTGTATTTTGAAAATACTCTAATATGGAGTAGTCATGTACAGATCGCTTCTGGGGCCCCAAAATATCGAATTTTCGGGTGTTTTGGGCCTGAATTTGAGATATCGACTTTGGGCACCTAAAATATCGATTTTTAGCATGTTTTGGGACTACATTTTGAATATATTCTAGCAGTGAGTAGGCATGTACAGATCGCTTCTGGGACCCCAAAATATCGAATTTTCGGGTGTTTTGACCCTGAATTTGATATATAAACGGGTACTGAAGATGCATGCACATATCAACTTTTTGCACCTAAAATATCGATTTTGAGCATGTTTTGGGTCTGTATCTTGAAAACATTCTAACTAGGAGTAGGCATGTACATATCGCTTCTTGGACCCAAAAATACCGAATTTTCGAGTGTTTTGATCCTGAATTTAAGATATAAACGGGTTCAAAAGTACGACTTTGGAAACTAAAAATATCGATTTTTAGCATGTTTTGAGCCTATATTTTGAAAAAAAATTCTAGCACTGGGTAGGCATGTACAGATCGCTTCTGGGACCCAAAAATATCGAATTTTAGGGTGTTTTGAGGTTGAATTTGAGATATAAACGGGTACAGAAGATTCATGCACATATCGACTTTTGGGCACCTAAAAGATCGATTTTCAGTATGTTTTGGGCCTGTATTTCGAAAATACTCTAACACGGAGTAGGCATGTACAGATCGCTTCTGGGACCCTAAAATATCGAATTTTCCGGTGTTTTGGGCTTGAATTTGATATATCGACTCTAGGCACCTAAAATATCGATTTTTAGCATGTTTTGGGTCTATATTTTGAAAATGTTCTAGCACTGAGTAGGCATGTACAGATCGCTTTTGGGACCCCAAAATATCGAATTTTCGGGTGTTTTGAGCCTGAAAGAGATATAAACGGGTACAGAAGATGCATGCACATATCGACTTTTGGCCACCTAAAATATCGATTTTGAGCATGTTTTGGGTCTGTATCTTGAAAACATTCTAACTAGGAGTAGGCATGTACAGATCGCTTCTAGGACCCAAAAATATAGAATTTTCGGGTGTTTTGAGCCTGAATTTGAGATAGAAACCGGTACTGAAGATATATGCACATATCGACTTTGGTCACCTAAAGTATCGATTTTCAGGATGTTTTGGCCCTATATTTTGAATGTATTCTAGCATTGTGTAAGCATGTTCAGATTGCTTCTGAGACCCAAAAATATTGAATTTTCGGGTGTTTTGAGCCTGAATTTGGGATATAAACGGGTACAGAAGATGAATGCACATATGGATTTTGGGCACATAAAATATCGGTTTTCTGCTTGTTTTGGGTCTGTATTTTGAAAATATTTTAACATTGAGTAGGCATTTACAGATCCCTTCTGGGAACAAAAAGTATCGAATTTTAAAGTGTTTTAAACCTGAATTTGGGATACAAGCGAGTGCTGATGATTCATGCACATATCGATTTTGGGCACCAAAAATTGCGATTTTCAGCTTATTTTGGGCCTGTATTTTGAAAATATTTTAACACTGAGTATGCAGGTACAGATCGCTTTTGGGACCCCAAAATATCGAATTTTCGGGTGTTTGGAGCCTGAATTTGAGATATAAACGGGTACAGAAGATGCATTCATATATCGACTTTGGACACTTAAAATATCGATTTTTAGCATGTTTTGAGCCTATATTTTGAAAATATTCTAGCACAAAGTAGATATGTACAGATCACTTCTAGGACCCCAAAATATCGTATTTTCGGGTGTTTTAAGCCTGAATTGGAGATATAAACGGGTACAGAAGATGCATGCACATATCGACTTTGGACACTTAAAATATCGATTTTTAGAATGTTTTGAGCCTATATTTTGAAAACATTCTAGCACTGAGTAGGTATGTACAGATCGCTTCTGGGACCCAAAAATAACGAATTTTCGGGTGTTTTGAGGTTGAATTTGGGATATAAACGGGTGCAGAAGATGCATACACATATCGACTTTTGGGCACCTAAAATATCGATTTTCAGCATGTTTTGGGCCTGTATATTAAATATACTCTAACACGGAGTAGGCATGTAGAGATAGCTTCTGGGACCCCAAAATATCGAATTTTCGGGTGTTTTGGGCCTGAATTTGATATATCGATTTTGGGCACCTAAAATATCGATTTTTAGCATGTTTAGGGCCTGTATTTTGAAAATATTCTAGCACTGCGTAGGCATGTACAGATCGCTTCTGGGACCCCAAAATATCGAATTTTCGGTGTTTTGAGCCTGAATTTGAGATATAAACGGGTACAGAAGATGCATGCACATATCGACTTTTGGGCACTTAAAATATCGATTTTTAGCATGTTTTGAGCCTATATTTTGAAAACATTCTAACACGGAGTAGGCATGTACAGATCGCTTCTGGGACCAAAAAATATCGAATTTTCGGGTGTTTTGGGCCTGAATTTGAGATATCGACTTTGGGCACCTAAAATATCGATTTTTAGCATGTTTTGGTCCTATAATTTGAAAATATTCTAGCACTGAGTAGGCATGTACAGATCGCTTCTGGGACCCCAAAATATTGAGTTTTCGGGTGTTTGGAGCCTGAATTTGAGATATAAACGTGTACAGAAAATGTGTGCACATATTGACTTTGAGCACATAAAATATCGATTCTCAGCATGTTTTGGGCCTGTATTTTGAAAATACTCTAAAACGGAGTAGGCAAGTACAGATCGCTTCTGGGACCCCAAAATATCGAATTTTCGGGTGTTTGGTGCCTGAATTTGAGATATAAACGGGTACAGAAGATGCATCCACATATCGACTTTTGGGCACCTAATAAATCGATTTTCTGTATGTTTTCGTCCTGTATTTTGAAGATACTCTAACACGGAGTAGGCATGTACAGATTGCTTCTGGAACCCCAAAATATCGAATTAGCGGGTGTTTTGGGGATAAATTTGAAATATCGACTTTTGGCACCTAAAATATCGATTTTTAGCATGTTTTGGGCCTATATTTTGAAGTTATTCTAGCACTGAGTAAGCATGTACAGATTGCTTATGGGACCCCAAAATATCGAATTTTCGGGTGTTTTGAGCCTGAATTTGAGATATAAACGGGTACAGAAAATGCATGCACATATTGACTTTGGGCACCTAAAATATCGATTTTTAGCATGTTTTGTGCCTGTATTTTGAAAATATTCTAACACGGAGTAGGCATGTACATATCGCTTCTGGGACCCAAAAATATCGAATTTTCGGGTGTTTTGAGCCTTAATTTGAGATATAAACAGGTACTGAAGATGCATGCACATATCGACTTTTGGGCACCTAAAATATCGATTTTGAGCATGTTTTGGGTCTGTATCTTGAAAAAATTCTAACTAGGAGTAGGCAAGTACATATCACTTCTAGGACCCAAAAATACTGATTTTTCGGGTGTTTTGAGCCTGAATTTGATATATAAACGGGTACAGAAGATGCATGCACATATCGACTTTGGACACTTAAAATATCGATTTTTAGCATGTTTTGAGCCTATATTTTGAAAACATTCTAGCACTGAGTAGGCATGTACGGATCGCTTCTGGGACCCAAAAATATCGAATTTTCAGGTGTTTTGAGGTTGAATTTGGGATATAAACGGGTGCAGAAGATGCATACACATATCGACTTTTGGGCACCTAAAAGATCGATTTTCAGTATGTTTTGGGCCTGTATATTAAAAATACTCTAACACGGAGTAGGCATGTACAGATCGCTTCTGGGACCCCAAAATATCGAATTTTCGGGTGTTTTGGGCCTGAATTTGATATATCGACTTTGGGCACCTAAAATATCGATTTTTAGCATGTTTTGGGCCTGTATTTTGAAAATATTCTAGCACTGCGTAGGCATGTACAGATCGCTTCTGGGACCCCAAAATATCGAATTTTCGGGTGTTTTGAGCCTGAAAGAGATATAAACGGGTACAGAAGATGCATTCACATATCGACTTTTGGGCACCTAAAATATCGATTTTGAGCATGTTTTGGGTCTGTATCTTGAAAACATTCTAACTAGGAGTAGGCATGTACAGATCGCTTCTAGGACCCAAAAATATAGAATTTTCGGGTGTTTTGAGCCTGAATTTGAGATAGAAACCGGTACTGAAGATACATGCACATATCGACTTTGGTCACCTGAAGTATCGATTTTCAGGATGTTTTGGCCCTATATTTTGAATGTATTCTAGCATTGTGTAAGCATGTTCAGATTGCTTCTGAGACCGAAAAATATAGAATTTTCGGGGGTTTTGAGCATGAATTTGGGATATAAACGGGTAGAGAAGATGAATGCACATATATATTTTGGGCACATAAAATATCGGTTTTCAGCTTGTTTTGGGTCAGTATTTTGAAAATATTTTAACATTGAGTAGGCATTTACAGATCCCTTCTGGGAACAAAAAGAATCGAATTTTAAGGGGTTTTAAACCTGAATTTGGGATACATGCGAGTGCTGATGATTCATGCACATATCGATTTTGGGCACCAAAAATTGCGATTTTCAGCTTATTTTGGGCCTGTATTTTGAAAATATTCTAACACTGAGTAGGCATGTACAGATCGCTTCTGGGACCCCAAAAAATCAAATTTTCAGGTGTTTTTAGCCTGAATTTGGGATATAAACAGGAACAGAAGATGCATGCAGATATCGACTTTGATCACCTATAATATCGATTTTAAGCATGTTTTGGGCCTGTATTTTGAAAATATTCTAGCACTGACTATGCATGTGGAGATTGCTTCTGGGATCCAAAAATATCGAATTTTCAGGTGTTTTGAAACTGAATTTGGGATATAAACGGGTACAGAAGATGCATGAACATTTCGACTTTGGGCACGTAAAATATCGATTTTTATTATGTTTTGGCCCTATATTTTGAATTTAATCTAGCACTGGGTAAGCATGTACAGAGCGCTTCTAAGACCCAAAAATACCGAATTTTCTGGTGTTTTGAGAATGAATTTGAGATATAAACGGGTACAGAAGATGCATGCACATATCGACTTTCTTCACAAAAAAAAAAGATTTTCAGCATGTTTTAGGCCTATATTTTGTAAAATATTCTAGCACAGAGTGAGCATGTTTCAGATCGCTTCTGGGACCCAAAAAAATTGAATTTTCGGGTGTTTTGAACCTCAATTTGGAATGTAAACGGGTACTGAAGATGCTTGCACATATCGACTTTGGGCACCCAAAATATCGATTTTGAGCATGTTTTTGGCCTGTATTTTGAAAATACTCTAACACAGAGTAGGCATGTACAGATCGCTTCTGGGACCCAAAAATATCGAATTTTCGGGTGTTTGGAGCCTGAATTTGAGATATAAACGGGTACAGAAAATGCATGCACATATCGACTTTGTGCACCCACAATATCGATTTTTAGCATGTTTTGGGCCAATATTTGGAAAATACTCTAACACGGAGGAGGCATGCACATATCGACTTTGGACACTTCAAATATCGATTTTTAGCATGTTTTGAGCCTGTATCTGAGTAGGCATGTACTGCTCGCTTCTGGGACCAAAAAATATCGAATTTTCGGGTGTTTTGGGCCTGAATTTGAGATATCGACTTTGGGCACCTAAAATATCGATTTTTAGCATGTTTTGGGCCTATATTTTGAAAACATTCTAGCACTGAGTAGGCATGTACAAATCGCTTCTGGGACCCTGAAATATCGAATTTTCGGGTGTTTTGAGCCTGAATTTGAGATATAAACAAGTACTGAAGATGCATACACATATTGACTTTTGGGCACCTAAAATATCGATTTTGAGTATGTTTTGGGTCTGTATCTTGAAAACATTCAAACTAGGAGTAGGCATGTACATATCGCTTCTAGGACCCAAAAATACCGATTTTTCGGGTGTTTTGAGCCTGAATTTGAGATATAAACGGGTACAGAAGATGCATGCACATATCGACTTTGGACACTTAAAATATCGATTTTTAGCATGTTTTGAGCCTATATTTTAAAAACATTCTAGCTCTGAGTAGGCATGTACAGATCGCTTCTGGGACCGAAAAATATCGAATTTTCGGGTGTTTTCTGGTTGAATTTGAGATATAAACGGGTGCATAAGATGCATACACATATTGACTTTGGGCACCTAAAATATCGATTTTCATCATGTTTTGGGCCTGTATCTTAGTAGGCATGTACAGATCGCTTCTGGGACCCCAAAATATCGAATTTTCGGGTGTTTGGAGCCTGAATTTGAGATATAAACGGGTACAGAAGATGCATGCACATATCGACTTTGGACACTTAAAATATCGATTTTTAGTATGTTTTGAGCCTATATTTTGAAAATATTCTAGCACAAAGTAGATATGTACAGATCACTTCTGGGACCCCAAAATATCGTATTTTCGGGTGTTTTAAGCCTGAATTTGAGATATAAACGGGTACAGAAGATGCATGCACATATCGATTTTGGACACTTAAAATATCGATTTTTAGCATGTTTTGAGCCTATATTTTGAAAACATTCTAGCACTGAGTAGGTATGTACAGATCGCTTCTGGGACCCCAAAATATCGAATTTTCAGGTTTTTTGAGTTTGAATTTGGGATATAAACGGGTGCAGAAGATGCATACACATATCGACTTTTGGGCACCTAAAATATCGATTTTCAGCATGTTTTGGGCCTGTATATTAAAAATACTCTAACACGGAGTATGCATGTACAGATAGCTTCTGGGACCCCCAAATATAGAATTTTCGGGTGTTTTTGGCCTAAATTAGAGATATCGACTTTGGGCACCTAAAATATCGATTTTGAGCATGTTTTGTGTCTGTATCTTGAAAACATTCTAACTAGGTGTAGGCATGTACAGATCGCTTCTAGGACCAAAAAATACAGAATTTTCGGGTGTTTTGAGCCTGAATTTGATATATAAACGGGTACAGAAGATGAATGCACATATGGATTTTGGGCACATAACATATCGGTTTTCAGCTTGTTTTGGGTCTGTATTTTGAAAATATTTTAATATTCAGTAGGCATTTACAGTACCCTTCTGGGAACAAAAAGTATCGAATTTTAAGGTGTTTTAAACCTGTATTTGGGATACAAGCGAGTGCTGATGATTAATGCACATATCGATTTTAGGCACCAAAAATTGCGATTTTCAGCTTATTTTGAGCCTGTATTTTGAAAATATTCTAATACTGAGTAGGCATGTACAGATCGCTTCTGGAACCCAAAAAAATTAAATTTTCAGGTGTTTTTAGCCTGAATTTGGGATATAAACGGGAACAGAAGATGCATGCAGATATCGACTTTGATCACCTATAATATCGATTTTAAGCATGTTTTGGCCCTATATTTTGAATTTAATCAAGCACTGGGTAAGCATGTACAGAGCGCTTCAAAGACCCAAAAATACCGAATTTTCTGGTGTTTTGAGAAAGAATTTGGGATATAAACGGGTACAGAAGATGCATGCACATATCGACTTTCTTCACACAAAAAAACGATTTTCAGCATGTTTTGGGCCTATAATTAAAAATATTCAAGTGCTGAGTAGGCATGTACATATCGCTTTTGGGACTCCAAAATATCGAATTGTCGGGTGTTTTGAGCCTGAATTTGAGATATAAACGGGTACAGAAGATGCATGCACATATCGACTTTAGACACTTAAAATATCGATTTTTAGCATGTTTTGAGCCTATATTTTGAAAATATTCTAGCACTGACTAGGCATGTACAGATCGCTTCTGGGACCAAAAAATATCGAATTTTCGGGTGTTTTGGGGTTGAATTTGAAATATAAACGGTTGCAGAAGATGCATACACATATTGACTTGGGGCACCTAAAATATCGATTTTGAGCATGTTTTGGGCCTGTATCTGAATAGGCATGTACAGATCGCTTCTGGGACCCCAAAATATCGAATTTCCGGGTGTTTGGAACCTGAATTTGAGATATAAACGGGTACAGAAGATGCATGCACATATCGACTTTTGGGCACCTAAAAAATCGATTTTCAGTATGTTTTGGTCCTGTATTTTGAAAATACTCTAACACGAAGTAGGCAAGTACAGATCGCTTCTGGGACCCCAAAATATCGAATTTTCGGGTGTTTTGAGCCTGAATTTGAGATATAAACGGGTACAGAAGATGCATGCACATATCGACTTTGAACAATTAAAATATCGATTTTTAGCATGTTTTGAGCCTATATTTTGAAAACATTCTAGCACTGAGTAGGCATGTACAGATCGCTTCTGGGACCCCATAATATATAGAATTTTCATGTGTTTTGGGCCTGAATTTGAGATATCGACTTTGGGCAACTAAAATATTGATTTTCAGCATGTTTTGGGCCTGTATTTTGAAAATACTCTAACACGGAGTAGGCATGTACAGATCGCTTCTGGGACCCCAAAATATCGAATTTTCGGGTGTTTTGAGCCTGAATTTGAGATATAAACGGGCACTGAAGATGCA
The DNA here is from genome assembly GCA_033782935.1 of Petrolisthes cinctipes. Lineage (NCBI taxonomy): Eukaryota > Metazoa > Arthropoda > Malacostraca > Decapoda > Porcellanidae > Petrolisthes > Petrolisthes cinctipes. Next base: position 425,665 of record JAWQEG010000010.1, read on the forward strand.
TGCACATATCGACTTTTAGGCTCCTAAAATATCGATTTTGAGCATGTTTTGGGTCTGTATCTTGAAAATATTCTAACTAGGAGTAGGCATGTACATATCGCTTCTAGGACCCAAAAATACCGAATTTTCGGGTGTTTTGAGCCTGAATTTAGGATATAAACGGGTACTGAAGATCGAATTTGGACACTAAAAATATCGATTTTTAGCTTGTTTTGAGCCTATATTTTGAAAACATTCTAGCCCTGAGTAGGCATGTACAGATCGCTTCTGTGACCCAAAAATATCGAATTTTCGGGTGTTTTGAGGCTGAATTTTTTATATAAACGGGTGCAGAAGATGCATACACATATTGACTTTGGGCACCTAAACTAGCGATTTTCACCATGCTTTGGGCCTGTATTTTGAAAATGCTCTAACACGGAGTAGGCATGTACAGATCGCTTCTGGGACTCCAAAATATCGGATTTTCGGGAGTTTTAGGCCTGAATTTGAGATATCGACTTTGGGCACCTAAAATATCTATTTCTAGCATGTTTTAGGTCTATATTTTGAAAATATTCTAGCACTGAGTAGGCATGTACAGATCGCTTCTGGGACCCCAAAATATCGAATTTTCGGGTGTTTTGAGCCTGAATTTGAGATATAAACGGGTACTGAAGATGCATGCACATATCGACTTTGGACACTTAAAATATCGATTTTTAGCATGTTTTGAGCCTATATTTTGAAAATACTCTAACACGGAGTAAGCATGTACTTATCGCTTCTGGGACTCCAAAATATCGAATTTTCGGGTGTTTAGAGCCTGAATTTGAGATATAAACGGGTACAGAAGATGCATGCACATATTGACTTAGGACACTTAAAATTTCGATTTTGAGCATGTTTTGGGTCTATATTTTGAAAATATTTCAAGCACTGAGTAGGCATGTACAGATCGCTTCTGGGACTCCAAAAAATCGAATTTTCGGGTGTTTTGAGCCTGAATTTGAGATATAAACGGGTACAGAAGATGCATGGACATATTGACTTTGGGCACCTAAAATATCGATTTTCAGCATGTTTTGGGCGTGTATCTGAATAGGCCAGTACAGATCGCTTCTGGAACCCCAAAATATCGAATTTCCGGGTGTTTGGAACCTGAATTTGAGATATAAACGGGTACAGAAGATGCTTGCACATATCGACTTTTGGGCACCTAAAAGATCGATTTTCAGTATGTTTTGGGCCTGTATTTTGAAAATACTCTAATATGGAGTAGTCATGTACAGATCGCTTCTGGGACCCCAAAATATCGAATTTTCGGGTGTTTTGGGCCTGAATTTGAGATATCGACTTTGGGCACCTAAAATATCGATTTTTAGCATGTTTTGGGACTATATTTTTTAAAATATTCTAGCAGTGAGTAGGCATGTACAGATCGCTTCTGGGACCCCAAAATATCGAATTTTAGGGTTTTTTGAGGTTGAATTTGAGATATAAACGGGTACAGAAGATGCATGCACATATCGACCTTTGGGCACCTAAAAGATCGATTTTCAGTATACAGTAATTTGGGCCTGTATTTTGAAAATACTCTAACACGGAGTAGGCATGTACAGATCGCTTTTGGGACTCCAAAATATCGGATTTTCGGGAGTTTTAGGCCTGAATTTGAGATATCGACTTTGGGCACCTAAAATATCTATTTCTAGCATGTTTTGGGTCTATATTTTGAAAATATTCTAGCACTGAGTAGGTATTTACAGATCGCTTCTGGGACCCCAAAATATCGAATTTTCGGGTGTTTTGAGGCTGAATTTGAGATATAAACGGGTACTGAAGATGCATGCACATATCGACTTTTGGGCACCTAAAATATCGATTTTTAAGTATGTTTTGGGTCTGTATCTTGAAAACATTCTAACTAGGAGTAGGCATGTACTGATCGCTTCTAGGACACCAAAATACCGAATTTTCGGGAGTTTTGATCCTGAATTTGAGATATAAACGGGTACAGAAGATGCATGCACCTATCGACTTTGGACACTTAAAATATCGATTTTTAGCATGTTTTGAGCCTATATTTTGAAAATACTCTAACACGGAGTAAGCATGTACTTATCGCTTTTGGGACTCCAAAATATCGAATTTTCGGGTGTTTTGAGCCTGAATTTGATATATAAACGGGTACTGAAGATGCATGCACATATCAACTTTTGGGCACCTAAAATATCGATTTTGAGCGTGTTTTGGGTCAGTATCTTGAAAACATTCTAACTAGGAGTAGGCATGTACATATCGCTTCTAGGATCCAAAAACACCGAATTTTCGAGTGTTTTGAGCCTGAATTTAAGATATAAACGGGTACAGAAGATCGACTTTTGACACAAAAAATATCGATTTTTAGCATGTTTTGAGCCTATATTTTGAATACATTCTAGCACTGAGTAGGCATGTACAGATCGCTTCTGGGACCGAAAAATATCGAATTTTCTGGTGTTTTGGGGTTGAATTTGGAATATAAACGGTTGCAGAAGATGCATACACATATTGACTTGGGGCACCTAAAATATAGATTTTCAGCATGTTTTGGGCCTGTATCTGAATAGGCATGTACAGATCGCTTCTGGGACCCCAAAATATAGAATTTCCGGGTGTTAGGAACCTGAATATGAGATATAAACGGAAACAGAAGATGCATGCACATATCGACTTTGGGCACCTAAAAGATGGATTTTCAGTATACAGTAATTTGGGCCTGTATTTTGAAAATACTCTAACACGGAGTAGGCTTGTATAGATCGCTTCTGGGACTCCAAAATATCGGATTTTCGGGTGTTTTGGGCCTGAATTTGAGATATCGACTTTGGGCACCTAAAATATCTATTTCTAGCATGTTTTGGGTCTATATTTTGAAAATATTCTAGCACTGAGTAGGCATGTACAGATCGCTTCTGGGACCCAAAAATATCGAATTTTCGGGTGTTTTGAGCCTGAATTTGATATATAAACGGGTACTGAAGATGCATGCACATATCGACTTTTGGGCACCTAAAATATCGATTTTCAGCATGTTTTGGGCCTGTATCTTGAAAATACTCTAACACGGAGTAGGCATGTACAGATCGATTCTGGGACCTCAAAATATCGAATTTTCGGGTGTTTTGGGCCTGAATTTGAGATATCGACTTTGGGCACCTAAAATATCTATTTCTAACATGTTTTAGGTCTATATTTTGAAAATATTCTAGCACTGAGTAGGCATGTACAGATCGCTTCTGGGACCCCAAAATATTTTGGGGGGTACTTAAGATGCATGCACATATCGACTTTTGGGCACTTAAAATATCGATTTTTAAGTATGTTTTGGGTCTGTATCTTGAAAACATTCTAACTAGGAGTAGGCATGTACTGATCGCTTCTAGGACCCCGAAATACCGAATTTTCGGGTGTTTTGATCCTGAATTTGAGATATAAACGGGTACAGAAGATACATGCACATATCGACTTTGGACACTTAAAATATCGATTTTTAGCATTTTTTGAGCCTATATTTTGAAAATACTCTAACACGGAGTAAGCATGTACATATCGATTCTGGGAATCCAAAATATCGAATTTTCCGGTGTTTTGGGCTTGTATTTGATATATCGACTCTAGGCACCTAAAATATCGATTTTTAGTATGTTTTGGGTCTATATTTTGAAAATGTTCTAGCACTGAGTAGGCATGTACAGATCGCTTCTGGGACCCCAAAATATCGAATTTTCGGGTGTTTTGAGCCTGAATTTGAGATATAAACGGGTACAGAAGATGTATGCACATATTGACTTTGAACACTTAAAATATCGATTTTTAGCATGTTTTGAGCCTATATTTTGAAAACATTCTAGCACTGACTAGGCATGTACAGATCGCTTCTAGGACCCAATAAATACCGAATTTTCGGGTGTTTTGAGCCTGAATTTAAGATATAAACGGGTACAGAAGATCGAATTTCGACACTAAAAATATCGATTTTTAGCTTGTTTTGAGTCTATATTTTGAAAACATTCTAGCACTGAGTAGGCATGTACAGATCGCTTCTGGGACCGAAAAATATCGAATTTTCGGGTGCTTTCGGGTTGAATTTGGGATATAAACGGTTGCAGAAGATGCATACACATATTGACTTTGGGCACCTAAAATATCGATTTTCAGCATGTTTTGGGCCTGTATCTGAATAGGCATGTACAGATCGCTTCTGGGACCCCAAAATATCGAATTTCCGGGTGTTTAGAACCAGAATTTGAGATTTAAACGGGTGCAGAAGATGCATGCACATATCGACTTTTGGGCACCTAAAAGATCGATTTTCAGTATGTTTTGGGCCTGTATTTTGAAAATACTCTAACACGGATTAGGCATGTACAGATCGCTTCTGGGACCCCAAAATAACGAATTTTCGGGTGTTTTGGGCCTGAATTTGAGATATCTACTTTGGGCACCTAAAATATCGATTTTTAGCATGTTTTGGGCCTATAATTTGAAAATATTCTAGCACTGAGTAGGCATGTACAGATCGCTTTTGGGACCCAAAAGTATCAAATTTTCGGGTGTTTTGAGCCTGAATTTGAGATATAAACGGGCACTGAAGATGCATGCACATATCAACTTTTGGGCACCTAAAATATCGATTTTGAGCATGTTTTGAGCCTATATTTTGAAAACATTCTAGCCCTGAGTAGGCATGTACAGATCGCTTCTGGGACCCAAAAATATCGAATGTTCGATTGTTTTGAGGTTAAATTTGGGATATAAACGGTTGCAGAAGATGCATACACATATCGACTTTGGGCACCTAAAATATAGATTTTCAGCATGTTTTGGGCCTGTATCTTAGTAGGCATGTACAGATCGCTTCTGGGACCCCAAAATATCGAATTTCCGGGTGTAAGTAACCTGAATTTGAGATATAAACGGAAACAGAAGATGCATGCACATATCGACTTTCGGCACCTAAAAGATCGATTTTCAGTATACAGTAATTTGGGCCTGTATTTTGAAAATACTCTAACACGGAGTAGGCATGTACAGATTGCTTCTGGGTCTCCAAAATATCGGATTTTCGGGTGTTTTGGGCCTGAATTTGAGATATCGACTTTGGGCACCTAAAATATCTATTTCTAGCATGTTTTGGGTCTATATTTTGAAAATATTCTAGCACTGAGTAGGCATGTACAGATCGCTTCTGGGACCCCAAAATATCGAATTTTCGGGTGTTTTGAGCCTGAATTTGATATATAAACGGGTACTGAAGATGCATGCACATATCGACTTTTGGCACCTAAAATATCGATTTTCAGCATGTTTTGGGCCTGTATTATGAAAATACTCTAACACGGAGTAGGCATGTACAGATCGCTTCTGGAACCTCAAAATATAGAATTTTTGGGTGTTTTCAGCCTGAATTTGAGATATAAACGGGTACAGAAGAGTCATGCCCATATCGACTTTTGGGCACCTAAAATATCGATTTTTAAGAATGTTTTGGGTCTGTATCTTGAAAACATTCTAACTAGGAGTAGGCATGTACTGATCGCATAAAGGACCCCGAAATACCGATTTTTCGGGTGTTTTGATCCTGAATTTGAGATATAAACGGGTACAGAAGATGCATGCACATATCGACTTTGGACACTTAAAATATTGATTTTTAGCATGTTTTAAGCCTATATTTTGAAAATACTCTAACACGGAGTAAGCATGTACATATCGCTTCTGGGACTCCAAAATATCGAATTTTCGGGTGTTTTGAGCCTGAATTTGAGATATAAACGGGTACAGAAGATGCATGCACATATTGACTTTGGGCACCTAAAATATCGATTTTCAGCATGTTTTGGGCGTGTATCTGAATAGGCAAGTACAGATCGCTTCTGGGACCCCAAAATATCGAATTTCCGGGTGTTTGGAACCTGAATTTGAGATATAAACGGGTACAGAAGATGCATGCACATATCGACTTTTGGGCACCTAAAAGATCGATTTTCAGTATGTTTTGGGCCTGTATTTTGAAAATACTCTAATATGGAGTAGTCATGTACAGATCGCTTCTGGGACCCCAAAATATCGAATTTTCGGGTGTTTTGGGCCTGAATTTTAGATATCGACTTTGGGCACCTAAAATATCGATTTTTAGCATGTTTTGGGACTATATTTTGAAAATATTCTAGCAGTGAGTAGGCATGTACAGATCGCTTCTGGGACCCCAAAATATCGAATTTTCGGGTGTTTTGACCCTGAATTTGATATATAAACGGGTACTGAAGATGCATGCACATATCAACTTTGGGCACCAAAAATATCGATTTTGAGCATGCTTTGGGTCTGTATCTTGAAAACATTCTAACTAGGACTAGGCATGTACATATCGCTTTTAGGACCCAAAAATACCGAATTTTCGAGTGTTTTGATCCTGAATTTAAAATATAAACGGGTACAAAAGTACGACTTTGGACACTAAAAATATCGATTTTTACAATGTTTTGAGCCTATATTTTGAAAAAAATTCTAGCACTGAGTAGGCATGTACAGATCGCTTCTGGGACCCAAAAATATCGAATTTTAGGATGTTTTGAGGTTGAATTTGAGATATAAACAGGTACCGAAGATGCATGCACATATCGACTTTTGAGCACCTAAATGATCGATTTTCAGTATGTTTTGGGCCTGTATTTCGAAAATACTCTAACACGGAGTAGGCATGTACAGATCGCTTCTGGGACCCTAAAATATCGAATTTTCGGGTGTTTTGGGCTTGAATTTGATATATCGACTCTAGGCACCTAAAATATCGATTTTTAGCATGTTTTGGGTGTATATTTTGAAAATGTTCTAGCACTGAGTAGGCATGTACAGATCGCTTTAGGGACCCCAAAATATCGAATTTTCGGGTGTTTGGAGCCTGAATTTGAGATATAAACGGAACCAGAAGATGCACACACATATCGACTTTTGGGCACCTAAAAGATCGATTTTCAGTATGTTTTGGGCCTGTATTTTGAAAATACTCTAACACGGAGTAGGCATGTACATATCGCTTCTGGGACTCCAAAATATCAAATTTTCGGGTGTTTTGAGCCTGAATTTGAGATATAAACGGGTACAGAAGATGCATGCACATATCGACTTTTGGGCACATAAAAGATCGATTTTTAGTATGTTTTGGGCCTGTAATTTGAAAATACTGTAACACGGAGTAGACATATGGAGATCGCTTCTGGAACCTCAAAATATCAAATTTTCGAGTGTTTTGAGCCTGAATTTGAGATATAAACGGGTATTGAAGATGCATGCACATATTGACTTTTGGGCATTTAAAATATCGATTTCGAGCATGTTTTTGGTCTGTATCATGAAAACATTCTAACTAGGAGTAGGCATGTACAGATCGCTTCTAGGACCCCGAAATACCGAATTTTCGGGTGTTTTGAGCATGAATTTGATATATAAACGGGTACAGAAGATGCATGCACATATCGACTTTGGTCACTTAAAATATAGATTTTTAGCATGTTTTCAGCCTATATTTTGAAAACATTCTAGCACTGAGTAGGCATGTACAGATCGCTTCTGGGACCTCAAAATATCGAATTTTCGGGTTTTTTCAGCCAGAATTTGAGATATAAACGGGTACTGAAGATGCATGCCCATATTGACTTTTGGGCACCTAAAATATCGATTTTAAAGTATGTTTTGGGTCTGTATCTTGAAAACATTCTAACTAGGAGTAGGCATGTACTGATCGCATAAAGCACCCCGAAATACCGATTTTTCGGGTGTTTTGATCCTGAATTTGAGATATAAACGGGTACATAAGATGCATGCACATATCAACTTTGGACACTTAAAATATCGATTTTTAGCATGTTTTGAGCCTATATTTTGAAAATACTCTAACACGGAGTAAGCATGTACATATCGCTTCTGGGACTCCAAAATATCGAATTTTCGGGTGTTTTGAGCCTGAATTTGAGATATAAACGGGTACAGAAGATGCATGCACATATTGACTTTGGGCACCTAAAATATCGATTTTCAGCATGTTTTGGGCGTGTATCTGAATAGGCCAGTACAGATCGCATCTGGAACCCCAAAATATCGAATTTCCGGGTGTTTGGAACCTGAATTTGAGATATAAACGGGTACAGAAGATGCATGCACATATCGACTTTTGGGTACCTAAAAGATCGATTTTCAGTATGTTTTGGGCCTGTATTTTGAAAATACTCTAATATGGAGTAGTCATGTACAGATCGCTTCTGGGACCCCAAAATATCGAATTTTCGGGTGTTTTTGGCCTGAATTTTAGATATCGACTTTGGGCACCTAAAATATCGATTTTTAGCATGTTTTGGGACTATATTTTGAAAATATTCTAGCAGTGAGTAGGCATGTACAGATCGCTTCTGGGACCCCAAAATATCGAATTTTCGGGTGTTTTGACCCTGAATTTGAAATATAAACGGGTACTGAAGATGCATGCACATATCAACTTTGGGCACCTAAAATATCGATTTTGAGCATGTTTTGGGTCTGTATCTTGAAAACATTCTAACTAGGAGTAGGCATGTACATATCGCTTCTAGTACCCAAAAATACCGAATTTTCGAGTGTTTTGTGCCTGAATTTAAGATATAAACGGGTACATAAGATGCATGCACATATCGATTTTGGACACTTAAAATATCGATTTTTAGCATGTTTTGAGCCTATATTTTGAAAATACTCTAACACGGAGTAAGCATGTACATATCGCTTCTGGGACTCCAAAATATCGAATTTTCGGTTGTTTTGAGCCTGAATTTGAGATATAAACGGGTACAGAAGATGCATGCACATATTGACTTTGGGCACCTAAAATATCGTTTTTCAGCATGTTTTGGGCGTGTATCTGAATAGGCCAGTACAGATCGCATCTGGGACCCCAAAATATCGAATTTCCGGGTGTTTGGAACCTGAATTTGAGATATAAACGGGTACAGAAGATGCATGCACATATCGACTTTTGGGCACCTAAAAGATCGATTTTCAGTATGTTTTGGGCCTGTATTTTGAAAATACTCTAATATGGAGTAGTCATATACAGATCGCTTCTGGGACCCCAAAATATCGAATTTTCGGGTGTTTTGGGCCTGAATTTTAGATATCGACTTTGGGCACATAAAATATCGATTTTTAGCATGTTTTGGGACTATATTTTGAAAATATTCTAGCAGTGAGTAGGCATGTAGAGATCGCTTCTGGGACCCCAAAATATCGAATTTTCGGGTGTTTTGACCCTGAATTTGAGATATAAACGGGTACTGAAGATGCATGCCCATATCGACTTTTGGGCACCTAAAATATCGATTTTTAAGTATGTTTTGGGTCTGTATCTTGAAAACATTCTAACTAGGAGTAGGCATGTACTGATCGCATAAAGCACCCCGAAATACCGATTTTTCGGGTGTTTTTATCCTGAATTTGAGATATAAACGGGTACATAAGATGCATGCACATATCGATTTTGGACACTTAAAATATCGATTTTTAGCATGTTTTGAGCCTATATTTTGAAAATACTCTAACACGGAGTAAGCATGTACATATCGCTTCTGGGACTCCAAAATATCGAATTTTCGGTTGTTTTGAGCCTGAATTTGAGATATAAACGGGTACAGAAGATGCATGCACATATTAACTTTGGGCACCTAAAATATCGATTTTCAGCATGTTTTGGGCGTGTATCTGAATAGGCCAGTACAGATCGCATCTGGGACCCCAAAATATCGAATTTCCGGGTGTTTGGAACCTGAATTTGAGATATAAACGGGTACAGAAGATGCATGCACATATCGACTTTTGGGCACCTAAAAGATCGATTTTCAGTATGTTTTGGGCCTGTATTTTGAAAATACTCTAATATGGAGTAGTCATATACAGATCGCTTCTGGGACCCCAAAATATCGAATTTTCGGGTGTTTTGGGCCTGAATTTTAGATATCGACTTTGGGCACCTAAAATATCGATTTTTAGCATGTTTTGGGACTATATTTTGAAAATATTCTAGCAGTGAGTAGGCATGTACAGATCGCTTTTGGGACCCCAAAATATCGAATTTTCGGGTGTTTTGACCCTGAATTTGAGATATAAACGGGTACTGAAGATGCATGCCCATATCGACTTTTGGGCACCTAAAATATCGATTTTTAAGTATGTTTAGGGTCTGTATCTTGAAAACATTGTAACTAGGAGTAGGCATGTACTGATCGCATAAAGCACCCCGAAATACCGATTTTTCGGGTGTTTTTATCCTGAATTTGAGATATAAACGGGTACATAAGATGCATGCACATATCGATTTTGGACACTTAAAATATCGATTTTTAGCATGTTTTGAGCCTATATTTTGAAAATACTCTAACACGGAGTAAGCATGTACATATCGCTTCTGGGACTCCAAAATATCGAATTTTCGGTTGTTTTGAGCCTGAATTTGAGATATAAACGGGTACAGAAGATGCATGCACATATTAACTTTGGGCACCTAAAATATCGATTTTCAGCATGTTTTGGGCGTGTATATGAATAGGCCAGTACAGATCGCATCTGGGACCCCAAAATATCGAATTTCCGGGTGTTTGGAACCTGAATTTGAGATATAAACGGGTACAGAAGATGCATGCACATATCGACTTTTGGGCACCTAAAAGATCGATTTTCAGTATGTTTTGGGCCTGTATTTTGAAAAAACTCTAATATGGAGTAGTCATGTACAGATCGCTTCTGGGACCCCAAAATATCGAATTTTAGGGTGTTTTGGGCCTGAATTTTAGATATCGACTTTGGGCACCTAAAATATCGATTTTTAGCATGTTTTGGGACTATATTTTGAAAATATTCTAGCAGTGAGTAGGCATGTACAGATCGCTTCTGGGACCCCAAAATATCGAATTATCGGGTGTTTTGACCCTGAATTTGAGATATAAACGGGTACTGAAGATGCATGCCCATATCGACTTTTGGGCACCTAAAATATCGATTTTTAAGTATGTTTTGGGTCTGTATCTTGAAAACATTCTAACTAGGAGTAGGCATGTACTGATCGCATAAAGCACCCCGAAATACCGATTTTTCGGGTGTTTTTATCCTGAATTTGAGATATAAACGGGTACATAAGATGCATGCACATATCGATTTTGGACACTTAAAATATCGATTTTTAGCATGTTTTGAGCCTATATTTTGAAAATACTCTAACACGGAGTAAGCATGTACATATCGCTTCTGGGACTCCAAAATATCGAATTTTCGGTTGTTTTGAGCCTGAATTTGAGATATAAACGGGTACAGAAGATGCATGCACATATTGACTTTGGGCACCTAAAATATCGATTTTCAGCATGTTTTGGGCGTGTATCTGAATAGGCCAGTACAGATCGCATCTGGGACCCCAAAATATCGAATTTCCGGGTGTTTGGAACCTGAATTTGAGATATAAACGGGTACAGAAGATGCATGCACATATCGACTTTTGGGCACCTAAAAGATCGATTTTCTGTATGTTTTGGGCCTGTATTTTGAAAATACTCTAATATGGAGTAGTCATGTACAGATCGCTTCTGGGACCCCAAAATATCGAAATTTCGGGTGTTTTTGGCCTGAATTTTAGATATCGACTTTGGGCACCTAAAATATCGATTTTTAGCATGTTTTGGGACTATATTTTGAAAATATTCTAGCAGTGAGTAGGCATGTACTGATCGCTTCTGGGACCCCAAAATATCGAATTTTCGGGTGTTTTGACCCTGAATTTGATATATAAACGGGTACTGAAGATGCATGCACATATCAACTTTGGGCACCTAAAATATCGATTTTGAGCATGTTTTGGGTCTGTATTTTGAAAACATTCTAACTAGGAGTAGTCATGTACATATCGCTTCTAGGACCCAAAAATACCGAATTTTCGAGTGTTTTGATCCTGAATTTAAGATATAAACGGGTACAAAAGTACGACTTTGGAAACTTAAAATATCGATTTTTAGCATGTTTTGAGCCTATATTTTGAAAAAAATTCTAGCACTGAGTAGGCATTTACAGATCGCTTCTGGGACCCAAAAATATCGAATTTTAGGGTGTTTTGAGGTTGAATTTGAGATATAAACGGGTACAGAAGATGCATGCACATATCGACTTTTGGGCACCTAAAAGATCGATTTTCAGTATGTTTTGGGTCTGTATTTCGAAAATACTCTAACACGGAGTAGGCATGTACAGATCGCTTCTGGGACCCTAAAATATCGAATTTTCCGGTGTTTTGGGCTTGAATTTGATATATCGTCTCTAGGCACCTAAAATATCGATTTTTAGCATGTTTTGGGTCTATATTTTGAAAATGTTCTAGCACTGAGTAGGCATGTACAGATCGCTTTTGGGACCCCAAAATATCGAATTTTCGGGTGTTTGGAGCCTGAATTTGAGATATAAACGGGTACAGAAGATGCACACACATATCGACTTTTGGGCACCTAAAAGATCGATTTTCAGTATGTTTTGGGCCTGTATTTTGAAAATACTCTAACACGGAGTAGGCATGTACATATCGCTTCTGGGACTCCAAAATATCGAATTTTCGGGTGTTTTGAGCCTGTATTTGATATATAAACGGGTACTGAAGATGCATGCACCTATCAACTTTTGGGCACCTAAAATATCGATTTTGAGCATGTTTTGGGTCTGTATTTTGAAAACATTCTAACTAGGAGTAGTCATGTACATATCGCTTCTAGGACCCAAAAATACCGAATTTTCGAGTGTTTTGATCCTGAATTTAAGATATAAACGGGTACAAAAGTACGACTTTGGAAACTTAAAATATCGATTTTTAGCATGTTTTGAGCCTATATTTTGAAAAAAATTCTAGCACTGAGTAGGCATTTACAGATCGCTTCTGGGACCCAAAAATATCGAATTTTAGGGTGTTTTGAGGTTGAATTTGAGATATAAACGGGTACAGAAGATGCATGCACATATCGACTTTTGGGCACCTAAAAGATCGATTTTCAGTATGTTTTGGGTCTGTATTTCGAAAATACTCTAACACGGAGTAGGCATGTACAGATCGCTTCTGGGACCCTAAAATATCGAATTTTCCGGTGTTTTGGGCTTGAATTTGATATATCGTCTCTAGGCACCTAAAATATCGATTTTTAGCATGTTTTGGGTCTATATTTTGAAAATGTTCTAGCACTGAGTAGGCATGTACAGATCGCTTTTGGGACCCCAAAATATCGAATTTTCGGGTGTTTGGAGCCTGAATTTGAGATATAAACGGGTACAGAAGATGCATGCACATATCGATTTTGGACACTTAAAATATCGATTTTTAGCATGTTTTGAGCCTATATTTTGAAAATACTCTAACACGGAGTAAGCATGTACATATCGCTTCTGGGACTCCAAAATATCGAATTTTCGGTTGTTTTGAGCCTGAATTTGAGATATAAACGGGTACAGAAGATGCATGCACATATTAACTTTGGGCACCTAAAATATCGATTTTCAGCATGTTTTGGGCGTGTATCTGAATAGGCCAGTACAGATCGCATCTGGGACCCCAAAATATCGAATTTCCGGGTGTTTGGAACCTGAATTTGAGATATAAACGGGTACAGAAGATGCATGCACATATCGACTTTTGGGCACCTAAAAGATCGATTTTCAGTATGTTTTGGGCCTGTATTTTGAAAAAACTCTAATATGGAGTAGTCATGTACAGATCGCTTCTGGGACCCCAAAATATCGAATTTTAGGGTGTTTTGGGCCTGAATTTTAGATATCGACTTTGGGCACCTAAAATATCGATTTTTAGCATGTTTTGGGACTATATTTTGAAAATATTCTAGCAGTGAGTAGGCATGTACAGATCGCTTCTGGGACCCCAAAATATCGAATTATCGGGTGTTTTGAACCTGAATTTGAGATATAAACGGGTACTGAAGATGCATGCCCATATCGACTTTTGGGCACCTAAAATATCGATTTTTAAGTATGTTTTGGGTCTGTATCTTGAAAACATTCTAACTAGGAGTAGGCATGTACTGATCGCATAAAGCACCCCGAAATACCGATTTTTCGGGTGTTTTTATCCTGAATTTGAGATATAAACGGGTACATAAGATGCATGCACATATCGATTTTGGACACTTAAAATATCGATTTTTAGCATGTTTTGAGCCTATATTTTGAAAATACTCTAACACGGAGTAAGCATGTACATATCGCTTCTGGGACTCCAAAATATCGAATTTTCGGTTGTTTTGAGCCTGAATTTGAGATATAAACGGGTACAGAAGATGCATGCACATATTGACTTTGGGCACCTAAAATATCGATTTTCAGCATGTTTTGGGCGTGTATCTGAATAGGCCAGTACAGATCGCATCTGGGACCCCAAAATATCGAATTTCCGGGTGTTTGGAACCTGAATTTGAGATATAAACGGGTACAGAAGATGCATGCACATATCGACTTTTGGGCACCTAAAAGATCGATTTTCTGTATGTTTTGGGCCTGTATTTTGAAAATACTCTAATATGGAGTAGTCATGTACAGATCGCTTCTGGGACCCCAAAATATCGAATTTTCGGGTGTTTTGGGCCTGAATTTTAGATATCGACTTTGGGCACCTAAAATATCGATTTTTAGCATGTTTTGGGACTATATTTTGAAAATATTCTAGCAGTGAGTAGGCATGTACTGATCGCTTCTGGGACCCCAAAATATCGAATTTTCGGGTGTTTTGACCCTGAATTTGATATATAAACGGGTACTGAAGATGCATGCACATATCAACTTTGGGCACCTAAAATATCGATTTTGAGCATGTTTTGGGTCTGTATTTTGAAAACATTCTAACTAGGAGTAGTCATGTACATATCGCTTCTAGGACCCAAAAATACCGAATTTTCGAGTGTTTTGATCCTGAATTTAAGATATAAACGGGTACAAAAGTACGACTTTGGAAACTTAAAATATCGATTTTTAGCATGTTTTGAGCCTATATTTTGAAAAAAATTCTAGCACTGAGTAGGCATTTACAGATCGCTTCTGGGACCCAAAAATATCGAATTTTAGGGTGTTTTGAGGTTGAATTTGAGATATAAACGGGTACAGAAGATGCATGCACATATCGACTTTTGGGCACCTAAAAGATCGATTTTCAGTATGTTTTGGGTCTGTATTTCGAAAATACTCTAACACGGAGTAGGCATGTACAGATCGCTTCTGGGACCCTAAAATATCGAATTTTCCGGTGTTTTGGGCTTGAATTTGATATATCGTCTCTAGGCACCTAAAATATCGATTTTTAGCATGTTTTGGGTCTATATTTTGAAAATGTTCTAGCACTGAGTAGGCATGTACAGATCGCTTTTGGGACCCCAAAATATCGAATTTTCGGGTGTTTGGAGCCTGAATTTGAGATATAAACGGGTACAGAAGATGCACACACATATCGACTTTTGGGCACCTAAAAGATCGATTTTCAGTATGTTTTGGGCCTGTATTTTGAAAATACTCTAACACGGAGTAGGCATGTACATATCGCTTCTGGGACTCCAAAATATCGAATTTTCGGGTGTTTTGAGCCTGTATTTGATATATAAACGGGTACTGAAGATGCATGCACCTATCAACTTTTGGGCACCTAAAATATCGATTTTGAGCATGTTTTGGGTCTGTATTTTGAAAACATTCTAACTAGGAGTAGTCATGTACATATCGCTTCTAGGACCCAAAAATACCGAATTTTCGAGTGTTTTGATCCTGAATTTAAGATATAAACGGGTACAAAAGTACGACTTTGGAAACTTAAAATATCGATTTTTAGCATGTTTTGAGCCTATATTTTGAAAAAAATTCTAGCACTGAGTAGGCATTTACAGATCGCTTCTGGGACCCAAAAATATCGAATTTTAGGGTGTTTTGAGGTTGAATTTGAGATATAAACGGGTACAGAAGATGCATGCACATATCGACTTTTGGGCACCTAAAAGATCGATTTTCAGTATGTTTTGGGTCTGTATTTCGAAAATACTCTAACACGGAGTAGGCATGTACAGATCGCTTCTGGGACCCTAAAATATCGAATTTTCCGGTGTTTTGGGCTTGAATTTGATATATCGTCTCTAGGCACCTAAAATATCGATTTTTAGCATGTTTTGGGTCTATATTTTGAAAATGTTCTAGCACTGAGTAGGCATGTACAGATCGCTTTTGGGACCCCAAAATATCGAATTTTCGGGTGTTTGGAGCCTGAATTTGAGATATAAACGGGTACAGAAGATGCACACACATATCGACTTTTGGGCACCTAAAAGATCGATTTTCAGTATGTTTTGGGCCTGTATTTTGAAAATACTCTAACACGGAGTAGGCATGTACATATCGCTTCTGGGACTCCAAAATATCGAATTTTCGGGTGTTTTGAGCCTGTATTTGATATATAAACGGGTACTGAAGATGCATGCACCTATCAACTTTTGGGCACCTAAAATATCGATTTTGAGCATGTTTTGGGTCTGTATCTTGAAAACATTCTAACTAGGAGTAGGCATGTACATATCGCTTCTAGGATCCAAAAAAACCGAATTTTCGAGTGTTTTAAACCTGAATTTAAGATATAAACAGGTACAGAAGATCGACTTTTGACACTAAAAATATCGATTTTTAGCATGTTTTGAGCCTATATTTTGAAAACATTCTAGCACTGAGTAGGCATGTACAGATCGCTTCTGGGACCGAAAAATATCGAATTTTCGGGTGTTTTGGGGTTGAATTTGGAATATATACGGTTGCAGAAGATGCATACACATATTGACTTGCGGCACCTAAAATATCGATTTACAGCATGTTTTGGGCCGGTATCTGAATAGGCATGTACAGATCGCTTCTAGGACCCAAAAATATCGAATTTTAGGGTGTTTTGAGGTTGAATTTGAGATATAAACGGGTACAGAAGATGCATGCACATATCGACTTTTGGGCACCTAAAAGATCGATTTTCAGTATGTTTTGGGCCTGTATTTCGAAAATACTCTAACACGGAGTAGGCATGTACAGATCGCTTCTGGAACCCTAAAATATCGAATTTTCTGGTGTTTGGGGCTTGAATTTGATATATCGACTCAAGGCACCTAAAATATCGATTTTTAGCATGTTTTGGGTCTATATTTTAAAAATGTTCTAGCACTGAGTAGGCATGTACAGATCGCTTTTGGGACCCCAAAATATCGAATTTTCGGGTGTTTGGAGCCTGAATTTGAGATATAAACGGGTACAGAAGATGCATTCACATATCAACTTTTGGGCACCTAAAAGATCTATTTTCAGTATGTTTTGGGCCTGTATTTTGAAAATACTCTAACAAGGAGTAGGCATGTACATATCGCTTCTGGGACTCCAAAATATCGAATTTTCGGGTGTTTTGAGCCTGAATTTGATATATAAACGGGTACTGAAGATGCATTCACATATCAACTTTTGGGCACCTAAAATATCGATTTTGAGCATGTTTTGGGTCTGTATCATGAAAACATTCTAACAAGGAGTAGGCAGGTACATATCGCTTCTAGGATCCAAAAATACCGAATTTTCGAGTGTTTTGAGCCTAAATTTAAGATATAAACGGGTACAGAAGATCGACTTTTGACACTAAAAATATCGATTTTTAGCGTGTTTTGAGCCTATATTTTGAAAACATTCTAGCACTGAGTAGGCATGTACAGATCGCTTCTGGGACCGAAAAATATCGAATTTTCGGGTGTTTTGTTGTTGAATTTGGAATATAAACGGTTGCAGAAGATGAATACACATATTGACTTGGGGCACCTAAAATTTCGATTTTCAGCATGTTTTGGGCCTGCATCTGAATAGGCATGTACAGATCGCTTCTGGGACCCCAAAATATCGATTTTCCGGGTGTTTGGAACCTGAATTTGAGATTTAAACGGGTACAGAAGATGCATGCACATATCGACTTTTGGGCACCTAAAAGATCGATTTTCAGTATGTTTTGGGCCTGTATTTTGAAAATACTCTAACACCGATTAGGCATGTACAGATCGCTTCTGGGACCCCAAAATAACGAATTTTCGGGTGTTTTGGGCCTGAATTTGAGATATCGACTTTGGGCACCTAAAATATCGATTTTTAGCATGTTTTGGGCATATATTTTGAAAATATTCTAGCACTGAGTAGGCATGTACAGATCGCTTTTGGGACCCCAAAATATCAAATTTTCGGGTGTTTTGAGCCTGAATTTGAGATATAAACGGGTACTGAAGATGCATGCACATATCAACTTTTGGGCACCTAAAATATCGATTTTGAGCATGTTTTGAGCCTTTATTTTGAAAACATTCTAGCCCTGACTAGGCATGTACAGATCGCTTCTGGGACCCAAAAATATCGAATTTTCGGGTGTTTTGGGCCTGAATTTGAGATATCGACTTTGGGCACCTAAAATATCTATTTCTAGCATGTTTTGGGTCTATATTTTGAAAATATTCTAGCACTGAGTAGGCATGTACAGATCGCTTCTGGGACCCCAAAATATCGAATTTTCGGGTGTTTTGAGCCTGAATTTGAGATATAAACGGGTACAGAAGATGCATGCACATATTGACTTTGGACACTTAAAATATCGATTTTGAGCATGTTTTGGGTCTATATTTTGAAAATATTCTAGCACTGAGTAGGCATGTACAGATCGCTTCTGGGACTCCAAAATATCGAATTTTCGGGTGTTTTGAGCCTGAATTTGAGATATAAACGGGTACAGAAGATGCTTGCACATATCGAATTTTGGGCACCTAAAAGATCGATTTTCAGTATGTTTTGGGCCTGTATTTTGAAAATACTCTAATATGGAGTAGTCATGTACAGATCGCTTCTGGGACCCCAAAATATCGAATTTTCGGGTGTTTTGGGCCTTAATTTGAGATATCGACTTTGGGCACCTAAAATATCGATTTTTAGCATGTTTTGGGACTATATTTTGAAAATATTCTAGCAGTGAGTAGGCATGTACAGATCGCTTCAGGGACCCCAAAATATCGAATTTTCGGGTGTTTTGACCCTGAATTTGATATATAAACGGGTACTGAAGATGCATGCACATAACAACTTTGGGCACCTAAAATATCGATTTTGAGCATGTTTTGGGTCTGTATTTTGAAAACATTCTAACTAGGAGTAGGCATGTACATATCGCTTCTAGGACCCAAAAATACCGAATTTTCGAGTGTTTTGATCCTGAATTTAAGATATAAACGGGTACAAAAGTACGACTTTGGAAAATAAAAATATCGATTTTTAGCATGTTTTGAGCCTATATTTTGAAAAAAAGTCTAGCACTAAGTAGGCATGTACAGATCGCTTCTGGGACCCAAAAATATCGAATTTTAGGGTGTTTTGATGTTGAATTTGAGATATAAACGGGTACAGAAGATGCATGCACATATCGACTTTTGGGCACCTGAAAGATCGATTTTCAGTATGTTTTGGGTCTGTATTTCGAAAATACTCTAACACGGAGTAGGCATGTACAGATCGCTTCTGGGACCCTAAAATATCGAATTTTCCGGTGTTTTGGGCTTGAATTTGATATATCGACTCTAGGCACCTAAAATATCGATTTTTAGCATGTTTTGGGTCTATATTTTGAAAATGTTCTAGCACTGAGTAGGCATGTACAGATCGCTTTTGGGACCCCAAAATATCGAATTTTCGGGTGTTTGGAGCCTGAATTTGAGATATAAACGGGTACAGAAGATGCACGCACATATCGACTTTTGGGCACCTAAAAGATCGATTTTCAGTATGTTTTGGGCCTGTATTTTGAAAATACTCTAACACGGAGTAGGCATGGACATATCGCTTCTGGGACTCCAAAATATCAAATTTTCGGGTGTTTTGAGCCTGTATTTAATATATAAACGGGTACTGAAGATGCATGCACCTATCAACTTTTGGGCACCTAAAATATCGATTTTGAGCATGTTTTGATTCTGTATCTTGAAAACATTCTAACTAGGAGTAGGCATGTACATATCGCTTCTAGGATCCAAAAATACCGAATTTTCGAGTGTTTTGAGCCTGAATTTAAGATATAAACGGGTACAGTAGATCGACTTTTGACACTAAAAATATCGATTTTTAGCATGTTTTGAGCCTATATTTTGAAAACATTCTAGTACTGAGTAGGCATGTACAGATCGCTTCTGGGACCGAAAAATATCGAATTTTCGGGTGTTTTGGGGTTGAATTTGGAATATAAACGGTTGCAGAAGATGCATACACATATTGACTTGGGGCACCTAAAATATTGATTTACAGCATGTTTTGGGCCTGTATCTGAATAGGCATGTACAGATCGCTTCTGGGACCCCAAAATATCGAATTTCCGGGTGTTTGGAACCTGAATTTGAGATTTAAACGGGTACAGAAGATGCATGCACATATCGACTTTTGGGCACCTAAAAGATCGATTTTCAGTATGTTTTGGGCCTGTATTTTGAAAATACTCTAACACGGATTAGGCATGTACAGATCGCTTCTGGGACCCCAAAATAACGAATTTTCGGGTGTTTTGGGCCTGAATTTGAGATATCGACTTTGGGCAACTAAAATATCGATTTTTAGCATGTTTTGGGCCTATATGTTGAAAATATTCTAGCACTGAGTAGGCATGTACAGATCGCTTTTGGGACCCCAAAATATCAAGTTTTCCGGTGTTTTGAGCCTGAATTTGAGATATAAACGGGTACTGAAGATGCATTCACATATCAACTTTTGGGAACCTAAAATATCGATTTTGAGCATGTTTTGAGCCTATATTTTGAAAAAATTCTAGCCCTGAGTAGGCATGTACAGATCGCTTCTGGGACCCAAAAATATCGAATTTTCGGGTGTTTTGAGGTTGAATTTGGGATATAAACGGTTGCAAAAGATGCATACACATATCGACTTTGGGCACCTAAAATATCGATTTTCAGCATGTTTTGGGCCTGTATCTGAGTAGGCATGTACAGATCGCTTCTTGGACTCCAAAATATCGAATTTCCGGGTGTTAGGAACCTGAATTTGAGATATAAACTGAAACAGAAGATGCATGCACATATCGACTTTGGGCACCAAAAAGACCGATTTTCAGTATACAGTAATTTGGGCCTGTATTTTGAAAATACTCTAACACGGAGTAGGCATGTACAGATCGCTTCTGGGACTCCAAAATATCGGATTTTCGGGTGTTTTGGGCCTGAATTTGAGATATCGACTTTGGGCACCTAAAATATCTATTTCTAGCATGTTTTGGGTCTATATTTTGAAAATATTCTAGCACTGAGTAGGCATGTACAGATCGCTTCTGGGACCCCAAAATATCGAATTTTCGGGTGTTTTGAGCCTGAATTTGAGATATAAACGGGTACAGAAGATGCATGCACATATCGACTTTTGGGCACATAAAATATCGATTTTCAGCATGTTTTGGGCCTGTATCTTGAAAACATTCTAACTAGGAGTAGGCATGTACTGATCGCTTCTAGGACCCCGAAATACCGAATTTTAGGGTGTTTTGATCCTGAATTTTAGATATAAACGGGTACAGAAGATGCATGCACATATCGACTTTGGACACTTAAAATATCGATTTTTAGCATGTTTTGAGCCTATATTTTGAAAATTCTCTAACACGGAGTAAGCATGTACATATCGCTTCTGGGACTCCAAAATATCGAATTTTCGGGTGTTTTGAGCCTGAATTTGAGATATAAACGGGTACAGAAGATGCATGCACATATTGACTTTGAACACTTAAAATATCGATTTTTAGCATGTTTTGAGCCTATATTTTGAAAACATTCTAGCACTGAGTAGGCATGTACAGATCGCTTCTGGGATCTCAAAATATCGAATTTTCAGGTGTTTTGGACCTGAATTTGAGATATAAACGGGTACAGAAGATGCATGCACATATCGACTTTTGGGCTCCTAAAATATCGATTTGGAGCATGTTTTGGGTCGGTATCTTGAAAACATTCTAACTAGAAGTAGGCATGTACATATCGTTTCTAGGACCCAAAAATACCTAATTTTCGGGTGTTTTGAGCCTGAATATAAGATATAAACGGGTACAGAAGATCGACTTTGGACACTAAAAATATCGATTTTTAGCTTGTTTTGAGCCTATATTTTGAAAACATTCTAGCACTGAGTAGGCATGTACAGATCGCTTCTGGGACCGAAAAATATGGAATTTTCGGGTGTTTTGGGGTTGAATTTGGGATATAAACGGTTGCAAAAGATGCATACACATATTGACTTTGGGCACCTAAAATATCGATTTTCAGGATGTTTTGGGCCAGTATCTGAATAGGCATGTACAGATCGCTTCTGGGACCCCAAAATATCGAATTTCCGGGTGTTTAGAACCAGAATTTGAGATTTAAACGGGTACAGAAGATGCATGCACATATCGACTTTTGGGCACCTAAAAGATCGATTTTCAGTATGTTTTGGGCCTGTATTTTGAAAATACTCTAACACGGATTAGGCATGTACAGATCGCTTCTGGGACCCCAAAATAACGAATTTTTGGGTGTTTTGGGCCTGAATTTGAGATATCGACTTAGGGCACCTAAAATATCGATTTTTAGCATGTTTTGGGCCTATAATTTGAAAATATTCTAGCACTGAGTAGGCATGTACAGATCGCTTCTGGGACCCAAAAATATCGAATTTTCGGGTGTTTTGAGGTTAAATTTGGGATATAAACGGTTGCAGAAGATGCATACACATATCGACTTTAGGCACCTAAAATATAGAATTTCAGCATGTTTTGGGCCTGTATCTGATCGCTTCTGGGACCCCAAAATATCGAATTCAGGGTGTTAGGAACCTGAATTTGAGATATAAACGGAAACAGAAGATGCATGCACATATCGACTTTGTGCACCTAAAAGATCGATTTTCAGTATACAGTAATTTGCGCCTGTATTTTGAAAATACTCTAACACGGAGTAGGCATGTACAGATCGCTTCTGGGACTCCAAAATATCAGATTTTCGGGTGTTTTGGGCCTGAATTTGAGATATAAACGGGTACTGAAGATGCATGCATATATCGACTTTTGGGCTCCTAAAATATCGATTTTTAAGAATGTTTTGGGTCTGTATCTTGAAAACATTCTAACTAGGAGTAGGCATGTACTGATCGCATAAAGGACCCCGAAATACCGATTTTTCGGGTGTTTTGATCCTGAATTTGAGATATAAACGGGTACAGAAGATGCATGCACATATCGACTTTGGACACTTAAAATATCGATTTTTAGCATGTTTTGAGCCTATATTTTGAAAATACTCTAACACGGAGTAAGCATGCACATATCGTTTCTGGGACTCCAAAATATCGAATTTTCGGGTGTTTTGAGCCTGAATTTGAGATATAAACGGGTACAGAAGATGCATGCACATATTGACTTTGGGCACCTAAAATATCGTTTTTCAGCATGTTTTTTGCGTGTATCTGAATAGGCCAGTACAGATCGCTTCTGGGACCCCAAAATATCGAATTTCCGGGTGTTTGGAACCTGAATTTGAGATATAAACGGGTACAGAAGATGCATGCACATATCGACTTTTGGGCACCTAAAAGATCGATTTTCAGTATGTTTTGGGCCTGTATTTTGAAAATACTCTAACACGGATTAGGCATGTACAGATCGCTTCTGGGACCCCAAAATAACGAGTTTTCGGGTGTTTTGGGCCTGAATTTGAGATATCGACTTTGGGCACCTAAAATATCGATTTTGAGCATGTTTTGAGCCTATAGTTTGAAAACATTCTAGCCCTGAGTAGGCATGTACAGATCGCTTCTGGGACCCCAAAATATCGAATTTTCGGGTGTTTTGAGGTTAAATTTGGGATATAAACGGTTGCAGAAGATGCATACACATATCGACTTTGGGCACCTAAAATATTGAATTTCAGCATGTTTTGGGCCTGTATCTGATCGCTTCTGGGACCCCAAAATATCGAATTCCGGGTGTTAGGAACCTGAATTTGAGATATAAACGGAAACAGAAGATGCATGCACATATCGACTTTTGGCACCTAAAAGATCGATTTTCAGTATACAGTAATTTGCGCCTGTATTTTGAAAATACTCTAACATGGAGTACGCATGTACAGATCGCTTCTGGGACTCCAAAATATCAGATTTTCGGGTGTTTTAGGCCTGAATTTGAGATATAAACGGGTACTGAAGATGCATGCACATATCGACTTTTGTGCACCTAAAATATTGATTTTCAGCATGTTTTGGGCCTGTATTTTGAAAATACTCTAACACGGAGTAGGCATGTACAGATCGCTTCTGGAACCTCAAAATATCGAATTTTTGGGTGTTTTCAGCCTGAATTTGAGATATAAACGGGTACTGAAGATGCATTCCCATATCGACTTTTGGGCACCTAAAATATCGATTTTTAAGAATGTTTTGGGTCTGTATCTTGAAAACATTCTAACTAGGAGTAGGCATGTACTGATCGCATAAAGGACCCCAAAATACCGATTTTTCGGGGGTTTTGATCCTGAATTTGAGATATAAACGGGTACAGAAGATGCATGCACATATCGACTTTGGACACTTAAAATATCGATTTTTAGCATGTTTTGAGCCTATATTTTGAAAATACTCTAACACGGAGTAAGCATGCACATATCATTTCTGGGACTCCAAAATATCGAATTTTCGGGTGTTTTGAGCCTGAATTTGAGATATAAACGGGTACAGAAGATGCATGCACATATCGACTTTGGGCACCTAAAATATCGATTTTCAGCATGTTTTGGGCCTGTATCTGAATAGGCCAGTACAGATCGCTTCTGGCTTCTGGGACCCCAAAATATCGAATTTCTGGGTGTTTGGAACCTGAATTTGAGATATAAACGGGTACAGAAGATGCATGCACATATCGACTTTTGGGCACCCAAAAGATCGATTTTCAGTATGTTTTGGGCCTGTATTTTGAAAATACTCTAATATGGAGTAGTCATGTACAGATCGTTTCTGGGACCCCAAAATATCGAATTTTCGGGTGTTTTGGGCCTGAATTTGAGATATCGACTTTGGGCACCTAAAATATCGATTTTTAGCATGTTTTGGGACTATATCTTGAAAATATTCTAGCAGTGAGTAGGCATGTACAGATCGCTTCTGGGACCCCAAAATATCGAATTTTCGGGTGTTTTGACCCTGAATTTGATATATAAACGGGTACTGAAGATGCATGCGCATATCAACTTTGGGCACCTAAAATATCGATTTTGAGCATGTTTTGGGTCTGTATCTTGAAAACATTCTAACTAGGAGTAGGCATGTACATATCGCTTCTAGGACCCAAAAATACCGAATTTTCGAGTGTTTTGATCCTGAATTTAAGATATAAACGGGTACAAAAGTACGACTTTGGACACTAAAAATATCGATTTTTAACATGTTTTGAGCCTATTTTTTGAAAAAAAATTCTAGCACTGAGTAGGCATGTACAGATCGCTTCTGGGACCGAAAAATATCGAATTTTAGGGTGTTTTGAGGTTGAATTTGAGATATAAACGGGTACAGAAGATGCATGCACATATCGACTTTTGGGCACCAAAAAGATCGATTTTCATTATGTTTTGGGCCTGTATTTCGAAAATACTCTAACACGGAGTAGGCATGTACAGATCGCTTCTGGGACCGAAAAATATCGAATTTTAGGGTGTTTTGAGGTTGAATTTGAGATATAAACGGGTACAGAAGATGCATGCACATATCGACTTTTGGGCACCTAAAAGATCGATTTTCATTATGTTTTGGGCCTGTATTTCGAAAATACTCTAACACGGAGTAGGCATGTACAGATCGCTTCTGGAACCCCAAAATATCGAATTTTCCGGTGTTTTGGGCTTGAATTTGATATATCGACTCTAGGCACCTAAAATATCGATTTTTAGCATGTTTTGAGCCTATATTTTGAAAACATTCTAGCACTGAGTAGGCATGTACAGATCGCTTCTGGCACCCAAAAATATCGAATTTTAGGGTGTTTTGAGGTTGAATTTGAGATATAAACGGGTACAGAAGATACATGCACATATCGAATATGGACACTTAAAATATCGATTTTAAGCATGTTTTGACCCTAAATTTTGAAAACATTATAGCACTGAATAGGCATGTACAGATCGCTTCTGGGACCCAAAAATATCGAATTTTCGAGTGTTTTGAGGTTGAATTTGAGATATAAACGGGTACAGAAGATGCATGCACATATCGACTTTTGGGCACCTAAAAGATCGATTTTTAGTATGTTTTCGGTCTGTAATTTGAAAATACTCTAACACGGAGTAGGCATGTGGAGATCGCTTCTGGAACCTCAAAATATCAAATTTTCGAGTGTTTTGAGCGTGAATTTGAGATATAAATGGGTACTAAAGATGCATGCACATATCAACTTTTGGACACCTAAAATATCGATTTTTAGCATGTTTTGGGTCTGTATCTTGAAAACATTCTAAATAGGAGTAGGCATGTACAGATCGCTTCTTGGACCCAAAAATACCGAATTTTCGTGTGTTTTGAGCATGAATTTGAGATATAAACAGGTACAGAAGATGCATGCACATATTGACTTTGGATACTTAAAATATCGATTTTTAACATGTTTTGAGCCTATATTTTGAAAACATTCTAGCACTGAGTAGACATGTACAGATCGCTTCTGGGACCCCAAAGTATCATATTTTCGGGTGTTTTCAGCCTGAATTTGAGATATAAACGGGTACAGAAGATGCATACGCATATTTACTTTGGGCACCTAAAATATCGATTTTCAGCATGTTTTGGGCCTGTATTTAAAAAAAAACTCTAACACGGAGTTGGCATGTACATATCGCTTCTGGGACCCAAAAATATCGAATTTTCGGGTGTTTTTAGGTTGAATTTGGGATATAAAAGTGTGAAGAAGATGCATACACATATTGACTTTGTGCACCTAAAATATCGATTTTCAGCATGTTTTGGGCCTATATCTGAGTAGGCATGTACAGATCGCTTCTGGAACCCGAAAATATCGAGTTTTCGGGTGTTATGAGCCTAAATTTAAGATATAAACGGGTACTGAAGATGAATGCACATATCGACTTTTGGTCACCTAAAAGATCGATTTTCAGTATGTTTTAGGCCTGTAATTTGAAAATACTCTAACACGGACTGGGCATGTTCAGATCGCTTCAGGGGACCCCAAAATATCGAATTTTCGGGTGTTTTACGCCTGAATTTGAGATATTGACTTTAGGCACCTAAAATATAGATATTTAGCATGTTTTGGACCTATATTTTGAAAATATTCTAGCACTGAGTAGGCATGTACAAATCGCTTCTGGGACCCAAAAATATCGAATTTTCGGGTGTTTTGAGCCTGAATTTGAGATATAAACGGGTACAGAAGATGCATGCACATATTGACTTTGGGCACCTAAAATATCGATTTTCAGCATGTTTTGGGCCTGTATTTTGAAAATACTCTAAAACTGGGTAGGCATGTCCAGATCGCTTCAGGGACCCCAAAATATCGAATTTTCGGGTTTTTTGAGCCTGAATTTGAGATATAAACGGGTACAGAAAATGCATGCACATATCGACTTTTGGGCACCTAAAAGATTGATTTTCAGTATGTTTTGGGCCTGTATTTTGAAAATACTCTAACACGGAGTAGGCATGTACAGATCACTTCTTGGACCCCAAAATATCGAATTTTCGGGTGTTTATGGCCTGAATTTGAGATATCAACTTTAGGCACCTAAAATATCGATATTAAGCATGTTTTGGACCAATAATTTGAAAATATTCTAGCAATGAGTAGGTATGTACAGATCGTTTCTGGGACCCCAAAATATTGAATTTTCGGGTGTTTGAGCCTGAATTTGAGATATAAACGGGTACTGAAGATGCATGCATATATCGACTTTTGGGCACCGAAAATATCGATTTTGAGCATGTTTTGGGTCTGTATGTAGAAAACATTCTAACTAGGAGTAGGCATCTACAGATCGCTTCCAGGACCCAAAAATACCGAATTTTCGGGTGTTTTGAGCCTGAATTTGAGATATAAACGGGTACAGAAGATTCATGCACATATCGACTTTGGACACTTAAAATATAGATTTTTAGCATGTTTTGAGCCTATATTTTGAAAATATTCTAGCACTGAGTAGGCACGTACAGATCGCTTCTAGAACCAAAAATATCGAATTTTCGGGTGTTTTGGGCCTGAATTTGAGATATCGACTTTGGGCACCTAAAATATCGATTTTTAGCATGTTTTGGACCTATATTTTGAAAATATTCTAGCACTGAGTAGGCATGTACATATCGCTTCTGGGACCCAAAAATATGAAATTTTCGGGAGTTTTGAGCCTGAATTTGAGATATCAACTTTGGGCACCTGAAATATCGATTTTTAACATGTTTTGGGCCTATATTTTGAAAATACTCTAACACGAAGTAGGCATGTACAGATCGTTTCTGGGACCCAAAGATATCAAATTTTCGGGTGTTTTGAGCCTGAATTTGAGATATCAACTTTGGGCACCTGAAATATCGATTTTTAACATGTTTTGGGCCTATGTTTTGAAAATATTTTAGCAATGAGTAAGTATGAACAGATCGCTTCTGGGACCCCAAAATATCGAATTTTCGGGTGTTTTGGGCCTTAATTTGAGATATCGACTTTGGGCACCTAAAATATCGATTTTTAGCATGTTTTGGGCCTGTATTTTGAAAATACTCTCACACGA
Organism: Petrolisthes cinctipes; assembly: GCA_033782935.1. Classification (NCBI taxonomy): domain Eukaryota; kingdom Metazoa; phylum Arthropoda; class Malacostraca; order Decapoda; family Porcellanidae; genus Petrolisthes; species Petrolisthes cinctipes. The sequence goes on from JAWQEG010000010.1 coordinate 454,581, forward strand.
AGTAGGCATGTACAGATCGTTTCTGGGACCCCAAAATATCGAATTTTCGGGTGTTTTGAGCCTAAATTTGAGATATAAATGGGTACAGAAAATGCATGCACACATCGAATTTTGGGCACCTAAAAGATCGATTTTCAGTATGTTTTGGGCCTGTATTTTGAAAATACTCTAACACGGAGTAGGCATGTACAGATCATTTCTTGGACCCCAAAATATCGAATTTTCGGGTGTTTTTGGCCTGAATTTGAGATATCAACTTTAGGCACCTAAAATATCGATATTTAGCATGTTTCGGACCTATAATTTGAAAATATTCTAGCAATGAGTAGGTATGTACAGATCGCTTCTGGGACCCCAAAATATTGAATTTTCGGGTGTTTGAGCCTGAATTTGAGATATAAACGGGTACTGAAGATGCATGCATATATCGACTTTTGGGCACCGAAAATATCGATTTTGAGCATGTTTTGGGTCTGTATCTAGAAAACATTCTAACTAGGAGTAGGCATCTACAGATCGCTTCCAGGACCCAAAAATACCGAATTTTCGGGTGTTTTGAGCCTGATTTTGAGATATAAACGGGTACAGAAGATACATGCACATATCGACTTTGGACACTTAAAATATCGATTTTTAGCATGTTTTGAGCCTATATTTTGAAAATATTCTAGCACTGAGTAGGCACGTACAGATCGCTTCTAGAACCAAAAATATCGAATTTTCGGGTGTTTTGGGCCTGAATTTGAGATATCGACTTTGGGCACCTAAAATATCGATTTTTAGCATGTTTTGGACCTATATTTTGAAAATATTCTAGCACTGAGTAGGCATGTACATATCGCTTCTGGGACCCAAAAATATCAAATTTTCGGGTGTTTTGAGCCTGAATTTGAGATATCAACTTTGGGCACCTGAAATATCGATTTTTAACATGTTTTGGGCCTATGTTTTGAAAATATTTTAGCAATGAGTAGGTATGTCCAGATCGCATCTCGGACCCCAAAATATCGAATTTTCGGGTGTTTTGGGCCTTAATTTGAGATATCGACTTTGGGCACCTAAAATATCGATTTTTAGCATGTTTTGGGCCTGTATTTTGAAAATACTCTAACACGAAGTAGGCATGTACAGATCGTTTCTGGGACCCAAAAATATCAAATTTTCGGGTGTTTTGAGCCTGAATTTGAGATATCAACTTTGAGCACCTGAAATATTGATTTTTAACATGTTTTGGGCCTATGTTTTGAAAATATTTTAGCAATGAGTAGGTATGTACAGATCGCTTCGGGGACCCCAAAATATCGAATTTTCGGGTGTTTTGAGCCTAAATTTTATATATAAACGGGTACAGAAGATGCAAGCACATATTGACTTTGGGCACCTAAAAGATCGATTTTCAGTATGTTTTGGGCCTGTATTTTGAAAATACTCTAACACGGAGTGGGCATGTACAAATCGCTTCTGGGACCCCAAAATATCGAATTTTCGGGTGTTTTGTTCCTGAATTTTAAATATAGACTTTAGGCACCTAAAATATCGATATTTAGCATATTTTGGACCAATATTTTGAAAATATTCTAGCACTGAGTAGGCATGTACAGATCGCTTCTGGGACCCAAAAATATCAAATTTTCAGGTGTTTTGAAACTGAATTTGAGATATAAACGGGTACAGAAGATGCATGCACATATTGACTTTGGGCACCAAAAATATCGATTTTCAGCATGTTTTGGGCCTGTATTTTGAAAATACTCTAACACAGAGTAGGCATGTACAGATCGCTTCTAGGACCCCAAAATATCGAATTTTCGGGTGTTTTGGGCCTTAATTTGAGATATCGACTTTGGGCACCTAAAATATTTTTTTTTAGCATGTTTTGGGCCTGTATCTTGAAAATACTCTAACACGAAGTAGGCATGTACAGATCGCTTCTGGGACCCCAAAATATCGAATTTTCGGGTGTTTTGAGCCTAAATTTGAGATATAAACGGGTACAGAAGATGCATACACGTATCGACTTTTGGGCACTTAAAAGATTGATTTTCAGTATGTTTTCGTCCTGTATTTTGAAAATACTCTAACACGGAGTAGGCATGTACAGATCGCTTCTGGGACACCAAAATATCGAATTTTCGGGTGTTTTGGGCCTGAATTTGAGATGTCGACTTTAGGCACTTAAAATATCGATATTAGCATGTTTTGGACCTATATTTTGAAAATATTCTAGCACTGAGAAGGCATGTACAGATCGCTTCTGGGACCCAATAATATCGAATTTTTTGGGTGTTTTGAGCCTGAATTTGAGATATAAACGGGTACTGAAGATGCATGCACATATCGACTTTTGGGCACCGAAAATATCGATTTTCAGCATGTTTTGGGTCTGTATCTAGAAAACATTCTAACTAAGAGTAGGCATGTACAGTTTGCTTCCAGGACCCAAAAATCTCGAATTTTCGGGTGTTTTGAGCCTGAATTTGAGATATAAACGGGTACAAAAGATGCATGCACATATCGACTTTGGACACTTAAAATATCGATTTTTAGCATGTTTTGAGCCTATATTTTGAAAACACTCTAGCACTGAGTAGGCATGTACAAATCGCTTCTGGGATCCAAAAATATCAAATTTTCGGGTGTTTGGAGCCTGAATTTGAGATATAAACGGGTACAGAAGATGCATGCACATATCGACTTTTGGGCACCGAAAATATCGATTTTAAGCATGTTTTGGGTCTGTATCTTGAAAACATTCTAACTAGGAGTAGGCATGTACAGATCGCTTCCAGGACCCAAAAATACCGAATATTCGGGTGTTTTGAGACTGAATTTGATATATAAACGGGTACAGAAGATGCATGCACATATCGACTTTTGGGCACCTAAAAGATCGATTTTCAGTATGTTTTGGGCCTTTATTTTGAAAATACTCTAACACAGAGTAGGCATGTACAGATCGCTTCTGGGACCCCAAAATATCGAATTTTCTGGTGTTTTGGGCCTTAATTTGAGATATTGACTTTTGGCACCTAAAATATCGATTTTTAGCATGTTTTGGGCCTATATTTTGAAAATATTCCAGCAATGAGTAGGTATGTACAGATCACTTCTGGGACCCCAAGATATCGAATTTTCGGGTGTTTAGGGCCTTAATTTGAGATATCGACTTTGGGCACCTAAAATATCGATTTTCAGCATGTTTTGGGCCTGTATTTTGAAAATACTCTAACACGGAGTAGGCATGTACAGATCGCTTCTGGAACCCCAAAATATCGAATTTTCGGGTGTTTTGAGCCAGAATATGAGATATAAACGGGTACTGAAGATGCATCCACATATTGACTTTGGGCACCTAAAATATCGATTTTCAGCATGTTTTAGGCCTGTATTTTGAAAATACTCTAACACAGAGTAGGCATGTACAGATCGCTTATGGGACCCCAAAATAACATATTTTCGGGTGTTTTGGGCCTTAATTTGAGATATCGACTTTGGGCACCTAAAATATCGATTTTTAGCATGTTTTGGGCCTGTATCTTGAAAATACTCTAACACGAAGTAGGCATGTACAGATCGCTTCTGGGACCCAAAAATATCGAATTTTAGGGTGTTTTGAGGTTGAATTTGGGATATAAACGGGTCCAGAAAATGCATACACATATTGACTTTGGGCACGTAAAATATCGATTTTCAGCATGTTTTGGGCCTGTATCGGAGTAGGCATGTACAGATCGAATCTGGGACCAAAAAATATCGAATTTTCGGGCGTTTGGAGCCTGAATTTGAGATATAAACGGGTATAGAAGATGCATGCACATATCGACTTTTGGCACCTAAAATATCGATTTTCTGTATGTTTAGATCCTGTATATTGAAAATACTCAAACGCGGAGTAGGCATGTACAGATCGCTTCTGGGACCCCAAAATATCGAATTTTCGGGTGTTTTGGGCCTGAATTTGAGATATTAACTTTAGGCACCTAAAATATCGATATTTAGCATGTTTTGAACCTATATTTTGAAAATATTCTAGCAATGAGTAGGTATGTACAGATCGCTTCTGGGTCCCCAAAATATTGAATTTTCGGGTGTTTTGAGCCTGAATTTAAGATATAAACGGGTACAGAAGATGCATGCGCATATTAACTTTGGGCACCTAAAATATCGATTTTCAGTATGTTTTCGGCCTGTAATTTGAAAATACTCTAACACGGAGTAGGCATGTACAGATCCGTGCAGGGACCCGAAAATATCGAATTTTCGGGTGTTTTGGGCCTGAATATGAGATATCGACTTTGGGCACCTAAAATATCGATTTTTAGCATGTTTTGGGCCTGTATTTTGAAAATATTCTAGCACTGCATAGGCATGTACAGATCGCTTCTGGGACCCCAAAATATCGAATTTTCGGGTGTTTGGAGCCTGAATTTGAGATATAAACGGGTACAGAAGATGCATGCACATATCGACTTTGGACACTACGGGTGCAGAAGATGCATACACATATCGACTTTTGGGCACCTAAAAGATCGATTTTCAGTATGTTTTGGGCCTGTATATTAAAAATACTCTAACACGGAGTAGGCATGTACAGATCGCTTCTGGGACCCCAAAATATCGAATTTTCGTGTGTTTTGGGCCAGAATTTGTGATATCGACTTTGGGCACCTCAAATATCGATTTTTAGCATGTTTTGGGCCTGTATTTTGAAAATATTCTAGCACTGCGTAGGCATGTACAGATCGCTTCTGGGACACCAAAATATCGAATTTTCGGGTGTTTTGAGCCTGAATTTGAGATAGAAACCGGTACTGAAGATACATGCACATATCGACTTTGGTCACCGGAAGTATCGATTTTTAGCATGTTTTAAACCTATATTTTTAAAACATTCTAGCACTGAGTATGCATGTACAGATCGCTTCTGGGACCGAAAAATAGAGAATTTTCGAGTGTTTTGAGGTTGAATTTGGGATATAAATGGGTGCAGAAGATACATACACATATTGACTTTGGGAACCTAAAATATCAATTTTCAGCATGTTTTGGGCCTGTATCTGAGTAGGCATGTACAGATCGCTTCTGGGACCAAAAAATATCGAATTTTCGGGTGTTTGGAGCCAGAATTTGAGATATAAACGGGTATAGAAGATGCATGCACATATCGACTTTTGGGCACCTAAAATATCGATTTTCTGGATGTTTTTGGCCTGTATTTTGAAAATACTCCAACACGGAGTAGGCATGTACAGATCGCTTCTGGGACCCCAAAATATCGAATTTTCGGGTGTTTTGGGGATAAATTTGAGATATCGACTTAAGGCACCTAAAATATCGATTTTTAGCATGTTTTGGGCATATATTTTGAAAATATTCTAGCACTGAGTAAGCATGTACAGATCGCTTCTGGGACCCAAAAATATCGAATTTTCGGGTGTTTTGACCCTGAATTTGAGATATAAACAGGTATTGAAGATGCATGCACATATCGACTTTTGAGCACCTAAAATATCGATTTCGAGGATGTTTTGGGTCTGTATCTTGAAAACATTCTAACTTGGAGTAGGCAAGTACAGATCGCTTCTAGGACCCAAAAATACCGAATTTTCGGGTATTTTGAGCCTGAATTTGAGATATAAACGGGTACAGAAGATGCATGCACATATCGACTTTGGACACTTAAAATATCGATTCTTAGCATGTTTTGAGCCTATATTTCGAAAATATTCTAGCACAAAGTAGATATGTACAGATCACTTCAGGGACCCCAAAATATCGAATTTTCGGGTGTTTTAAGCCTGAATTTGAGATATAAACGGGTACAGAAGATGCATGCACATATCGACTTTGGACACTTAAAATATCGATTTTTAGCATGTTTTGAGCCTATTATTTGAAAACATTCTAGCACTGAGTAGGCATGTACAGACCGCTTCTGGGACCGAAAAATATCGAATTTTCGGATGTTTTGGGCATGAATTTGAGATATCGACTTTGGGCACCTAAAATATCGATTTTTAGCATGTTTTGAGCCTATATTTCGAAAATATTCTAGCACCCCGTAGGCATGTACAGATCGCTTCTGGGACCCCAAAATATCGAATTTTCGGGTGTTTTGAGCCTGAATTTGAGATATAAACGGGTACAGAAGATGCATGCACATATCGACCTTTGGGCACCTAAAATATCGATTTTGAGCATGTTTTGGGTCTGTATCTTGAAAACATTCTAACTAGGAGTAGGCATGTACAGACCGCTTCTAGGACCCAAAAATATAAAATTTTCGGGGGTTTTGAGCCTGAATTTGAGATAGAAACCGGTACTGAAGATACATTCACATATCGACTTTGGTCACCTGAAGTATCGATTTTCAGGATGTTTTGGCCCTATATTTTGAATGTATTCTAGCATTGTGTAAGCATGTTCAGATTGCTTCTGAGACCCAAAAATATCGAATTTTCGGGTGTTTTGAGCCTGAATTTGGGATATAAACGGGTACAGAAGATGCATGCACATATCGACTTTGGACACTTGAAATATCGATTTTTAGCATGTTTTGAGCCTATATTTTGAAAACATTCTAGCACTGAGTAGACATGTACAGATCGCTTCTGGGACCGAAAAATATCGAATTTTTGGGTGTTTTGTGGTTGAATTTGAGATATAAACGGGTGCAGAAAATGCATACACATATTGACTTTGGGCACCTAAAATATCGATTTTCAGCATGTTTTGGGCCTGTACCTGAGTAGGCATGTACAGATCGCTTCTGGGACCCCAAAATATCGAATTTTCGGGTGTTTGGAGCCTGAATTTGAGATATAAACGTGTACAGAAGATGCATGCACATATCGACTTTTGACACTTAAAATATCGATTTTTACCATGTTTTGAGTCAATATTTTGAAAATATTTTAGCACAAAGTAGATATGTACAGATTACTTCTGGGACCCCAAAATATCGAATTTTCGGGTGTTTTAAGCCTGAATTTGAGATATAAACGGATGCAGAAGATGCATACACATATCGACTTTTGGGCACCTAAAAGATCGATTTTCAGTATGTTTTGGGCCTGTATATTAAAAATACTCTAACACGGAGTAGGCATGTACAAATCGCTTCTGGGACCCCAAAATATCGAATTTTCGGGTGTTTTGGGCCTGAATTTGAGATATCGCCTTTGGGCACCTAAAATATCGATTTTTAGCATGTTTTGGGCCTGTATTTGTAAAATATTCTAGCACCCCGTAGGCATGTACAGATCGCTTCTGGGACCCCAAAATATCGAATTTTCGGGTGTTTTGAGCCTGAATTTGAGATATAAACGGGTACAGAAGATGCATGCACATATCGACCTTTGGGCACCTAAAATATCGATTTTGAGCATGTTTTGGGTCTGTATCTTGAAAACATTCTAACTAGGAGTAGGCATGTACAGACCGCTTCTAGGACCCAAAAATATAAAATTTTCGGGGGTTTTGAGCCTGAATTTGAGATAGAAACCGGTACTGAAGATACATTCACATATCGACTTTGGTCACCTGAAGTATCGATTTTCAGGATGTTTTGGCCCTATATTTTGAATGTATTCTAGCATTGTGTAAGCATGTTCAGATTGCTTCTGAGACCCAAAAATATCGAATTTTCGGGTGTTTTGAGCCTGAATTTGGGATATAAACGGGTACAGAAGATGAATGCACATATGGATTTTGGGCACATAAAATATCGGTTTTCAGCTTGTTTTGGGTCTGTATTTTGAAAATATTTTAAGATTGAGTAGGCATTTACAGATCCCTTCTGGGAACAAAAAGTATCGAATTTTAAGGTGTTTTAAGCCTGAATTTGGGATACAAGCGAGTGCTGATGATTCATGCACATATCGATTTTGGGCACCAAAAATTGCGATTTTCAGCTTATTTTGGGCCTGTACTTTGGAAATATTCTAACACTGAGTACAGATCGCTTCTGGGACCCCAAAAAATCAAATTTTCAGGTGTTTTTAGCCTGAATTTGGGATATAAACGGGAACAGAAGATGCATGCAGATATCGACTTTGATCACCTATAATATCGATTTTAAGCATGTTTTGGGCCTGTAATATGAAAATATTCTAGCACTGACTATGCATGTGGAGATTGCTTCTGGGATCCAAAAATATCAAATTTTCAGGTGTTTTGAGGCTGAATTTGGGATATAAACGGGTACAGAAGATGCATGAACATTTTGACTTTGGGCACCTAAAATATCGATTTTTAGTATGTTTTCGGCCTATATTTTGAATTTAATCTACCACTGGGTAAGCATGTACAGAGCGCTTCTAAGAGTAAAAAATACCGAATTTTCTGGTGTTTTGAGAATGAATTTGGGATATAAACGGGTACAGAAGATGCATTCACATATCGACTTTCTTCACAAAAAAAAAACGATTTTCAGCATGTTTTAGGCCTATATTTTGTAAAATATTCTAGCACAGAGTGAGCATGTACAGATAGCTTCTGGGAAACAAAAATATTGAATTTTCGGGTGTTTTGAACCACAATTTGGAATGTAAACGGGTACTGAAGATGCATGCACATATCGACATTTGGTACCCAAAATATCGATTTTGAGCATGTTTTTGGACTGTATTTTGAAAATACTCTAACACGGAGTAGGCATGTACAGATCGCTTCTGGGACCCAAAAATATCGAATTTTCGGGTGTTTTGGGCCTGAATTTGAGATATCGACTTTGGGCACCTAAAATATCGATTTTTAGCATGTTTTGGGCCTATATTTTGAAAATATTCTAGCACTGATTAGGCATGTACAAATCGCTTCTGGGACCCCAAAATATCGAATTTTCGGGTGTTTTGAGCCTGAATTTGAGACATAAACAGGTACTGAAGATGCATGCACATATCGACTTTTGGGCACCTAAAATATCGATTTTTAGCATGTTTTGGGTCTGTATCTTGAAAACATTCTAACTAGGAGTAGGCAAGTACAGATCGCTTCTAGGACCCAAAAATACCGATTTTGCGGGTGTTTTGAGCCTGAATTTGAGATATAAACGGGTACAGAAGATGCATGCACATATCGACTTTGGACACTTAAAATATCGATTTTTAGCATGTTTTGAGCCTATTATTTGAAAACATTCTAGCACTGAGTAGGCATGTACAGATCGCTTCTGGGACCGAAAAATATCGAATTTTCGGGTGTTTTGTGGTTGAATTTGAGATATAAACGGGTGCAGAAGATGCATACACATATCGACTTTTGGGCACCTAAAAGTTCGATTTTCAGTATGTTTTGGGCCTGTATTTTGAAAATACTCTAACACGGAGTAGGCATGTACAGATAGCTTCTGGGACACCAAAATATCGAATTTTCGGGTGTTTTGGGGATAAATTTGAGATATCGACTTTGGGCACCTAAAATATCGATTTTTAGCATGTTTTGGGCATATATTTTGAAAATATTCTAGCACTGAGTAAGCATGTACAGATCGCTTCGGGGACCCCAAAATATCGAATTTTCGGGTGTTTTGAGCCTGAATTTGAGATATAAACGGGTACAGAAAATGCATGCACATATCGACTTTTGGGCACCTAAAATATCGATTTTGAGCATGTTTTGGGTCTGTATCTTGAAAACATTCTAACTTGGAGTAGGCAAGTACAGATCGCTTCTAGGACCCTAAAATACCGATTTTTCGGGTGTTTTGAGCCTGAATTTGAGATATAAACGGATACAGAAGAAGCATGCACATATCGACATAGGACACTTAAAATATCGATTTTTAGCATGTTTTGAGCCTATTATTTGAAAACATTCTAGCACTGAGTTGGCATGTACAAATCGCTTCTGGGACCGAAAAATATCGAATTTTCGGGTGTTTTGTGGTTGAATTTGAGATATAAACGGGTGCAGAAGATGCATACACATATTGACTTTGGGCACCTAAAATATCGATTTTCAGCATGTTTTGGGCCTGTATCTGAGTAGGCATGTACAGATCGCTTCTGGGACCCCAAAATATCGAATTTTCGGGTGATTGGAGCCTGAATTAGAGATATAAACGGGTACAGAAGATGCATGCACATATCGACTTTGGACACTTAAAATATCGATTTTTAGCATGTTTTGAGCCTATATTTTGAAAATATTCTAGCACAAAGTAGATATGTACAGATCACTTCTGGGACCCCAAAATATCGAAGTTTCGGGTGTATTAAGCCTGAATTTGAGATATAAACGGGTACAAAAGATGCACGCACATATCGACTTTGGGCACTTAAAATATAGATTTTTAGCATGTTTTGAGCCTATATTTTGAAAATATTCTAGCACTGAGTAGGCATGTACAGATCGCTTCTGGGACCCAAAAATATCGAATTTTCGGGTGTTTTGAGGTTGAATTTCGGATATAAACGGGTGCAGAAGATGCATACACATATCGACTTTTGGGCACCTAAAAGATCGATTTTCAGTATGTTTTGGGCCTGTATATTGAAAATACTCTAACACGGAGTAAGCATGTACAGATCGCTTCTGGGGCCCCAAAATATCGAATATTCGGGTGTTTTGGGCCTGAATTTGAGATATCGACTTTGGGCACCTAAAATATCGATTTTTAGCATGTTTTGGGCCTGAATTTTAAAAATATTCTTGCACTGAGTAGGCATGTACAGATCGCTTCTGGGGCCCCAAAATATCGAATTTTTGGGTGTTTTGAGCCTGAATTTGAGATACAAATGGGTACAGAAGATGCATGCACATATCGACTTTTGGGCACCTATAAATCGATTTTAAGCATGTTTTGGGTCTGTATCTTGAAAACATTCTAACTAGGAGTAGGCATGTACAGATCGCTTCTAGGACCCAAAAATACCGAATTTTCGGGTGTTTTGAGCATGAATTTGAGATATAAACGGGTACAGAAGTTGAATGCACATATCGACTTTGGACACTTAAAATATCGATATTTAGTATGTTTTGTGCCTATATTTTGAAAACATTCTAGCACTGAGTAGGCATGTACAGATCGCTTCTGGGACCCAAAAATATCGAATTTTCGGGTGTTTTGAGGTTGAATTTGGGATATAAACGGGTGAAGAAGATGCATACACATATTGACTTTGGGCACCTAAAATATCGATTTTCAGCATGTTTTGGGCCTGTATCTGAGTAGGCATGTACAGATCGCTTCTGGGACCCCCAAAAATTGAAATTTCGGGTGTTTGGAGCCTGAATTTGAGATATAAACGGGTATAGAAGATGCATGCACATATCGACTTTTGGGCACTAAAATATCGATTTTCTGTATGTTTTGGGCCTGTATATTGAAAATACTCTAACACGGAGTAAGCATGTACAGATCGCTTCTGGGGCCCCAAAATATCGAATTTTCGGGTGTTTTGGGGATAAATTTGAGATATCTACTTAAGGCAGTTAAAATATCGATTTTTAGCATGTTTTGGGCATATATTTTGAAAATATTCTAGCCCTGAGTAAGCATGTACAGATCGCTTCTGGGACCCAAAAATATCGAATTTTCGGGTGTTTTGACCCTGAATTTGAGATATAAACAGGTACTGAAGTTGCATGCACATATCGACTTTTGGGCACCTAAAATATCGATTTTGAGGATGTTTTGGGTCTGTATCTCGAAAACATTCTAACTTGGAGTAGGCAAGTACAGATCGCTTCTAGGACCCAAAAATACCGATTTTTCGGGTCTTTTGAGCCTGAATTTGAGATATAAACGGGTACAGAAGATGAATGCACATATCGACTTTGGACACTTAAAATATCGATTTTTAGCATGTTTTGAGCCTATTTTTTGAAAACATTCTAGCACTGAGTAGACATGTACAGATCGCTTCTGGGACCGAAAAATATCGAATTTTTGGGTGTTTTGTGGTTGAATTTGAGATATAAACGGGTGCAGAAAATGCATACACATATTTACTTTGGGCACCTAAAATATCGATTTTCAGCATGTTTTGGGAATGTATCTGAGTAGGCATGTACAGATCGCTTCTGGGACCCCAAAATATCGAATTTTCGGGTGTTTGGAGCCTGAATTTGAGATATAAACGGGTACAGAAGATGCATGCACATATCGACTTTTGACACTTAAAATATCGATTTTTACCATGTTTTGAGCCTATATTTTGAAAATATTTTATCACAAAGTAGATATGTACAGATCACTTCTGGGACCCCCAAATATCGAATTTTCGGGTGTTTTAAGCCTGAATTTAAGATATAAACGAGTGCAGAAGATGCATACACATATCGACTTTTCGGCACCTAAAAGATCGATTTTCAGTATGTTTTGGGCCAGTATATTAAAAATATTCTAACACGGAGTAGGCATGTACAAATCGCTTCTGGGACCCCAAAATATCGAATTTTCGGGTGTTTTGGGCCTGAATTTGAGATATCGACTTTGGGCACCTATAATATCGATTTTTAGCATGTTTTGGTCCTGTATTTTGAAAATATTCTAGCACTGCGTAGGCATGTACCGATCGCTTCTAGGACCCCAAAATATCGAATTTTCGGGTGTTTTGGGGATAAATTTGAGATATCGACTTAAGGCACCTAAAATATCGATTTTTACCATTTTTTGGGCATATATTTTGAAAATATTCTAGCACTGAGTAAGCATGTACAGATCGCTTCTGGGACCCAAAAATATCGAATTTTTGGGTGTTTTGTGGTTGAATTTGAGATATAAACGGGTGCAGAAAATGCATACACATATTTACTTTGGGCACCTAAAATATCGATTTTCAGCATGTTTTGTTAATGTATCTGAGTAGGCATGTACAGATCGCTTCTGGGACCCCAAAATATCGAATTTTCGGGTGTTTGGAGCCTGAATTTAAGATATAAACGGGTACAGAAGATGCATGCACATATCGACTTTTGACACTTAAAATATCGATTTTTACCATGTTTTGAGCCTATATTTTGAAAATATTTTAGCACAAAGTAGATATGTACAGATCACTTCTGGGACCCCCAAATATCGAATTTTCGGGTGTTTTAAGCCTGAATTTAAGATATAAACGGGTGCAGAAGATGCATACACATATCGACTTTTCGGCACCTAAAAGATCGATTTTCAGTATGTTTTGGGCCAGTATATTAAAAATATTCTAACACGGAGTAGGCATGTACAAATCGCTTCTGGGACCCCAAAATATCGAATTTTCGGGTGTTTTGGGCCTGAATTTGAGATATCGACTTTGGGCACCTATAATATCGATTTTTAGCATGTTTTGGGCCTGTATTTTGAAAATATTCTAGCACTGCGTAGGCATGTACCGATCGCTTCTAGGACCCCAAAATATCGAATTTTCGGGTGTTTTGGGGATAAATTTGAGATATCGACTTAAGGCACCTAAAATATCGATTTTTACCATTTTTTGGGCATATATTTTGAAAATATTCTAGCACTGAGTAAGCATGTACAGATCGCTTCTGGGACCCAAAAATATCGAATTTTCGGGTGTTTTGACCCTGAATTTGAGATATAAACAGGTATTGAAGATGCATGCACATATCGACTTTTGAGCACCTAAAATATCGATTTCGAGGATGTTTTGGGTCTGTATCTTGAAAACATTCTAACTTGGAGTAGGCAAGTACAGATCGCTTCTAGGACCCAAAAATACCGATTTTTCGGGTGTTTTGAGCCTGAATTTGAGATATAAACGGGTACAGAAGATGCATGCACATATCGACTTTTGACACTTAAAATATCGATTTTTAGCATGTTTTGAGCCTATTATTTGAAAATATTCTAGCACTAAGTAGGCATGTACAGATCGCTTCTGGGACCCCAAAAAATCGAATTTTCGGGAGATTGGAGCCTGAATTTGATATATAAACGGGAACAGAAGATGCATACACATATCGACTTTGGACACTTAAAATATCGATTCTTAGCATGTTTTGAGCCTATATTTCGAAAATATTCTAGTACAAAGTAGATATGTACAGATCACTTCAGAGACCCCAAAATATCGAATTTTCGGGTGTTTTAAGCCTGAATTTGAGATATAAACGGGTACAGAAGATGCATGCACATATCGACTTTGGACACTTAAAATATCGATTTTTAGCATGTTTTGAGCCTATTATTTGAAAACATTCTAGCACTGAGTAGGCATGTACAGATCGCTTCTGGGACCCCAAAATATCGAATTTTCGGGTGTTTTGGGCATGAATTTGAGATATCGACTTTGGGTACCTAAAATATCGATTTTTAGCATGTTTTGGGCCTGTATTTTGAAAATATTCTAACTAGGAGTAGGCATGGACAGATCCCTTCTAGGACCCAAAAATATAGAATTTTCGGGTGTTTTGAGCCTGAATTTGAGATATAAACGGGTACATAAGATGCATGCACATATCGACTTTGGACACTTAAAATATCGATTTTTAGCATGTTTTAAGTCTATATTTTGAAAACATTATAGCACTGAGTAGACATGTACAGATCGCTTCTGGGACCGAAAAATATCGAATTTTTGGGTGTTTTGTGGTTGAATTTGAGATATAAACGGGTGCAGAAAATGCATACACATATTGACTTTGGGCACCTAAAATATCGATTTTCAGCATGTTTTGTGCCTGTATCCGAGTAGGCATGTACAGATCGCTTCTGGGACCCCAAAATATCGAATTTTCGGGTTTTTGGAGCCTGAATTTGAGATATAAACGGGTACAGAAGATGCATGCACATATCGACTTTTGACACTTAAAATATCGATTTTTACCATGTTTTGAGCCTATATTTTGAAAATATTTTAGCACAAAGTAGATATGTACAGATCACTTCTGGGACCCAAAAATATCGAATTTTCGGGTGTGTTAAGCCTGAATTTGAGATATAAACGGATGCAGAAGATGCATGCACATATCGACTTTGGGCACCCACAATATCGATTTTTAGCATGTTTTGGGCCAATATTTGGAAAATACTCTAACACGGAGGAGGCATGTACAGATCGCTTCTGGGACCCAAAAATATTGAATTTTCGGGTGTGTTGAGCCTGAATTTGGGATATAAACGGGTGCAGAAGATGCATGCACATATCGACTTTGGACACATAAAATATCGATTTTTAGCATGTTTTGAGCCTGTATCTGAGTATTCATGTACAGATCGCTTCTGGGACCAAAAAATATCGAATTTTCGGGTGTTTTGGGCCTGAATTTGAGATATCGACTTTGGGCACCTAAAATATCGATTTTTAGCATGTTTTGGGCCTGAATTTTAAAAATATTCTAGCACTGAGTAGGCATGTACAGATCGCTTCTGGGGCCCCAAAATATCGAATTTTTGGGTGTTTTGAGCCTGAATTTGAGATACAAATGAGTACAGAAGATGCATGCACATATCGAGTTTTGGGCACCTATAAATCGATTTTAAGCATGTTTTGGGTCTGTATCTTGAAAACATTCTAACTAGGAGTAGGCATGTACAGATCGCTTCTAGGACCCAAAAATACCGAATTTTCGGGTGTTTTGAGCATGAATTTGAGATATAAACGGGTACAGAAGTTGAATGCACATATCGACTTTGGACACTTAAAATATCGATTTTTAGTATGTTTTGAGCCTATATTTTGAAAACATTCTAGCACTGAGTAGGCATGTACAGATCGCTTCTGGGACCCAAAAATATCGAATTTTCGGGTGTTTTGAGGTTGAATTAGGGATATAAACGGGTGAAGAAAATGCATACACATATTGACTTTGGGCACCTAAAATATCGATTTTCAGCATGTTTTGGGCCTGTATCTGAGTAGGCATGTACAGATCGCTTCTGGGACCCCAAAAAATCGAAATTTCGGGTGTTTGGAGCCTGAATTTGAGATATAAACGGGTATAGAAGATGCATGCACATATCGACTTTTGGGCACTAAAATATCGATTTTCTGTATGTTTTGGGCCTGTATTTTGAAAATACTCTAACACGGAGTAGGCATGTACAGATCGCTCCTGGGACCCCAAAATATCGAATTTTCGGGTGTTTTGGGGATAAATTTGAGATATCTACTTAAGGCAGTTAAAATATCGATTTTTAGCATGTTTTGGGCATATATTTTGAAAATATTCTAGCCCTGAGTAAGCATGTACAGATCGCTTCTGGGACCCAAAAATATCGAATTTTCGGGTGTTTTGACCCTGAATTTGAGATATAAACAGGTACTGAAGTTGCATGCACATATCGACTTTTGGGCACCTAAAATATCGATTTTGAGGATGTTTTGGGTCTGTATCTCGAAAACATTCTAACTTGTAGTAGGCAAGTACAGATCGCTTCTAGGACCCAAAAATACCGAATTTTCGGGTCTTTTGAGCCTGAATTTGAGATATAAACGGGTACAGAAGATGAATGCACATATCGACTTTGGACACTTAAAATATCGATTTTTAGCATGTTTTGAGCCTATTATTTGAAAACATTCTAGCACTGAGTAGACATGAACAGATCGCTTCTGGGACCGAAAAATATCGAATTTTTGGGTGTTTTGTGGTTGAATTTGAGATATAAACGGGTGCAGAAAATGCATACACATATTTACTTTGGGCACCTAAAATATCGATTTTCAGCATGTTTTGGGAATGTATCTGAGTAGGCATGTACAGATCGCTTCTGGGACCCCAAAATATCGAATTTTCGGGTGTTTGGAGCCTGAATTTGAGATATAAACGGGTACAGAAGATGCATGCACATATCGACTTTTGACACTTAAAATATCGATTTTTACCATGTTTTGAGCCTATATTTTGAAAATATTTTAGCACAAAGTAGATATGTACAGATCACTTCTGGGACCCCCAAATATCGAATTTTCGGGTGTTTTAAGCCTGAATTTAAGATATAAACGGGTGCAGAAGATGCATACACATATCGACTTTTCGGCACCTAAAAGATCGATTTTCAGTATGTTTTGGGCCAGTATATTAAAAATATTCCAACACGGAGTAGGCATGTACAAATCGCTTCTGGGACCCCAAAATATCGAATTTTCGGGTGTTTTGGGCCTGAATTTGAGATATCGACTTTGGGCACCTATAATATCGATTTTTAGCATGTTTTGGGCCTGTAATTTGAAAATATTCTAGCACTGCGTAGGCATGTACCGATCGCTTCTAGGACCCCAAAATATCGAATTTTCGGGTGTTTTGGGGATAAATTTGAGATATCGACTTAAGGCACCTAAAATATCGATTTTTACCATTTTTTGGGCATATATTTTGAAAATATTCTAGCACTGAGTAAGCATGTACAGATCGCTTCTGGGACCCAAAAATATCGAATTTTCGGGTGTTTTGACCCTGAATTTGAGATATAAACAGGTATTGAAGATGCATGCACATATCGACTTTTGAGCACCTAAAATATCGATTTCGAGGATTTTTTGGGTCTGTATCTTGAAAACATTCTAACTTGGAGTAGGCAAGTACAGATCGCTTCTAGGACCCAAAAATACCGATTTTTCGGGTGTTTTGAGCCTGAATTTGAGATATAAACGGGTACAGAAGATGCATGCACATATCGACTTTGGACACTTAAAATATCGATTTTTAGCATGTTTTGAGCCTATTATTTGAAAATATTCTAGCACTAAGTAGGCATGTACAGATCGCTTCTGGGACCCCAAAAAATCGAATTTTCGGGAGATTGGAGCCTGAATTTGATATATAAACGGGAACAGAAGATGCATACACATATCGACTTTGGACACTTAAAATATCGATTCTTAGCATGTTTTGAGCCTATATTTCGAAAATATTCTAGCACAAAGTAGATATGTACAGATCACTTCAGAGACCCCAAAATATCGAATTTTCGGGTGTTTTAAGCCTGAATTTGAGATATAAACGGGTACAGAAGATGCATGCACATATCGACTTTGGACACTTAAAATATCGATTTTTAGCATGTTTTGAGCCTATTATTTGAAAACATTCTAGCACTGAGTAGGCATGTACAGATCGCTTCTGGGACCCCAAAATATCGAATTTTCGGGTGTTTTGGGCATGAATTTGAGATATCGACTTTGGGCACCTAAAATATCGATTTTTAGCATGTTTTGGGCCTGTATTTTGAAAATATTCTAACTAGGAGTAGGCATGGACAGATCCCTTCTAGGACCCAAAAATATAGAATTTTCGGGTGTTTTGAGCCTGAATTTGAGATATAAACGGGTACATAAGATGCATGCACATATCGACTTTGGACACTTAAAATATCGATTTTTAGCATGTTTTAAGTCTATATTTTGAAAACATTCTAGCACTGAGTAGACATGTACAGATCGCTTCTGGGACCGAAAAATATCGAATTTTTGGGTGTTTTGTGGTTGAATTTGAGATATAAACGGGTGCAGAAAATGAATACACATATTGACTTTGGGCACCTAAAATATCGATTTTCAGCATGTTTTGTGCCTGTATCCGAGTAGGCATGTACAGATCGCTTCTGGGACCCCAAAATATCGAATTTTCGGGTGTTTGGAGCCTGAATTTGAGATATAAACGGGTACAGAAGATGCATCCACATATCGACTTTGGACACTTAAAATATCGATTTTTACCATGTTTTGAGCCTATATTTTGAAAATATTTTAGCACAAAGTAGATATGTACAGATCACTTCTGGGACCCAAAAATATCGAATTTTCGGGTGTGTTAAGCCTGAATTTGAGATATAAACGGATGCAGAAGATGCATGCACATATCGACTTTGGGCACCCACAATATCGATTTTTAGCATGTTTTGGGCCAATATTTGGAAAATACTCTAACATGGAGGAGGCATGTACAGATCGCTTCTGGGACCCAAAAATATCGAATTTTCGGGTGTTTTGAGCCTGAATTTGGGATATAAACGGGTGCAGAAGATGCATGCACATATCGACTTTGGACACATAAAATATCGATTTTTAGCATGTTTTTGAGCCTGTATCTGAGTATTCATGTACAGATCCCTTCTGGGACCAAAAAATATCGAATTTTCGGGTGTTTTGGGCCTGAATTTGAGATATCGACTTTGGGCACCTAAAATATCGATTTTTAGCATGTTTTGGGCCTATATTTTGAAAATATTCTAGCACTGATTAGGCATGAACAGATCGCTTTTGGGACCCCAAAATATCGAACTTTCGGGTGTTTTGAGCCTGAATTTGAGACATAAACAGGTACTGAAGATGCATGCACATATCGACTTTTGTGCACCTAAAATATTGATTTTGAGCATGTTTTGGGTCTGTATCTTGAAAACATTCTAACTAGGAGTAGGCAAGTACAGATCGCTTCTAGGACACAAAAATACCGATTTTGCGGGTGTTTTGAGCCTGAATTTGAGATATAAACGGGTACAGAAGATGCATGCACATATCGACTTTGGACACTTAAAATATCGATTTTTAGCATGTTTTGAGCCTATTATTTGAAAAAATTCTAGCACTGAGTAGGCATGTACAGATCGCTACTGGGACCGAAAAATATCGAATTTTCGGGTGTTTTGTGGTTGAATTTGAGATATAAACGGGTGCAGAAGATGCATACACATATCGACTTTTGGGCACCTAAAAGATCGATTTTCTGTATGTTTTGGGCCTGTATTTTGAAAATACTCTAACACGGAGTAGGCATGTACAGATCGCTTCTGGGACACCAAAATATCGAATTTTCGGGTGTTTTGGGGAAAAATTTGAGATATCGACTTTGGGCACCTAAAATATCGATTTTTAGCATGTTTTGGGCATATATTTTGAAAATATTCTAGCACTGAGTAAGCATGTACAGATCACTTCTGGGACCCCAAAATATCGAATTTTCGGGTGTTTTGAGCCTGAATTTGAGATATAAACGGGTACAGAAAATGCATGCACATGTTGACTTTGGACACCTAAAATATCGATTTTTAGCATGTTTTGGGCCTATATTTTGAAAATACTCTAACACGGAGTAGGCATGTACAGATCACTTCTGGGACCCAAAAATATCGAATTTTCGGGTGTTTTGACCCTGAATTTGAGATATAAACAGGTACTGAAGATGCATGCACATATCGACTTTTGGGCACCTAAAATATCGATTTTGAGCATGTTTTGGGTCTGTATCTTGAAAACATTCTAACTTGGAGTAGGCAAGTACAGATCGCTTCTAGGACCCTAAAATACCGATTTTTCGGGTGTTTTGAGCCTGAATTTGAGATATAAACGGGTACAGAAGATGCATGCACATATCGACTTAGGACACTTAAAATATCGATTTTTAGCATGTTTTGAGCCTATTATTTGAAAACATTCTAGCACTGAGTTGGCATGTACAGATCGCTTCTGGGACCGAAAAATATCGAATTTTCGGGTGTTTTGTGGTTGAATTTGAGATATTAACGGGTGCAGAAGATGCATACACATATTGACTTTGCGCACCTAAAATATCGATTTTCAGCATGTTTTGGGCCTGTATCTGAGTAGGCATGTACAGATCGCTTCTGGGACCCAAAAATATCGAATTTTCGGGTGATTGAAGCCTGAATTTGAGATATAAACGGGTACAGAAGATGCATGCACATATCGACTTTGGACACTTAAAATATCGATTTTTAGCATGTTTTGAGCCTATATTTTGAAAATATTCTAGCACAAAGTAGATATGTACAGATCACTTCAGGGACCCCAAAATATCGAATTTTCGGGTGTTTTAAGCCTGAATTTGAGATATAAACGGGTACAGAAGATGCATGCACATATCGACTTTGGACACTTAAAATACCGATTTTTAGCATGTTTTAAGCCTATTTTTTGAAAACATTCTAGCACTGAGTAGGCATGTACAGATCGCTTCTGGGACCGAAAAATATCGAATTTTCGGGTGTTTTGTGGTTGAATTTGAGATATAAACGGGTGCAGAAGATGCATACACATATTGACTTTGGGGACCTAAAATATCGATTTTCAGCATGTTTTGGGCCTGTATCTGAGTAGGCATGTACAGATCGCTTCTGGGACCCAAAAAAATCGAATTTTCGGGTGTTTTGAGGTTGAATTTGGGATATAAACGGGTGAAGAAGATGCATACACATATTGACTTTGGGCACCTAAAATATCGATTTTCAGCATGTTTTGGGCCTGTATCTGAGTAGGCATGTACAGATCGCTTCTGGGACCCCAAAATATCGAATTTTCGGGTGTTTGGAGCCTGAATATGAGATATAAACGGGTATAGAAGATGCATGCACATATCGACTTTTGGGCACCTAAAATATCGAAGTTCTGTATGTTTTGGGCCTGTATTTTGAAAATACTCTAACACGGAGTAGGCATGTACAGATCGCTTCTGGGACCCCAAAATATCGAATTTTCGGGTGTTTTGGGGATAAATTTGAGATATCGACTTAAGGCAGTTAAAATATCGATTTTTAGCATGTTTTGGGCATATATTTTGAAAATATTCTAGCCCTGAGTAAGCATGTACAGATCGCTTCTGGGACCCAAAAATATCGAATTTTCGGGTGTTCTGACCCTGAATTTGAGATATAAACAGGTACTGAAGTTGCATGCACATATCGACTTTTGGGCACCTAAAATATCGATTTTGAGGATGTTTTGGGTCTGTATCTCGAAAACATTCTAACTTGGAGTAGGCAAGTACAGATCGCTTCTAGGACCCAAAAATACCGATTTTTCGGGTGTTTTGAGCCTGAATTTGAGATATAAACGGGTACAGAAGATGAATGCACATGTCGACTTTGGACACTTAAAATATCGATTTTTAGCATGTTTTGAGCCTATTATTTGAAAACATTCTAGCACTGAGTAGACATGTACAGATCGCTTCTGGGACCGAAAAATATCGAATTTTTGGGTGTTTTGTGGTTGAATTTGAGATACAAACGGGTGCAGAAAATGTATACACATATTTACTTTGGGCACCTAAAATATCGATTTTCAGCATGTTTTTGGCCTGTATCTGAGTAGGCATGTACAGATCGCTTCTGGGACCCCAAAATATCGAATTTTCGGGTGTTTTAAGCCTGAATTTGAGATATAATCGGGTACAGAAGATGCATGCACATATCGACTTTGGACACTTAAAATATCGATTTTTAGCATGTTTTGAGCCTATATTTTGAAAACATTCTAGCACTGACTAGGCATGTACAGATCGCTTCTGGGACCCAAAAATATCGAATTTTCGGGTGTTTTGAGGTTGAATTTGGGATATAAACGGGTGCAGAAGATGCATACACATATCGACTTTTGGGCACCTAAAAGATCGATTTTCAGTATGTTTTGGGCTTGTATATTAAAAATACTCTAACACGGAGTAGGCATGTACAAATCGCTTCTGGGACCCCAAAATATCGAATTTTCGGGTGTTTTGGGCCTGAATTTGAGATATCGACTTTGGGCACCTAAAATATCGATTTTTAGCATGTTTTGGGCCTGTATTTTGAAAATATTCTGGCACTGCGTAGGCATGTACAGATCGCTTCTGGGACCCCAAAATATCGAATTTTCGGGTGTTTTGAGCCTGAATTTGAGATATAAACGGGTACAGAAGATGCATGCACATATCGACTTTTGGGCACCTAAAATATCGATTTTGAGCATGTTTTGGGTCTGTATCTTGAAAACATTCTAACTAGGAGTAGGCATGTACAGATCGCTTCTAGGACCCAAAAATATAGAATTTTCGGGTGTTTTGAGCCTGAATTTGAGATAGAAACCGGTACTGAAGATACATTCACATATCGACTTTGGTCACCTGAAGTATCGATTTTTAGGATGTTTTGGCCCTATATTTTGAATGTATTCTAGCATTGTGTAAGAATGTTCAGATTGCTTCTGAGACCCAAAAATATCGAATTTTCGGGTGTTTTGAGCCTGAATTTGGGATATAAACGGGTACAGAAGATGAATGCACATATTGATTTTGGGCACATAAAATATCGGTTTTCAGCTTGTTTTGGGTCAGTATTTTGAAAATATTTTAATATTGAGTAGGCATTTACAGATCCCTTCTGGGAACAAAAAGTATCGAATTTTAAGGTGTTTTAAGCCTGAATTTGGGATACAAGCGAGTGCTGATTATTCATGCACATATCGATTTTGGGCACCGAAAAATTGCGATTTTCAGCTTATTTTGGGCCTGTATTTTGAAAATATTCGAACACTGAGTAGGCATGTACAGATCGCTTCTGGGACCCAAAAAAATTAAATTTTCAGGTGTTTTTAGCCTGAATTTGGGATATAAACGAAAACAGAAGATGCATGCAGATATCGACTTAGATCACCTATAATATCGATTTTAAGCATGTTTTGGGCCTGTAATTTGAAAATATTCTAGCACTGACTATGCATGTGGAGATTGCTTCTGGGATCTAAAAATATCGAATTTTCAGGTGTTTTGAGGCTGAATTTGGGATATAAACGGGTACAGAAGATGCATGAACATTTCGACTTTGGGCACCTAAAATATCGATTTTTAGTATGTTTTGGCCCTATATTTTTTAATTTAATCTAACACTGGGTAAGCATGTACAGAGCGCTTCTAAGACCCAAAAATACCGATTTTTCTGGTGTTTTGAGAATTAATTTGGGATATAAACGGGTACAGAAGATGCATGCACATATCGACTTTCTTTACAAAAAAAAAACGATTTTCAGCATGTTTTAGGCCTATATTTTGTAAAATATTCTAGCACAGAGTGAGCATGTACAGATCGCTTCTGGGACCCAAAAATATTGAATTTTCGGTTGTTTTGAACCTCAATTTGGAATGTAAACGGGTACTGAAGATGCATGCACATATCGACTTTGGGCACCCAAAATATCGATTTTGAGCATGTTTTTGGCCTGTATTTTGAAAATACTCTAACACGGAGTAGGCATGTACAGATCGTTTCTGGGACCCAAAAATATCGATTTTTCGGGTGTTTTGAGTCTGAATTTGAGATATAAACGGATACAGAAAATGCATGCACATATCGACTTTGGGCACCCACAATATCGATTTTTAGCATGTTTTGGGCCAATATTTGGAAAATACTCTAACACGGAGGCATGTACAGATCGCTTCTGGGACCCAAAAATATCGAATTTTCGGGTGTTTTGAGCCTGAATTTGGGATATAAACGGGTGCAGAAGATGCATACACATATCGACTTTTGGGCACCTAAAATATCGATTTTTAGCATGTTTTGAGCCTGTATCTGAGTAGGCATGTACAGATCGCTTCTGGGGCCAAAAAATATCGAATTTTCGGGTGTTTTGGGTCTGAATTTGAGATATATACGGGTGCAGAAGATGCATACACATATCGACTTTTGGGCACCTAAAATATCGATTTTGAGCATGTTTTGGGTCTGTATCTTGAAAACATTCTAACTAGGAGTAGGCATGTACAGATCGCTTCTAGGACCCAAAAATATAGAATTTTCGGGTGTTTTGAGCCTGAATTTGAGATAGAAACCGGTACAGAAGATACATGCACATATCAACTTTGGTCACCTGAAGTATCGATTTTTAGCATGTTTTGAACCTATATTTTGAAAACATTCTAGCACTGAGTAGGCATGTACAGATCGCTTCTGGGACCGAAAAATATCGAATTTTCGGGTGTTTTGTGGTTGAATTTGAGTTATAAACGGGTGCAGAAGATGCATACACATATTGACTTTGGGCACCTAAAATATCGATTTTCGGCATGCTTTGGGCCTGTATCTGAGTAGGCATGTACAGATCGCTTCTGGGGCCCCAAAATATCGAATTTTCGGGTGTTTGGAGCCTGAATTTGAGATATAAACGGGTACAGAAGATGCATGCACATATCGACTTTGGACACGTAAAATATCGATTTTTAGCATGTTTTGAGCCTATATTTTGAAAATATTCTAGCACAAAGTAGATATGTACAGATCACTTCAGGGACCCCAAAATATCGAATTTTCGGGTATTTTAAGCCTGAATTTGAGATATAAACGGGTACAGAAGATGCATGCACTTATCGACTTTGGACACTTAAAATATCGATTTTTAGCATGTTTTGGGCCTATTTTTTGAAAACATTCTAGCACTGAGTAGGCATGTACAGATCGCTTCTGGGACTCCAAAATATCGAATTTTCGGGTGTTTTGTGGTTGAATATGAGATATAAACGGGTGCAGAAGATGCATACACATATCGACTTTTGGGCTCCTAAAAGATCGATTTTCAGTATGTTTTGGGCCTGTATATTGAATATATTCTAACACGGAGTAGGCATGTACAGATCGCTTCTGGGACCCCAAAATATCGAATTTTCGGGTGTTTTGGGTATGAATTTGAGATATCGACTTTGGGCACCTAAAATATCGATTTTTAGCATGTTTTTGGCCTGTATTTTGAAAATATTCTAGCACTGCGTAGGCATGTACAGATCGCTTCTGGGACCCCAAAATATCGAATTTTCGGGTGTTTTGAGCCTGAATTTAAGATATAAACAGGTACTGAAGATGCATGCACGTATCGACTTTTGGGCACCTAAAATATCGATTTTGAGCATGTTTTGGGTCTGTATCTTGAAAACATATGAACTAGGAGTAGGCAAGTACAGATCGCTTCTGGGACCAATAATACCGATTTTTAAGGTGTTTTGAGCCTGAATTTGAGATATAAACGGGTACAGAAGATGCATTCACATATCGACTTTGGACACTTAAAATATCGATTTTTAGCATGTTTTAAGCCTATATTATAAAAACATTCTAGCACTGAGTAGGCATGTACAGATCGCTTCTGGGACCCTAAAATATCGAATTTTCGGGTGTTTTGAGGTTGAATTTGGGATATAAACGGGTGCAGAAGATGCATAAACATATCGACTTTTGGGCACCTAAAAGATCGATTTTCAGTATGTTTTGGGCCTGTATATTAAAAATACTCTAACACGGAGTAGGCATGTACAGATCGCTTCTGGGACCCCAAAATATCGAATTTTCAAGTGTTTTGGGCATGAATTTGAGATATCGACTTTGGGCACCTAAAATATCGATTTTTAGCATGTTTTGGGCCTGTATTTTGAAAATATTCTAGCACTGCGTAGGCATGTACAGATCGCTTCTGGGACCCCAAAATATCGAATTTTCGGGTGTTTTGAGCCTGAATTTGAGATATAAACGGGTACAGAAGATGCATGCACATATCGACTTTTGGGCACTTAAAATATCGGTTTTGAGCATGTTTTGGGTCTGTATTTTGAAAACATTCTAGCACTGAGTAGGCATGTACAGATCGCTTCTGGGACTAAAAAATATCGAATTTTCGGGAGTTTTGTGGTTGAATTTAAGATTTAAACGAGTGGAGAAGATGCATACACATATTGACTTTGGGCACCTAAAATATCGATTTTCAGCATGTTTTGAGCCTGTATCTGAGTAGGCATGTACAAATCGCTTCTGGGACCCCAAAATATAGAATTTTCGGGTGTTTTGAGCCTGAATTTGAGATATAAACGGGTACTGAAGATGCATGCACATATCGACTTTTGGGCACTTAAAATATCGGTTTTGAGCATGTTTTGGGTCTGTATCTTGAAAACATTCTAACTAGGAGTAGGCATGTACAGATCGCTTCTAGGACCCAAAAATATAGAATTTTCGGGTGTTTTGAGCCTGAATTTGAGATAGAAACCGGTAGTGAAGATATATGCACATATCGACTTTGGTCACCTGAAGTATCGATTTTCAGAATGTTTTGGCCCTATATTTTGAATGTATTCTAGCATTGTGTAAGCATGTTCAGATTGCTTCTGAGACCCAAAAATATCGAATTTTCGGGTGTTTTGAGCCTGAATTTGGGATATAAACGGGTACAGAAGATGAATGCACATATGGATTTTGGGCACATAAAATATCGGTTTTCAGCTTATTTTGGGCCTGTATTTTGAAAATATTCTAACACTGAGTAGGCATGTACAGATCGCTTCTGGGACCCCAAAAAATCAAATTTTCGGGTGTTTTTAGCCTGAATTTGGGATATAAACGGGAACAGAAGATGCATGCAGATATCGACTTTGATCACCTATAATATCGATTTTAAGCATGATTTGGGCCTGTATTTTGAAAATATTCTAGCACTCACTATGCATGTGGAAATTGCTTCTGGGATCCAAAAAATTCGAATTTTCAGGTGTTTTGAGACTACATTTGGGATATAAACGTGTACAGAAGATGAATGAACATTTCGACTTTGGGCACCTAAAATATCGATTTTTAGTATGTTTTGGCCCTATATTTTGAATTTAATCTAGCACTGGGTAAGCATGTACAGAGCGCTTCTAAGACCCAAAAATACCGAATTTTCTGGAGTTTTGAGAATGAATTTGGGATATAGACGGGTACAGAAGATGCATGCACATATCGACTTTCTTTCACAAAAAAAAAAACTATTTCAGCATGTTTTTGGCCTATATTTTGTTAAATATTCTAGCACAGAGTGAGCATGTACAGATCGCTTCTGGGACCCAAAAATAATTAATTTTTGGGTGTTTTGAACCTCAATTTTGAATGAAAACGGTTACTGAAGATGCATGCACATATCGACTTTGGGCACCCAAAATATCGATTTTGAGCATGTTTTTGGCCTGTATTTTGAAAATACTCTAACACGGAGTAGGCATGTACAGATCGCTTCTGGGACCCAAAAATGTCGAATTTTCGGGTGTTTTGAGCCTGAATGTGAGATATAAACGGGTACAGAAAATGCATGCACATATCGACTTTGGGCACCGACAATATCGATTTTTAGCGTGTTTTGGGCCAATATTTGGAAAATACTCTAACACGGAGGAGGCATGTACAGATCGCTTCTGGGACCAAAAAATATCGAATTTTTGGGTGTTTTGAGCCTGAATTTGGGATATAAACGGGTGAAGAAGATGCATGCACATATCGACTTTGGACACTTAAAATATCGGTTTTTAGCATGTTTTGAGCCTGTATCTGAGTAGGCATGTACAGATCGCTTCTGGGACCAAAAAATATAGAATTTTCGGATGTTTTGAGCCTGAATTTGAGATATCGACTTTGGGCACCTAAAATATCGATTTTTAGCATGTTTTGGGCCTATATTTTGAAAATATTCTAGCACTGAGTAGGCATGTACAGATCGCTTCTGGGACCCCAAAATATAGAATTTTCGGGTGTTTTGACCCTGAATTTGAGATATAAACAGGTACTGAAGATTCATAAACATATCGACTTTTGGGCACCTAAAATATCGATTTTGAGCATGTTTTGGGTCTGTATCTTGAAAACATTCTAACTAGGAGTAGGCATGTACAGATCGCTTCTGGGACTAAAAAATATCGAATTTTCGGGAGTTTTGTGGTTGAATTTAAGATTTAAACGAGTGGAGAAGATGCATACACATATCGACTTTGGACACTTAAAATATCGATTTTTATCATGTTTTGAGCCTATATTTTGAAAATATTCTAGCACAAAGTAGATATGTACAGATCACTTCTGGGACCCCAAAATATCGAATTTTCGGGTGTTTTAAGCCTAAATTTGAGATATAAACGGGTACAGAAGATGCATGCACATATCGACTTTGGACACTTAAAATATCGATTTTTAGCATGTTTTGAGCCTATATTTTGAAAACATTCTAGCACTGAGTAGGCTTGTACAGATCGCTTCTGGGACCCAAAAATATCGAATTTTCGGGTGTTTTGAGGTTGAATTTGGGATATAAACGGGTGCAGTAGATGCATACACATATCGACTTTTGGGCACCTAAAAGATCGATTTTCAGTATGTTTTGGGCCTGTATATTGAAAATACTCTAACACGTAGTAAGCATGTACAGATCGCTTCTGGGATCCCAAAATATCGAATTTTCGGGTGTTTTGGGACTGAATTTGAGATATCGACTTTGGGCACCTAAAATATCGATTTTGAGCATGTTTTGGGTCTGTATCTTGAAAACATTCTAACTAGGAGTAGGCATGTACAGATCGCTTCTAGGACCCAAAAATACCGAATTTTCGGGTGTTTTGAGACTGAATTTGAGATATAAACAGGTACAGAAGATGCATGCACATATCGACTTTGGACACTTAAAATATCTATTTTTAGCATGTTTTTTAGCCTATATTTTGAAAACATTCTAGCACTGAGTAGGCATGTATAGATCGCTTCTGGGACCGAAAAATATCGAATTTTCGGGTGTTTTGTGGTTGAATTTGAGATATAAACGGGTGCAGAAGATGCATACACATATTGACTTTGCGCACCTAAAATATCGATTTTCAGCATGTTTTGGGCCTGTATCTGAGTAGGCATTTACAGATCGCTTCTGGGACCCCAAAATATCGAATTTTCGGGTGTTTGGAGCCTGAATTTGAGATATAAACGGTACAGAAGATGCATGCACATATCGACATTGGACACTTAAAATATCGCTTTATAGCATGTTTTGAGCCCATATTTTGAAAATATTCTAACACAAAGTAGATATGTACAGATCACTTCTGGGAACCCAAAATATCGAATTTTCGGGTGTTTTAAGCCTGAATTTGAGATATAAACGGGTACAGAAGATGCATGCACATATCGACTTTGGACATTTAAAATATCGATTTTTAGCATGTTTTGAGCCTATATTTTGAAAACATTCTAGCACTGAGTAGGCATGTACAGATAGCTTCTGGGACCCAAAAATATCGATTTTTCGGGTGTTTTGAGGTTGAATTTGGGATATAAACGGGTGCAGAAGATGCATACACATATCGACTTTTAGGCACCTAAAATATCGATTTTCAGTATGTTTTGGGCCTGAATTTTGAAAATATTCTAGCACTGATTAGGCATGTACAGATCGCTTCTGGGACCCCCAAATATCGAATTTTAGGGTGTTTTGAGCCTGAATTTGAGATACAAACGGGTACAGAATATGAATGCACATATCGACTTTTGGGCACCTAAAATATCGATTTTGAGCTTGTTTTGGGTCTGTATCTTGAAAACATTCTAACTTGGAGTAGGCAAGTACATATCGCTTCTAGGACCCAAAAATATCGATTTTTCGGGTGTTTTGAGCCTGAATTTGAGATACAAACGGGTACAGAATATGCATGCACATATCGACTTTGGACACTTAAAATATCGATTTTTATCATGTTTTGAGCCTATATTTTGAAAACATTCTAGCACTGAGTAGGCATGTACAGATCGCTTCTGGGACCGAAAAATATCGAATTTTCGGGTGTTTTGTGGTTGAATTTGAGATATAAACGGGTGCAGAAGATGCATACACATATTGACTTTGGGCACCTAAAATATCGTTTTTGAGCATGTTTTGGGTCTGTATCTTGAAAACATTCTAACTAGGAGTAGGCATGTACAGATCGCTTCTAGGACCCAAAAATACCGAATTTTCGGGTGTTTTGAGCCTGAATTTGAGATATAAACAGGTACAGAAGATGCATGCACCTATCGACTTTGGACACTTAAAATATCGATTTTTAGCATGTTTTGAGCCTATATTTTGAAAACATTCTAGCACTGAGTAGGCATGTACAGATCGCTTCTAGGACCGAAAAATATCGAATTTTCGGGTGTTTTGTGGTTGAATTTGAGATATAAACGGGTGCAGAAGATGCATACACATATTGACTTTGGGCACCTAAAATATCGATTTTCAGCATGTTTTGGGCCTGTATCTGAGTAGGCATGTACAGATCGCTTCTGGGACCCCAAAATATGGAATTTTCGGGTGTTTTGGGCCTGAATTTGAAATATCGACTTTGGGCACCTAAAATATCGATTTCTAGCATGTTTTGGGCCTTAATTTTGAAAATATTCTAGCACTGATTAGGCATGTACAAATCGCTTCTGGGACCCCCAAATATCGAATTTTCAGGTGTTTTGAGCCTGAATTTGAGATACAAACGGGTACAGAATATGAATGCACATATCGACTTTTGGGCACCTAAAATATCGATTTTGAGCATGTTTTGGGTCTGTATCTTGAAAACATTCTAACTTGGAGTAGGCAAGTACAGATCGCTTCTAGGACCCAAAAATATCGATTTTTCGGGTGTTTTGAGCCTGAATTTGAGATATAAACGGGTACAGAATATGCATGCATATATCGACTTTGGACACTTAAAATATCGATTTTTAGCATGTTTTGAGCCCATATTTTGAAAATATTCTAGCACTGAGTAGGCATGTACAGATCGCTTCTGGGACCCAAAAATTTCGAATTTTCGGGTGTTTTGAGGTTGAATTTGGGATATAAACGGGTGCAGAAGATGCATTCACATATCGACTTTTGGGCACCTAAAAGATCGATTTTCAGTATGTTTTGGGCCTGTATATTGAAAATACTCTAACACGGAGTAAGCATGTACAGATCGCTTCTGGGACTCCAAAATATCGAATTTTCGGGTGTTTTGGGACTGAATTTGAGATATCGACTTTGGGCACCTAAAATATCGATTTTGAGCATGTTTTGGGTCTGTATCTTGAAAACATTCTAACTAGGAGTAGGCATGTACAGATCGCTTCTAGGACCCAAAAATACCGAATTTTCGGGTGTTTTGAGCCTGAATTTGAGATATAAACAGGTACAGAAGATGCATGCACATATCGACTTTGGACACTTAAAATATCGATTTTTAGCATGTTTTGAGTCTATATTTTGAAAACATTCTAGCACTTAGTAGGCATGTACAGATCCCTTCTGGGCTCGAAAAATATATAATTTTCGGGTGTTTTGTGGTTGAATTTGAGATATAAACGGGTGCAGAAGATGCATACACATATTGACTTTGGGCACCTAAAATATCGATTTTCAGCATGTTTTGGGCCTGTATCTGAGAAGGCATGTACAGATCGCTTCTGGGACCCCAAAATATCGAATTTTCGGGTTTTTGGAGCCTGAATTTGAGATATAAACGGGTACAGAAGATGCATGCACATATCGACTTTGGTCACATAAAATATCGCTTTATAGCATGTTTTGAGCCTATATTTTGAAAATATTCTAGCACAAAGTAGATATGTACAGATCACTTCTGGGAACCCAAAATATCGAGTTTTCGGGTGTTTTAAGCCTGAATTTGAGATAT
Organism: Petrolisthes cinctipes; assembly: GCA_033782935.1. NCBI lineage: Eukaryota > Metazoa > Arthropoda > Malacostraca > Decapoda > Porcellanidae > Petrolisthes > Petrolisthes cinctipes. Next base: position 486,732 of record JAWQEG010000010.1, read on the forward strand.
AAACGGGTACAGAAGATGCATGCACATATTGACTTTGGACACTTAAAATATCGATTTTTAGCATGTTTTGAGCCTATATTTTGAAAACATTCTAGCACTGAGTAGGCATGTACAGATCGCTTCTGGGACCCAAAAATATCGAATTTTCGGGTGTTTTGAGGTTGAATTTGGGATATAAACGGGTGCAGAAGATGCATACACATATCGACTTTTGGGCACCTAAAACATCGATTTTCAGTATGTTTTGGGCCTGTATATTGAAAATACTCTAACACGGAATAAGCATGTACAGATCGCTTCTGGGACCCCAAAATATCGAATTTTCGGGTGTTTTGGGACTGAATTTGAGATATCGACTTTGGGCACTTAAAATATCGATTTTGAGCATGTTTTGGGTCTGTATCTTGAAAATATTCTAACACTGAGCAAGCATGTACAGATCGCTTCTAGGACCCAAAAATACCGAATTTTCGGGTGTTTTGAGCCTGAATTTGAGATATAAACAGGTACAGAAGATGCATGCACATATCGACTTTGGACACTAAAAATATCTATTTTTAGCATGTTTTTAGCCTATATTTTGAAAACATTCTAGCACTGAGTAGGCATGTACAGATCGCTTCTGGGACCCAAAAATATCGAGTTTTCGGGTGTTTTGAGGTTGAATTTGGGATATAAACGGGTGCAGAAAATGCATACACATATCGACTTTTGGGCACCTAAAATATCGATTTTCTGTATGTTTTGGGCCTGTATTTTGAAAATACTCTAACACGGAGTAGGCATGTACAGATCGCTTCTGGGACCCCAAAATATCGAATTTTCGGGTGTTTTGTGGATAAATTTGAGATATCGACTTTGGGCACCTAAAATATCGATTTTTAGCATGTTTTGGCCCTATATTTTGAAAATATTCTAGCACTGAGTAAGCATGTACAGATCGCTTCTGGGACCCCAAAATATCGAATTTTCGGGTGTTTTGAGCCTGAATTTGAGATATAAACGGGTACAGAAAATGCATGCACATATTGACTCTGGGCACCTAAAATATCGATTTTCAGCATGTTTTTGGCCTGTATTTTGAAAATACTCTAAAACGGAGAAGGCAAGTACAGATCGCTTCTGGGACCCCAAAATATCGAATTTTCGGGTGTTTTGGGCTTGAATTTGAAATATCGACTTTGGGCACCTAAAATATCGATTTTTAGCATGTTTTGAGCCTGAATTTTGAAAATATTCTAGCACTGAGTAGGCATGTACAGAACGCTTCTGGGACTCCAAAATATCCAATTTTCGTGTGTTTTGAGCCTGAATTTGAGATACAAAAGGGTACAGAAGATGCATGCACATATCGACTTTTGGGCACCTAAAATATCGATTTTGAGCATGTTTTGGGACTGTATCTTGAAAACATTCTAACTAGGAGTAGGCATGTACAGATCGCTTCTAGGACCCAAAAATACCGAATTTTCGGGTGTTTTGAGCCTGAATTTGAGATATAAACAGGTACAGAAGATGCATGCACATATCGACTTTGGACACTTAAAATATCGATTTTTAGCATGTTTTGAGCCTATATTTTGAAAACATTCTAGCACTGAGTAGGCATGTACAGATCGCTTCTGGGACCGAAAAATATTGTATTTTCGGGTGTTTTGTGGTTGAATTTGAGATATAAACGGGTGCAGAAGATGCATACACATATTGACTTTGGGCACCTAAAATATTGATTTTCAGCATGTTTTGGGCCTATATCTGAGTAGGCATGTACAGATCGCTTTTGGGACCCCAAAATATCGAATTTTCGGGTGTTTGGAGCCTGAATTTGAGATATAAACGGGAACAGAAGATGCAGGCAGATATCGACTTTGATCACCTATAATATCGATTTTAAGCATGTTTTGGGCCTGTATTTTGAAAATATTCTAGCACTGACTATGCATGTGGAGATTGCTTCTGGGATCCAAAAATATCGAATTTTCAGGTGTTTTGAGACTGAATTTTTGATATAAACGGGTACAGAAGATGCATGAACATTTCGACTTTGGGCACCTAAAATATTGATTTTTAGTATGTTTTGGCCCTATATTTTGAATTTAATCTAGCACTGGGTAAGCATGTACAGATCGCTTCTGGGACCCAAAAATATCTAATTTTCGGGTGTTTTGAGCCTGAATTTGAGATATAAACGGGTACAGAAAATATTTCCACATATCGACTTTCTTCACAAAAAAAAACGATTTTCAGCATGTTTTAGGCCTATATTTTGTAAAATATTCTAGCACAGAGTGAGCATGTACAGACCGCTTCTGGTACCCAAAAATATTGAATTTTCGGGTGTTTTAAACCTCAATTTGGAATGTAAACGGGTACTGATGATGCATGCACATATCGACTTTGGGCACCCAAAATATCGATTTTGAGCATGTTTTTTGGCCTGTATTTTGAAAATACTCTAACACGGGGTAGGCATGAACAGATCGCTTCTGGGACCCAAAAATATCGAATTTCGGGTGTTTTGAGCCTGAATTTGAGATATAAACGGGTACCGAAAATGCATGCACATATCGACTTTGGGCACCCACAATATCGATTTTTCGCATGTTTTGGGCCAATATTTGGAAAATACTCTAACACGGAGGAGGCATGTACAGATCGCTTCTGGGACCCAAAAATATCGAATTTTCGGGTGTTTTGAGCCTGAATTTGGGATATAAACGGGTGCTGAAGATGCATGCACATATCGACTTTAGGCACCCAAAATATCAATTTTTAGCATGTTATAGGCCAATATTTTGAAATTATTCTAACACGGAGTAGGCATGTACAGATCGCTTCTGGGACCCCAAAATATCGAATTTTCGGGTGCTTTGAGCCTGAATTTGAGATATAAACGGGTGCAGAAGATGCATGCACATATTGACTTTGGGCACCCACAATATCGATTTTGAGCATGTTTTTAGCCTGTATTTTGAAAATACTCTAACACGGAGTAGGCATGTACAGATCGCTTCTGGAACACAAAAATATCGAATTTTCGGGTATTTTGAGCCTGAATTAGATATATAATCGCGTACAGAAGATGCATGCACATATCGAATTTGGGCACCGAAAATATCGATTTTGAGCATGTTTTGGGCCTGTACTTTGAAAATGCTCGAACACGAAGTAGGCATGTACAGATCGCGTCTGGGACACACAAAAATCGAATTTTCCGTTGTTTTGAGGCTGAATTTGAGATATAAACGGGTACAGAAGTTGCATGCACATATCGACTTTGGGCACCCAAAATATTGATTTATATCATGTTTCGGGCCTGAATTTTTAAAACATACTCTAACACGGAGTAGGCATGTACAGATCGCTTCAGTAGCTCTGAGTAGACATGTACAGATCGGTTCTGGAACCCAAAAATATCAATTTTTCGGGTGTTTTGAGCCTGAAATTGAGATATAAACGGGTACAGAAGATGCATGCACATATCGTCATTTGGCACCTAAAATATCGATTTTTAGCATGTTTTAGGCCTATATTTTGAAAATATTCTATCACTGACTAGGCATGTACAGATCGCTTCTGGGACCCAAAAATTTCGAATTTTCGGGTGTTTTGAGCATGAATTTGGGATATACACGGGTACAAAAGATGTATGCACATATCGACTTTGGACACATAAAATATTGATTTTTAGCATGTTTTAAGCCTATATTTTAAAACATTCTTGCACTGAGTAGACATGTACAGATTGCTTCGGGGACCCAAGCATATTGAATTTTTGGGTGTTTTGAGCCTGAATTTGAGATATAAACGGGCACTGAAGATGCATGCAGATATCGACTTTTTGCACCTAAAATATCGATTTTGAGCATGTTTTGGGTCTGTATCTTGAAAACATTCTAGCATGGAGTAGGGATGTACAGATCGCTTCTGGGACACAAAATTACCGAATTTTAGGGTGCTTTGAGCCTGAATTTGAGATATAAACGGGTACAGATAATGCTTGCACATATCGACTTTGGGCACCCAAAATATCGATTTTTAGCATGTTTTGGGCCTTTATTTTGAAAATACTCTAACACGAAGTAGGCATGTACAGATCGCTTCTGGGACCCAAAAATATCGAATTTTCGGATATTTTGAGCCTGAATTTGAGATATAATCGGGTACAGAAGAAGCATGCACATATTGACTTTGGGCACCTAAAATATTGATTTTCAGCATGTTTTGGGCCTGTATTTTGAAAATACTCTAACACGGAGTATGCATGTACAGATTGCTTCTGGAACCAAATATATCAAATTTTAGGGTGTTTTGAGCCTGATTTTGAGATATAAACGGGTACAGAAGATGTATACACAAATCGACTTTGGGCACCTAAAATATGGATTTTCAGCATGTTTTGGGCATGTATTATTTAAAATACTTTAAAACGGAGTAAGCATATACAGATCGCTTCTTGGACCCAAAATTACCGAATTTTCGGGTGTTTTGAGCCTGAATTTGAGTTTTAAACGGGTACAGAAGATGCATGTACATATTGTCTTTGGGCACCTAAAATATCGATTTTCAGCATACATTTGGCCTGTATTTTGAAAATACTCTAACATGGAGTAGGCATGTACAGATCGCTTCTAAAAAACCCAAAAATATTGACTTTTCGGGTGTTTTGAGCTTGAATTTGAGATATAAATGAGTACTGAAGATGCATACGCATATCGACTTTTGGGCACCTAAAAGATCGATTTTCAGTATGTTTTGGGCCTGTATATTAAAAATACTCTAACACGGAGTAGGCATGTACAGATCGCTTCTGGCACCCCAAAATATCGAATTTTCAAGTGTTTTGGGCATGAATTTGAGATATCGACTTTGGGCACCTAAAATATCGATTTTTTAGCATGTTTTGGGCCTGTATTTTGAAAATATTCTAGCACTGCGTAGGCATGTACAGATCGCTTCTGGGACCCCAAAATATCGAAGTTTCGGGTGTTTTGAGCCTGAATTTGAGATATAAACGGGTACAAAAGATGTATGCACATATCGACTTTGGACACATAAAATATTGATTTTTAGCATGTTTTAAGCCTATATTTTAAAACATTCTAGCACTGAGTAGACATGTACAGATCGCTTCTGGGATCCAAAAATATAGAATTTTCGGGTGTTTTGAGGTTGAATTTGGGATATAAACGTGTGCAGAAGAAGATGCATACACATATCGACTTTTGGGCACCTAAAAGATCGATTTTCAGTATGTTTTGGTCCTGTATATTAAAAATACTCTAACACGGAGTAGGCATGTACAGATCGCTTCTGGGACCCCAAAATATCGAATTTACGGGTGTTTTGAGCCAGAATTTGAGATATAAACGGGTACAGAAGATGCATGCACATATCGACTTTTGGGCACCTAAAATATCGATTTTGAGCATGTTTTGGGTCTGTATCTTTAAAACATTCTAACTAGGAGTAGGCATGTACAGATTGCTTCTAGGACCAAAAAATATAGAATTTTCGGGTTTTTTGAGCCTGAATTTGAGATAGAAACCTGTACTGAAGATACATGCACATATCGACTTTGGTAACCTGAAGTATCGATTTTCTGGATGTTTTGGCCCTATATTTTGAATGTATTCTAGCATTGTGTAAGCATGTTCAGATTGCTTCTGAGACCAAAAAATATCGGATTTTCGGGTGTTTTGAGCCTGAATTTGGGATATAAACGGGTACAGAAGATGAATGCACATATGGATTTTGGGCACATAAAATATCGGTTTTCAGCTTGTTTTGGGTCTGTATTTTGAAAATATTTTAACATTGAGTAGGCATTTATAGATCCCTTCTGGGAACAAAAATTATCGAATTTTAAGGGGTTTTAGGCCTGAAAATAAGATACAAGCGAGTGCTGATGATTCATGCACATATCGATTTTGGGCACCAAAAATTGCGATTTTCAACTTATTTTGGGCCTGTATTTTGAAAATATTCTAACACTGAGTAGGCATGTACAGATCGCTTCAGGCACCCAAAAAAATCAAATTTTCAGGTGTTTTTAGCCTGAATTTGGGATATAAACGGGAACAGAAAATGCATGCAGATATCGACTTTGATCACCTATAATATCGATTTTAAGCATGTTTTGGGCCTGTATTATGAAAATATTTTAGCACTGACTATGCATGTGGAGATTGCTTCTGGTATCCAAAAATATCGAATTTTCAGGTGTTTTGAGACTGAATTTGGGATATAAACGGGTACAGAAGATGCATGAACATTTCGACTTTGGGCACCTAAAATATCGATTTTTAGTATGTTTTGGCCCTATATTTTGAATTTAATCTAGCACTGGGTAAGCATGTACAGAGCGCTTCTAAGACCCAAAAATACCGAATTTTCTGGTGTTTTGAGAATGAATTTGGGATATAAACGGGTACAGATGATTCATGCACATATCGATTTTCTTCACAAAAAAACAAACGATTTTCAGCATGTTTTAGGCCTATATTTTGTAAAATATTCTAGCACAGAGAGAGCATGTACAGATCGCTTCTGGAACCCAAAAATATTGAATTTTCGGGTGTTTTGAGCCTAAATTTGAGATATAAACGGGTTCAGAAAATGCATGCACATATCGACTTTGGGCACCCACAATATCGATTTTTAGCATGTTTTGGGCCAATATTTGGAAAATACTCTAACACGGAGGAGGCATGTACAGATCGCTTCTGGAACCCAAAAATATCGAATTTTCGGGTGTTTTGAGCCTGAATTTGGTATATAAACGGGTGCAGAAGATGCATACACATATCGACTTTTGGGCACCAAAAAGATCGATTTTCAGTATGTTTTGGGCCTGTATATTGAAAATACTCTAACACGGAGTAAGCATGTACAGATCGCTTCTGGGACCCCAGAATATCGAATTTGCGGGTGTTTTGGGCCTGAATTTGAGATATCGACTTTGGGCACCTAAAATATCGATTTTCAGCATGTTTTGGGCCTGTATATTGAAAATACTCTAACACGGACTAGGCATGTACAGATCGCTTCTGGGACCGAAAAATATCGAATTTTCGGGGGTTTTGAGCCTAAATTTGAGATATAAACGGGTACAGAAGATGCATACACATATTGACTTTGGGCACCTAAAATATCGATTTTCAGCATGTTTTGGGCCTGTATCTGAGTAGGCATGTGCAGATAGCTTCTGGGACCCCAAAATATCGAATTTCCGGTTGTTTGGAGCCTGAATTTGAGATATAAACGGGTACAGAAGATGCATGCACATATCGAGTTTGGACACTTAAAATATCGATTTTTAGCATGTTTTGAGCCTATATTTTGAAAATATTCTAGCACAAAGTAGATATGTACAGATCACTTCTATGACCCCAAAATATCGAATTTTCGGGTGTTTTAAGCCTGAATTTGAGATATAAACGGGTACAGAACATGCATGCACATATCGACTTTGGAAACTTAAAATATCGATTTTTAGCATGTTTTGAGCCTATATTTTGAAAACATTCTAGCACTGAGTAGGCATGTACAGATCGCTTCTGGGGCCAAAAAATATCGAATTTTTGCGTGTTTTGAGGTTGAATTTGGGATATAAACGGGTGCAGAAGATGCATACACATATCGACTTTTGGGCACCTAAAAGATCGATTTTCAGTATGTTTTGGGCCTGGATATTAAAAATACTCTAACACGGAGTAGGCATGTACAGATCGCTTCTGGGACCCCAAAATATCGAATTTTCGGGTGTTTTGGGCTTGAATTTGAGATATCGACTTTGGCCACCTAAAATATCGATTTTTAGCATGTTTTGGGCCTGTATTTTGAAAATATTCTAGCACTGCGTAGGCATGTACAGATCGCTTCTGGGACCCTTAAATATAGAATTTTCGGGTGTTTTGAGCCTGAATTTGAGATATAAAAGGGTACAGAAGATGCATTCACATATCGACTTTTGGGCACCTAAAATATCGATTTTGAGCATGTTTTGGTTCTGTATCTTGAAAACATTCCAACTAGGAGTAGGCATGTACAGATCGCTTCTAGGACCCAAAAATATAGAATTTTCGGGTGTTTTGAGCCTGAATTTGAGATAGAAAACGGTACTGAAGATACATGCACATATCGACTTTGGTCACTTGAAGTATCGATTTTCAGGATGTTTTGGCCCTATATTTTGAATGTATTCTAGTATTGTATAAGCATGTTCAGATTGCTTCTGAGACCCAAAAATATCGAATTTTCGGGTGTTTTGAGCCTGAATTTGGGATATAAACGGGTACAGAAGATGAATGCACATATGGATTTTGGGCACATAAAATATCGGTTTTCAGCTTGTTTTGGGTCTGTATTTTGAAATTTTTTTAACATTGAGTAGGCATTTACAGATCCCTTCTGGGAACAAAAAGTATGGAATTTAAATGTGTTTTAAGCCTGAATTTGGGATACAAGCGAGTGCTGATGATTCATGCACATATCGATTTTGGGCACCAAAAATTGCGATTTTCAGCTTATTTTGGGCCTTTATTTTGAAAATATTCTAACACTGAGTAGGCATGTACAGATCGCTTCAGGCACCAATAAAAAATCAAATTTTCAGGTGTGTTTAGTCTGAATTTGGGATAGAAACGGGAACAGAAGATGTATGCAGATATCGACTTTGATCACCTATAATATCGATTTTAAGCATGTTTTTGGCCTGTATTTTGAAAATATTCTAGCACTGACTATGCATGTGGAGATTGCTTCTGGGATCCAAAAATATCGAATTTTCAGATGTTTTGAGACTGAATTTGGGATATAAACGGGTACAGAAGATGCATGAACATTTCGACTTTGGGCACCAAAAATATCGATTTTTAGCATGTTTTGGGCCTTTATTTTGAAAATACTCTAACACGAAGTAGGCATGTACAGATCGCTTCTGGGACCCAAAAATACCGAATTTTCGGGTGTTTTGAGCCTGAATTTGAGTTATAAACGGGTACAGAAGATGCATGCACATATTATCTTTGAGCACCTAAAATATCGATTTTCAGAATATATTGGGCCTGTATTTTGAAAATACTCTAACACGGAGTAGGCATGTACAGATCGCTTCTAAAAAAAAAAAAAATATTGACTTTTCGGGTGTTTTAAGCTTGAATTTGAGATATAAAATGGTACTGAAAATACATGCACATATCGACTTTTTGCACCTAAATTATCGATTTTAAGCATGTTTTGGGTCTGTATCTTGAAAACATTCTAGCAAGGAGTAGGCATGTACAGATTGCTTCTGGGACCCAAAAATATCGAATTTTCGGGTGTTTTGAGCCTGAATTTGAAATATAAAAAACGCGTACAGTAGATGCATGCACATATCGACTTTGGTCACCCAAAAATATCGATTTTGAGCATGTTTTGGACCTGTATTTTGAAAATACTCTAACACGGAGTAGGCATGTACAGATCGATTCTTGGACCCAAAAATATCGAATTTTCGGGTGTTTTGAGCCGGAATTTGGGATATAAACGGGTACAGAAGATGCATGCACATATCGATTTTGGGCACCAAAAATATCGATTTTTAGCATGTTTTGGGCCAATATTTTGAAATTATTCAAGCACTGAGTAGGCATGTACAGATCGCTTCTGGGATCCCAAAATATCAAATTTCCTGGTGTTTTGAGCCTGAATTTGAGATATAAACGGGTGCAGAAGATGCATGCACATATTGACTTTGTGTACCCAAAATATCGATTTTGAGCATGTTCTTAGCCTGTATTTTCAAAATACTCTAACACGGAGTAGGCATGTTAAGATCGCTTCTGGAACACAAAAATATCGAATTTTCAGGTGTTTTTAGCCTGAATTTGAGATATAAATGGGTACAGAAGTTGCTTGCACATATTGACTTTGGGCACCCAAAATATTGATTTTTATCATGTTATGGGCCTGTATTTTTAAAACATTCTCTAACACGGAGTAGGCATGTACAGATCGCTTCTGTAGCACTGAGTAGACATGTACAGATCGGTTCTGGAACCCAAAAATATCGATTTTTCGGGTGTTTTGAGCCTGAATTTGAGATATAAACGGGTACAGAAGATGCATGCACATATCGACATTGGTCACATAAAATATCGATTTTTAGTATGTTTTGGGCTTATATTTTGAAAATATTCTATCACTGAGTAGGCATGTACAGATTGCTTCTGGGACCCAAAATTTTGAATTTTCGAGTGTTTTGAGCATGAATTTGAGATATAAACAGGTACAAAAGATGTATGCACATATCGACTTTGGACACGTAAAATATTGATTTTTAGCATATTTTAAGCCTATATTTTAAAACATTCAAGCACTGAGTAGACATGTACAGATCGCTTCGGGGACCCAAGAATATTAAATTTTTGGGTGTTTTAAGCCTGAATTTAAGATATAAACGGGCACTGAAGATGCAAGCACATATCGACTTTTTGCACCTAAAATATCGATTTTGAGCATGTTTTGGGTCTGTATCTTGAAAACATTCTAGCATGGAGTAGGGATGTACAGATCGCTTCTGGGACACAAAAATACCGAATTTTAGGATGTTTTGAGCCTGAATTAGAGATATAAACGGGTACAGATAATGCATGCACATATCGACTTTCGGCACCCAAAATATCGATTTTTAGCATGTTTTGGGCCTTTATTTTGAAAATACTCTAACACGAAGTAGGCATGTACAGATCGCTTCTGGGACCCAAAATATCGAATTTTCGGATATTTTGAGACCGAATTTGAGATATAATCGGGTACAGAAGAAGTATGTACGTATTGACTTTGGGCACCTAAAATATTGATTTTCAGCATATTTTGGGCCTGTATTTTGAAAATACTCTAACACGGAGTAGGCATGTACAGATCGCTTCTGGGACACAAAAATATCGAATTTTCGGGTGTTTTGAGCCTGAATTTGAGATATAAACGGGTACAGAAGATGCATGCACATATCGACTTTGGGCACCTAAAATATCGATTTTTAGCTTGTTTTGGGCCTATATTTTAAAAATATTCTATTACCGAGGAGGCATGTACAGATCGTTTGTCTGACCCAAAATTATCGAATTTCCGGGTGTTTTGAGCCTGAATTTGGGATATAAACGGGTACAAAAGATGTATGCACATTTTGACTTTGGACACGTAAAATATCGATTTTTAGCATGTTTTAAGCCAATATTTTAAAACATTGTAGCACTGAGTAGACATGTACAGATCGCTTCGGGGACCCAAAAATATTGAATTTTTGGGTGTTTTGAGCCTGCATTTGAGATATAAACGGGTACTGAAGATGCTTGCACATATCCACTTTTTGCACCTAAAATATCGATTTTGAGCATTTTTTGGGTCTGTATCTTGAAAACATTCTAGAAAAGAGTAGGCATGTACAAGTTGCTTCAGGGACCCAAAAAATATCGAATTTTCGGGTGTCTTGAGTCTGAATTTGAGATATAAACAGGTACAGAAGATGCATGCACATATCGACTTTGGACACATAAATTATCGATTTTTAGCATGTTTTGAGCCTATATTTTAAAAAAATACACTAACACAGAGTAGGCATGTACAGATCGCTTCTGGGACCCAAAAATATTGAATTTTCGGGTGTTTTGAGCCTGAATTTGAGATATAAAAGGGTACAGAAGATGCATGCACATATCGACTTTGTGGAGCTAAAATATCGATTTTTAACTTGTTTTGGGCCTATATTTTAAAAATATTCTATTACTGAGTAGGCATGTACAGATCGCTTGTCTGACCCAAAAATATCGAATTTCCGGGTGTTTTGAGCCTGAATTTGGGATATAAACGGGTACAAAAGATGTATGCACATATCGACTTTGGACACGTAAAATATCGATTTTTAGCATGTTTTAAGCCAATATTTTGAAAACATTGTAGCACTGAGTAGACATGTACAGATCGCTTCGGGGACCCAAAAATATTGAATTTTTGGGTGTTTTGAGCCTGCATTTGAGATATAAACGGGTACTGAAGATGCTTGCACATATCCACTTTTTGCACCTAAAATATCGATTTTTAGCATGTTTTGGGCGTTTATTTTGAAAATACTCTAACACGAAGTAGGCATGTACAGATCGCTTCTGGGACCCAAAATATCGAATTTTCGGATATTTTGAGACCGAATTTGAGATATAATCGGGTACAGAAGAAGTATGTACGTATTGACTTTGGGCACCTAAAATATTGATTTTCAGCATGTTTTGGGCCTGTATTTTGAAAATACTCTAACCCGGAGTAGGCATGTACAGATCGCTTCTGGGACACAAAAATATCGAATTTTCGGGTGTTTTGAGCCTGAATTTGGGATATAAACGGGTACAGAAGATGCATACACATATTGACTTTGGGCACCTCAAATATCGATTTTCAGCATGTTTTGGGCCTGTATTTTGAAAATACTCTAACACGGAGTAGGCATGAACAGATCGCTTCTGGGACCCAAAAATATCGAATTTTCGGTTGTTTTGAGCATGAATTTGGGATATAAACGGGTACAGAAGATGCATGCACATATCGACTATGTGTAGCTAAAATATCGATTTTCAGCATGTTTTTGGCATGTATTTTGAAAATACTCTAACACGGAGTAGGCATGTACAGATCGCTTCTGGGACCCAAAAATATTAAATTTTCGGGTATTTTGAGCCTGAATTTGAGATATAAACGGGTACAGCATATGCATGCACATATCGACATTGGGAACCTATAATATCGATTTTTAGCTTGTTTTTGGCCTATATTTTGAAAATATTCTTTCACTGAGTAGGCATGTACAGATAGCTTCTGTGACCCAAAAATATCGAAATTTTGGGTGTTTTGAGCCTGCATTTGAGATATAAACGGGTACTGAAGATGCATGCTCATATCTACTTTTTGCACCAAAAATATCGATTTTGAGCATATTTTGGATCTGTATCTTGAAAACATTCTAGCAAAGAGTAGGCATGTACAGATATCTTCTGTGACACAAAAATATCGAATTTTCGGGTGTTTTGACCCTGAATTCTAGATATAAACGGGTACAGAAGATAAATGCACATTTCGACTTTGCGCACCCAAAATATCGAATTTCAGCATGTTTTGGACATGTATTTTGTAAATACTCTAACACGAAGTAGGCATGTACAGATATCTTCTGTGACAGAAAAATATCGAATTTTCGGGTGTTTTGAGCCTGAATTCTAGATAGAAACGGGTACAGAAGATGCATGCACATATCGACAAAGGACACCTAAATAATCGATTTTAAGCATGTTTTGAGCCTATATTTTGAAAATATTCTGGTACTGAGTAGGCAGGTACAGATCGCTTCTTGGGGCCCAAAAATATTAATTTTTCCGTCGTTTTTTCGCCTGAATTTGAGATAGAAACGGGTACTGAAGATGCATGCAGATATCAACTTTGGGCACCCAAAATATCGATTTTTAGCATGTTTTTGGCCTATATTTTGAAAATACTCTAACACAGAGTAGGCATGTACAGATCGCTTCTGTGACCCAAAAATATCGAATTTTCGGGTGTTTTGAGCCTGAATTTGGGATATAAACGGGTACAGAAGATGCATACACATATTGACTTGGGACACATAAAATATCGATTTTTAGCATGTTTTGACCCTATATTTTGAAAACATTCTAGGACTGAGTAGGCATGTACAGATCACTTCTTGGACCCAAAAATATCGAATTTTCGGGTGTTTTGAGCCTAAATTTGAGATATAAACGGGTACAGCATATGCATTCACATATCGACATTGGGCACCTATAATATCGATTTTTAGCTTGTTTTGGGCCTATATTTTGAAAATATTCTTTCATTGAGTAGATATGTACAGATTGCTTCTGTGAACCAAAAAATATCGAATTTTCGGTTGTTTTGAGGTTGAATTTGGGATATAAACGGGTACAAAAGATGTATGCACATATCGACTTTGGACACGTAAAATATCGATTTTTAGCATGTTTTGAGCCTATATTTTGAAAACATTCTAGAACTGAGTAGGCATGTACAGATCGCTTAAGGGACCCAAAAATATTGAATTTTCGGGTGTTTTGATCCTGAATTTGAGATATAAACGGGTATAGAAGATGGATGCACATATCGACTTTGGGCACCTAAAATATCGATTTTTAGTATGTTTTGGGCCTCTATTTTAAAAATACTCTAACACGGAGTAGACATGTACAGATCGCTTAAGGGACCCAAAAATATTGAATTTTCGGGTCTTTTGAGCCTGAATTTGAGATATAAACGGGTATAGAAGATGGATGCACATATCGACTTTGGGCAACTAAAATATCGATTTTTAGTATGTTTTCGGCCTCTATTTTAAAAATACTCTAACACGGAGTAGACATGTACAGATCGCTTTTGGGACCCAAAAATATGGAATTTTCGGGTGTTTTGAGCCTGAATTTGAGATATAAACGGGTACAGAAGATGCATGCACATATCGACTTTTTGCACCTAAAATATCGATTTTGAGCATGTTTTGGGTCTGTATCTTGAAAAAATTCTAGCAAAGAGTAGGCATGTACAGATCTCTTCTGGAACCCAAAAATATCGAATTTTCGGGGTTTTGAACCTGAATTTGGAATATAGACGGATACAGAAGATGCATGCACATATCGACTTTGGGCACCCAAAATATCGATTTTGAGCATGTTTTGGGCCTATATTTTGAAAACACTCTAACACGGAGTAGGCATGTACAGATCGCTACGGGGACAAAAAAAATATCGAATTTTCGGGTGTTTTGAGCCTGAAATTGATATATAAAAGGGTACAGAAGATGCATGCACATATCGACTTTTTGCATCTAAAATATCGATTTTGAGCATGTTTTGGGTGTGTATCTTGAAAACATTCTAGCAAGAAGTAGGCATGTACAGATTGCTTCTGGGACCCTAAAATATAGAATTTTCGAGTGTTTTGAACCTGAATTTGGGATATACACGGGTACAGAAGATGCATGCACATATCAACTTTTTGCACCTAAAATATCGATTTTGAGCATGTTTTGGGTCTGTATCTTGAAAAAATTCTAGCAAGGAGTAGGCATGTACAGATCGCTTCTGGGACCCCAAAATATCGAATTTTCGGGTGTTTTGAACCTGAATTAGGGATATAGACGGATCCAGAAGATGCATGCACATATCGACTTTTTGCACCTAAAATATCGATTTTGAGCATGTTTTGGGCCTGTATTTTGAAAATACTCTAACACGGAGTATGCATGTACAGATCGCTTAAGGGACACAAAAATATCGATTTTTTGGGTATTTTGAGCCTGAATTTGAGATTTAAACGGGTACAGAAGATGCATGCACATATCGACTTTAGACACCTAAAATATTTATTTATAGCATGTTTTGGGCCAGTATTTTAAAAACATTCTAGCACTGAGTAGGCATGTATAGATTGCTTAAGGGACCCAAAAATATCGAATTTTCGGAGTTTTGAGCCTGAATTTGAGATATAAACGGGTACAGAAGATGCATGCACATATCGACTTTTTGCACCTAAAATATCGATTTTGAGCATGTTTTGGGTCTGTATCTTGAAAACATTCTAGCAAGGAGTAGCCATGTACAGATCGCTTCTGTGACCCCAAAATATCGAATTTTATGGTGTTTTGAACCTGAATTAGGGATATACACGGGTACAGAAGATGCATACACATATTGACTTTGGGCACATAAAATATCGATTTTCAGCATGTTTTGGGCCTGTATTTTAAAAACACTCTAACACGGAGTATGCACGTACAGATCGCTTCTGGGACCCAAAAATATTGAATTTTCGGGTGTTTTGAGCCTGAATTTGAGATATAAACGGGTACAGAAGATGCATGCACATATCGACTTTGGGCACCTAAAATATCGATTTTTAGTATGTTTTGGGCCTGTATTTAAAAAAATACTCTAACACGGAGTAGACATGTACAGATCGCTTTTGGGACCCCAAAATATAGAATTTTCGGGTGTTTTGAGCCTGAATTTGAGATATAAACGGGTACAGCATATGCATTCACATATCGACATTGGGCACCTATAATATCGATTTTTAGCTTGTTTTGGGCCTATATTTTAAAAATATTCTTTCTTAGAATAGATATGTACAGATTGCTTCTGTGAACCAAAAAATATCGAATTTTCGTTTGTTTTGAGGTTGAATTTGGGATATAAACGGGTACAAAAGATGTATGCACATATCGACTTTGGACACGTAAAATATCGATTTTTAGCATGTTTTGAGCCTATATTTTGAAAACATTCTAGCACTGAGTATGCATGTACAGATCGCTTAAGGGACCCAAAAATATTGAATTTTCGGGTGTTTTAAGCCTGAATTTGAGATATAAACGGGTACAGAAGATGCATGCACATATCGACTTTGGGCACCTAAAATATCGATTTTTAGTATGTTTTGGGCCTGTATTTTAAAAATACTCTAACATTGAGTAGACATGTACATATCGCTTTTGGGACGCAAAAATATGGAATTTTCGGGTGTTTTGAGCCTGAATTTGAGATATAAACGGGTACAGAAGATGCATGCACATATCGACTTTTTGCACCTAAAATATCGATTTTGAGCATATTTTGGGTCTGTATCTTGAAAATTTTTTATCAAAGAGTAGGCATGTACAGATCGCTTCTGGAACCCAAAAATATCGAATTTTCGGGGTTTTGAACCTGAATTTGGAATATAGACGGATACAGAAGATGCATGCACATATCGACTTTGGGCACCCAAAATATCGATTTTGAGCATGTTTTGGGCCTATATTTTGAAAACACTAACACGGAGTAGGCATGTACAGATCGCTTCGGGGACAAAAAAAATATCGAATTTTCGGGTGTTTTGAGCCTGAAATTGATATATAAAAGGGTACAGAAGATGCATGCACATATCGACTTTTTGCACCTAAAATATCGATTTTGAGCATGTTTTGGGTGTGTATCTTGAAAACATTCTAGCAAGAAGTAGGCATCTACAGATTGCTTCTGGGACCCTAAAATATAGAATTTTCGAGTGTTTTGAACCTGAATTTGGGATATAGACGGATACAGAAGATGCATTCACATATCGACTTTGGGCACCTAAAATATCGATTTTGAGCATGTTTTGGGCCTGTATTTTGAAAATACTCTAACACGGAGTAGGCATGTACAGATCGCTTCGGGGACCCTAAAATATCGAATTTTCGGGTGTTTTGAACCTGAATTTGAGATAGAGACGGGTACAGAAGATGCATGCACATATCGACTTTTTGCACCTAAAATATCGATTTTGAGCATGTTTTGGGTCTGTATCCTGAAAAAATTCTAGCAAGGAGTAGGCATGTACAGATCGCTTCTGGGACCCCAAAATATCGAATTTTCTTGTGTTTTGAACCTGAATTTGGGATATAGACGGATACAGAAGATGCATTCACAAATCGACTTTGGGCACCTAAAATATCGATTTTGAGCATGTTTTGGGCCTGTTTTATGAAAATACTCTAACACGGAGTAGGCATGTACAGATCGCTTCGGGGACCCTAAAATATCGAATTTTCGGGTGTTTTGAACCTGAATTTAAGATAGAGACGGGTACAGAAGATGCATACATATATTGACTTTGGGCAGCTAAAATATCGATTTTCAGCATGTTTTGGGCCTGTATTTTGAAAATACTCTAACACGGAGTATGCATGTAGAGATCGCTTAAGGGACACAAAAATATCGATTTTTTGGGTGTTTTGAGCCTGAATTTGAGATTTAAACGGGTACAGAAGATGCATGCACATATCGACTTTAGACACCTAAAATATTTATTTATAGCATGTTTTGGGCCAGTATTTTAAAAACATTCTAGCACTGAGTAGGCATGTATAGATTGCTTAAGGGACCCAAAAATATCGAATTTTCGGAGTTTTGAGCCTGAATTTGAGATATAAACGGGTACAGAAGATGCATGCACATATCGACTTTTTGCACCTAAAATATCGATTTTGAGCATGTTTTGGGTCTGTATCTTGAAAACATTCTAGCAAGGAGTAGGCATGTACAGATCGCTTCTGGGACCCCAAAATATCGAATTTTCTGGTGTTTTGAACCTGAATTAGGGATATACACGGGTACAGAAGATGCATACACATATTGACTTTGGGTACATAAAATATCGATTTTCAGCATGTTTTGGGCCTGTATTTTAAAAACACTCTAACACGGAGTATGCACGTACAGATCGCTTCTGGGACCCAAAAATATTGAATTTTCGGGTGTTTTGAGCCTGAATTTGAGATATAAACGGGTACAGAAGATGCATACACATATTGACTTTGGGCAGCTAAAATATCGATTTTCAGCATGTTTTAGGCCTGTATTTTAAAAATACTCTAACACGGAGTATGCATGTACAGATCGCTCCTGGGACACAAAAATATCGAATTTTTGGGTGTTTTGAGCCTGAATTTGAGATATAAACGGGTACAGAAGATGCATGCACATATCGACTTTGGGCACCCAAAATATCGATTTTTAGCATGTTCTGAGCCTCTATTTTGAAAACATTCTAGCACTGAGTAGGCATGTACAGATCGCTTCTGGGACCCAAAAATATTGAATTTTCGGGTGTTTTGAGCCTCAATTTGAGATATAACCGGGTACAGAGAATGCATACACATATTGACTTTGTGCACCAAACATATCAATTTTCAGCATGTTTTGGGCTTGCATTTTAAAAAAACACTCTAACACGGAGTATGCATGTACAGATCGCTTCTGGGACACAAAAATATCGAATTTTGGGGTGTTTTGAGCCTGAATTTGAGATATAAACGGGTACAGAAGATGCATGCACATATCGACTTTTTGCACCTAAAATATCGATTTTGAGCATGTTTTGGGTCTGTATCTTGAAAAAATTCTAGCAAGGAGTAGGCATGTACAGATCGCTTCTGGGACCCCAAAATATCGAATTTTCTGGTGTTTTGAACCTGAATTTGGGATATAGACGGATACAGAAGATGCATGCACATATCGACTTTTTGCACCTAAAATATCGATTTTGAGCATGTTTTGGGTGTGTATCTTGAAAACATTCTAGCAAGAAGTAGGCATCTACAGATTGCTTCTGGGACCCTAAAATATAGAATTTTCGAGTGTTTTGAACCTGAATTTGGGATATAGACGGATACAGAAGATGCATTCACATATCGACTTTGGGCACCTAAAATATCGATTTTGAGCATGTTTTGGGCCTGTATTTTGAAAATACTCTAACACGGAGTAGGCATGTACAGATCGCTTCGGTGACCCTAAAATATCGAATTTTCGGGTGTTTTGAACCTGAATTTGAGATAGAGACGGGTACAGAAGATGCATGCACATATCGACTTTTTGCACCTAAAATATCGATTTTGAGCATGTTTTGGGTCTGTATCCTGAAAAAATTCTAGCAAGGAGTAGGCATGTACAGATCGCTTCTGGGACCCCAAAATATCGAATTTTCTTGTGTTTTGAACCTGAATTTGGGATATAGACGGATACAGAAGATGCATTCACAAATCGACTTTGGGCACCTAAAATATCGATTTTGAGCATGTTTTGGGCCTGTTTTATGAAAATACTCTAACACGGAGTAGGCATGTACAGATCGCTTCGGGGACCCTAAAATATCGAATTTTCGGGTGTTTTGAACCTGAATTTAAGATAGAGACGGGTACAGAAGATGCATACATATATTGACTTTGGGCAGCTAAAATATCGATTTTCAGCATGTTTTGGGCCTGTATTTTGAAAATACTCTAACACGGAGTATGCATGTAGAGATCGCTTAAGGGACACAAAAATATCGATTTTTTGGGTGTTTTGAGCCTGAATTTGAGATTTAAACGGGTACAGAAGATGCATGCACATATCGACTTTAGACACCTAAAATATTTATTTATAGCATGTTTTGGGCCAGTATTTTAAAAACATTCTAGCACTGAGTAGGCATGTATAGATTGCTTAAGGGACCCAAAAATATCGAATTTTCGGAGTTTTGAGCCTGAATTTGAGATATAAACGGGTACAGAAGATGCATGCACATATCGACTTTTTGCACCTAAAATATCGATTTTGAGCATGTTTTGGGTCTGTATCTTGAAAACATTCTAGCAAGGAGTAGGCATGTACAGATCGCTTCTGGGACCCCAAAATATCGAATTTTCTGGTGTTTTGAACCTGAATTAGGGATATACACGGGTACAGAAGATGCATACACATATTGACTTTGGGTACATAAAATATCGATTTTCAGCATGTTTTGGGCCTGTATTTTAAAAACACTCTAACACGGAGTATGCACGTACAGATCGCTTCTGGGACCCAAAAATATTGAATTTTCGGGTGTTTTGAGCCTGAATTTGAGATATAAACGGGTACAGAAGATGCATACACATATTGACTTTGGGCAGCTAAAATATCGATTTTCAGCATGTTTTAGGCCTGTATTTTAAAAATACTCTAACACGGAGTATGCATGTACAGATCGCTCCTGGGACACAAAAATATCGAATTTTTGGGTGTTTTGAGCCTGAATTTGAGATATAAACGGGTACAGAAGATGCATGCACATATCGACTTTGGGCACCCAAAATATCGATTTTTAGCATGTTCTGAGCCTCTATTTTGAAAACATTCTAGCACTGAGTAGGCATGTACAGATCGCTTCTGGGACCCAAAAATATTGAATTTTCGGGTGTTTTGAGCCTCAATTTGAGATATAACCGGGTACAGAGAATGCATACACATATTGACTTTGTGCACCAAACATATCAATTTTCAGCATGTTTTGGGCTTGCATTTTAAAAAAACACTCTAACACGGAGTATGCATGTACAGATCGCTTCTGGGACACAAAAATATCGAATTTTGGGGTGTTTTGAGCCTGAATTTGAGATATAAACGGGTACAGAAGATGCATGCACATATCGACTTTTTGCACCTAAAATATCGATTTTGAGCATGTTTTGGGTCTGTATCTTGAAAAAATTCTAGCAAGGAGTAGGCATGTACAGATCGCTTCTGGGACCCCAAAATATCGAATTTTCTGGTGTTTTGAACCTGAATTTGGGATATAGACGGATACAGAAGATGCATGCACATATCGACTTTGGGCACCTAAAATATCGATTTTGTGCATGTTTTTGGCCTGTATTTTGAAAATACTCTAACACGGAGTAGGCATGTACAGATCGCTTCGGGGACCCAAAAATATCGAATTTTCGGGTGTTTTGAACCTGAATTTGAGATAGAGACGGGTACAGAAGATGCATACACATATTGACTTTGGGCAGCTAAAATATCTATTTTCAGCATGTTTTGGGCCTGTATTTTTAAAATACTCTAACACGGAGTATGCATGTACAGATCGCTTAAGGGACAAAAAAATATCGATTTTTTGGGTGTTTTGAGCCTGAATTTGAGATTTAAACGGGTACAGAAGATGCATGCACATATTGACTTTAGACACCTAAAATATCGATTTATAGCATGTTTTGGGCCAGTATTTTAAAAACATTCTAGCACTGAGTAGGCATGTATAGATTGCTTAAGGGACCCAAAAATGTCGAATTTTCGGAGTTTTGAGCCTGAATTTGAGATATAAACGGGTACAGAAGATGCATGCACATATCGACTTTTTGCACCTAAAATATCGATTTTCAGCATGTTTTGGGTCTGTATCTTGAAAACATTCTAGTAAGGAGTAGGCATGTACAGATCGCTTCTGGGACCCCAAAATATCGAATTTTCTGGTGTTTTGAACCTGAATTAGGGATATACACGGGTACAGAAGATGCATACACATATTGACTTTGGGCACATAAAATATCGATTTTGAGCATGTTTTGGGCCTGTATTTTAAAAACACTCTAACACGGGGTATGCACGTACAGATCGCTTCTGGGACCCAAAAACATTGATTTTTCGTTTGTTTTGAGCCTGAATTTGAGATATAAACGGGTACAGAAGATGCATGCACATATCGACTTTTTGCACTAAAAATATTGATTTTGAGCATGTTTTGGGTCTGTATCTTGAAAACATTCTAGCAAGGAGTAGGCATGTACAGATCGCTTCTGGGACCCCAAAATATCGAATTTTCTGATGTTTTGAACCTGAATTAGGGATATACACGGGTACAGAAGATACATACACATATTGACTTTGGCCACATAAAATATCGATTTTTAGCATGTTTTGGGCCTGTATTTTAAAAACACTCTAACACGGAGTATGCACGTACAGATCGCTTCTGGGACCCAAAAATATTGAATTTTCGGGTGTTTCGAGCCTGAATGTGAGATATAAACGGGTACAGAAGATGCATGCACATATCGACTTTGGGCACCCAAAATATCGATTTTTAGAATGTTCTGAGCCTCTATTTTGAAAACATTCTAGCACTGAGTAGGCATGTACAGATCGCTTCTGGGACCCAAAAATATCGAATTTTCGGGTGTTTTGAGCCTGAATTTGAGATATAAACGGGTACAGAAGATGCATACACATATTGACTTTGGGCAGCTAAAATATCGATTTTCAGCATGTTTTAGGCCTGTATTTTAAAAATACTCTAACACGGAGTATGCATGTACAGATGGCTTTTGGGACACAAAAATATCGAATATTCGGGTGTTTTAAGTCTGAATTTGAGACATAAACGGGTACAGAAGATACATGCACATATCGACTTTCGGCACCCAAAATATCGATTTTGAGCATATTTTGGGCCTGTATTTTTAAAATACTCTAACACGTAATAGACACGTACAGATCGCTCCTGCGACACAAAAATATCGAATTTTTGGGTGTTTTAAGCCTGAATTTGAGATATAAACGGGTACACAAGATGCATGCACATATCGACTTTGGGCACCCAAAATATCGATTTTTAGAATGTTCTGAGCCTCTATTTTGAAAACATTCTAGCACTGAGTAGGCATGTACAGATCGCTTCTGGGACCCAAAAATATTGAATTTTCGGGTGTTTTGAGCCTGAATTTGAGATATAACCGGGTACAGAGAATGCATACACATATTGACTTTGGGCACATAAAATATCGATTTTCAGCATGTTTTGGGCCTGTATTTTAAAAACACTTTAACACGGGGTATGCACGTACAGATCGCTTCTGGGACCCAAAAACATTGATTTTTCGTTTGTTTTGAGCCTGAATTTGAGATATAAACGGGTACAGAAGATGCATGCACATATCGACTTTGGGCACCTAAAATATCGATTTTGAGTATGTTTTGGGCCTGTATTTAAAAAATACTCTAACACGGAGTAGACATGTACAAATCGCTTTTGGGACCTAAAAATATCGAATTTTCGGGTGTTTTGAGCGTGAATTTGAGATATAAACGGGTACAGAAGATCCATGCACATATAGACTTTTTGCACTTAAAATATCGATTTTGAGCATGTTTTTGGTCTGTATCTTGAAAACATTCTAGCAAGGAGTAGGCATGTACAGATCGCTTCTGGGACCCCAAAATATCGAATTTTCTGGTGTTTTGAACCTGAATTAGGGATACACACGGGTACAGAAGATGCATACACATATTGACTTTGGCCACATAAAATATCGATTTTATGCATGTTTTGGGCCTGTATTTTAAAAACACTCTAACACGGAGTATGCACGTACAGATCGCTTCTGGGACCCAAAAATATTGAATTTTCGGGTGTTTTGAGGCTGAATGTGAGATATAAACGGGTACAGAAGATGCATGCACATATCGACTTTGGGCACCCAAAATATCGATTTTTAGAATGTTCTGAGCCTCTATTTTGAAACATTCTATCACTGAGTAGGCATGTACAGATCGCTTCTGGGACCCAAAAATATTGAATTTTCGGGTGTTTTGAGCCTGAATTTGAGATATAACCGGGTACAGAGAATGCATACACATATTGACTTTTTGCACATAAAATATCGATTTTTAGCATGTTTTGGGCCTGTATTTTAAAAACACTCTAACACGGGGTATAGACGTACTGATCGCTTCTGGGACCCAAAAACATTGATTTTTCGTTTGTTTTGAGCCTGAATTTGAGATATAAACGGGTACAGAAGATGCATGCACATATCGACTTTGGGCACCTAAAATATCGATTTTTAGTATGTTTTGGGCCTGTATTTTAAAAATACTCTAACACTGAGTAGACATGTACAGATCGCTTTTGGGACCTAAAAATATCGAATTTTCGGGTGTTTTGAGCCTGAATTTGAGATATAAACGGGTACAGAAGATGCATACACATATTGACTTTGGGCAGCTAAAATATCGATTTTCAGCATGTTTATGGCCTGTATTTTAAAAATACTCTAACACGGAGTATGCATGTACAGATGGCTTTTGGGACCCAAAAATATCGAATATTCGGGTGTTTTGAGTCTGAATTTGAGACATAAACGGGTACAGAAGATGCATGCACATATCGACTTTGGGCACCCATAATATCGATTTTGAGCATATTTTGGGTCTATATTTTTAAAACACTAACACGGTATAGACACGTACAGATCGCTCCTGGGACACAAAAATATCGAATTTTTGGGTGTTTTGAGCCTGAATTTGAGATATAAACGGGTACAGAAGATGCATGCACATATCGACTTTGGGCACCCAAAATATCGATTTTTAGCATGTTCTGAGCCTCTATTTTGAAAACATTCTAGCACTGAGTAGGCATGTACAGATCGTTTCTGGGACCAAAAAATATTGAATTTTCGGATGTTTTGAGCCTGAATTTGAGATATAACCGGGTACAGAGAATGCATACACATATTGACTTTGTGCACCTAAAATATCAATTTTCAGCATGTTTTGGGCCTGCATTTTAAAAACACTCTAACACGGAGTATGCATGTACAGATCGCTTCTGGGACCCAAAAATATCGAATTTTCGGAGTTTTGCGCCTGAATTTGAGATATAACCGGGTACAGAGGATGCATACACATATGGACTTTGGGCACATAAAATATCGATTTTCAGCATGTTTTGGGCCTGTATTTTAAAAACACTCTAACACGGAGTATGCACGTACATATCGCTTCTGGAACCCAAAAACATTGAATTTTCGGGTGTTTTGAGCCTGAAATTGAGATATAAACGGGTACAGAAAATGCATGCACATTTCTTCTTTTTGCACCTAAAATTTCGATTTTAAGCATGTTTTGGGTCTGTATCTTGAAAACATTCTAGCAAGAAGTAGGCATGTACAGATTGCTTCTGGGACCCAAAAATATAGAATTTTCGAGTGTTTTGAACCTGAATTTGGGATATAGACAAGTACAGAAGATGCATGCACATATCGACTTTGGGCACCTAAAATATCGATTTTGAGCATGTTTTGGGCTTGTATTTTGAAAATACTCTAACACGGAGTAGGCATGTACAAATTGCTTCTGGGACCCAACAATATCGATTTTTTGGGTGTTTTGAGCCTGAATTTGAGATATAAACGGGTACAGAAGATGCATACACATATTGACTTTGGGCATCCAAAATATCGATTTTTAGAATGTTCTGAGCCTCTATTTTGAAAACATTCTAGCACTGAGTAGGCATGTACAGATCGCTTCTGGGACCCAAAAATATCGAATTTTCGGGTGTTTTGAGCCTGAATTTGAGATATATACGGGTACAGAAGATGCATACACATATTGACTTTGGGCAGCTAAAATAACGATTTTCAGCATGTTTTAGGCCTGTATTTTAAAAATACTCTAACACGGAGTATGCATGTACAGATGGCTTTTGGGACACAAAAATATCGAATATTCGGGTGTTTTAAGTCTAAATTTGAGACATAAACGGGTACAGAAGATACATGCACATATCGACTTTCGGCACCCAAAATATCGATTTTGAGCATATTTTGGGCCTGTATTTTTAAAATACTCTAACACGGAATAGACACGTACAGATCGCTCCTGCAACACAAAAATATCGAATTTTTGGGTGTTTTGAGCCAGAATTTGAGATATAAACGGGTACAGAAGATGCATGCACATATCGACTTTGGGCACCCAAAATATCGATTTTTAGAATGTTCTGAGCCTCCATTTTGAAAACATTCTAGCACTGAGTAGGCATGTACAGATCGCTTCTGGGACCCAAAAATATTGAATTTTCGGGTGTTTTGAGCCTCAATTTGAGATATAACCGGGTACAGAGAATGCATACACATATTGACTTTGGGCACATAAAATATCGATTTTCAGCATGTTTTGGGCCTGTATTTTAAAAACACTTTAACACGGGGTATGCACGTACAGATCGCTTCTGGGACCCAAAAACATTGAATTTTCGGGTGTTTTGAGCCTGAAATTGAGATATAAACGGGTACAGAAGATGCATGCACATATCGACTTTGACACTCAAAATATCGATTTTTAGTATGTTTTGGGCGTATAATTTGAAAATATTCTAGCACTGAGTAGGCATGTACAGATCGCTTCTGGGACCCCAAAATATCGAAGTTTCTGGTGTTTTGAACGAGAGTTTGGGATATAAACGGGTACAGATGATGCATGCACATATCGACTTTAGACACCTAAAATATCGATTTATAGCATGTTTTGGGCCTGTATTTTAAAAACATTCTAGCACTGAGTAGGCATGTGCAGATTGCTTAAGGGACCCAAAAATATCGAATTTTCGGAGTTTTGAGCATGAATTTGAGATATAAACGGGTACAGAAGATGCATTCACATATCGACTTTTTGCACTTAAAATATCGATTTTGAGCATGTTTTGGGTCTGTATCTTGAAAACATTCTAGCAAGGAGTAGGCATGTACAGATCGCTTCTGGGACCCCAAAATATCGAATTTTCGGGTGTTTTGAACCTGAATTAGGGATATACACGGGTACAAAAGATGCATACACATATTGACTTTGGGCACATAAAATATCGATTTTCAGCATGTTTTGGGCCTGTATTTTAAAAACACTCTAACACGGAGTATGCACGTACAGATGGCTTTTGGGACCCAAAAATATTGAATTTTCGGGTGTTTTGAGCCTGAATTTGAGATATAAACGGTTACAGAAGATGCATGCACATATCGACTTTGGGCACCTAAAATATCGATTTTTAGTATGTTTTGGGCCTGTATTTTAAAAATACTCTAACACGGAGTAGACATGTACAGATAGCTTTTGGGACCCAAAAATATCGAATTTTCGGGTGTTTTGAGCCTGAATTTGAGATATAAACGGGTACAGAAAATGCATACACATATTGACTTTGGGCAGCTAAAATATCGATTTTCAGCATGTTTTAGGCCTGTATTTTAAAAATACTCTAACACGGAGTATGCATGTACAGATGGCTTTTGGGACCCAAAAATATCAAATATTCGGGTGGTTTGAGTCTGAATTTGAGACATAAACGGGTACAGAAGATGCATGCACATATCGACTTTGGGCACCCAAAATATCGATTTTGAGCATATTTTGGGCCTGTATTTTTAAAATACTCTAACACGGAATAGACACGCACAGATCGCTCCTGCGACACAAAAATATCGAATTTTTGGGTGTTTTGAGCCTGAATTTGAGATATAAACGGGTTCAGAAGATGCATGCACATATCGACTTTGGGCACCCAAAATATCGATTTTTAGAATGTTCTGAGCCTCTATTTTAAAAACATTCTAGCACTGAGTAGGCATGTACAGATCGTTTCTGGGACCCAAAAATATTGAATTTTCGGGTGTTTTTGAGCCTGAATTTGAGATATAACCGGGTACAGAGAATGCATACACATATTGACTTTGGGCAGCTAAAATATCGATTTTCAGCATGTTTTAGGCCTGTATTTTAAAAATACTCTAACACGGAGTATGCATGTACAGATGGCTTTTGGGACCCAAAAATATCGAATATTCGGGTGTTTTGAGTCTGAATTTGAGACATAAACGGGTACAGAAGATGCATGCACATATTGACTTTGTGCACCTAAAATATCAATTTTCAGCATGTTTTGGGCCTGCATTTTAAAAACACTCTAACACGGAGTATGCATGTACAGATCGCTTCTGGGACCCCAAAATATCGAATTTTCGGGTGTTTTGAACCTGAATTAGGGATATACACGGGTACAAAAGATGCATACACATATTGACTTTGGGCACATAAAATATCGATTTTCAGCATGTTTTGGGCCTGTATTTTAAAATCA
Organism: Petrolisthes cinctipes; assembly: GCA_033782935.1. Classification (NCBI taxonomy): domain Eukaryota; kingdom Metazoa; phylum Arthropoda; class Malacostraca; order Decapoda; family Porcellanidae; genus Petrolisthes; species Petrolisthes cinctipes. Next base: position 515,037 of record JAWQEG010000010.1, read on the forward strand.
CTCTAACACGGAGTATGCACGTACAGATGGCTTTTGGGACCCAAAAATATTGAATTTTCGGGTGTTTTGAGCCTGAATTTGAAATATAAACGGGTACAGAAGATGCATGCACATATCGACTTTGGGCACCTAAAATATCGATTTTTAGTATGTTTTGGGCCTGTATTTTAAAAATACTCTAACACGGAGTAGACATGTACAGATAGCTTTTGGGACCCAAAAATATCGAAGTTTCTGGTGTTTTGAACGAGAGTTTGGGATATAAACGGGTACAGATGATGCATGCACATATCGACTTTAGACACCTAAAATATCGATTTATAGCATGTTTTGGGCCTGTATTTTAAAAACATTCTAGCACTGAGTAGGCATGTGCAGATTGCTTAAGGGACCCAAAAATATCGAATTTTCGGAGTTTTGAGCATGAATTTGAGATATAAACGGGTACAGAAGATGCATTCACATATCGACTTTTTGCACTTAAAATATCGATTTTGAGCATGTTTTGGGTCTGTATCTTGAAAACATTCTAGCAAGGAGTAGGCATGTACAGATCGCTTCTGGGACCCCAAAATATCGAATTTTCGGGTGTTTTGAACCTGAATTAGGGATATACACGGGTACAAAAGATGCATACACATATTGACTTTGGGCACATAAAATATCGATTTTCAGCATGTTTTGGGCCTGTATTTTAAAAACACTCTAACACGGAGTATGCACGTACAGATGGCTTTTGGGACCCAAAAATATTGAATTTTCGGGTGTTTTGAGCCTGAATTTGAGATATAAACGGGTACAGAAGATGCATGCACATATCGACTTTGGGCACCTAAAATATCGATTTTTAGTATGTTTTGGGCCTGTATTTTAAAAATACTCTAACACGGAGTAGACATGTACAGATAGCTTTTGGGACCCAAAAATATCGAATTTTCGGGTGTTTTGAGCCTGAATTTGAGATATAAACGGGTACAGAAAATGCATACACATATTGACTTTGGGCAGCTAAAATATCGATTTTCAGCATGTTTTAGGCCTGTATTTTAAAAAAACTCTAACACGGAGTATGCATGTACAGATGGCTTTTGGGACCCAAAAATATCAAATATTCGGGTGGTTTGAGTCTGAATTTGAGACATAAACGGGTACAGAAGATGCATGCACATATCGACTTTGGGCACCCAAAATATCGATTTTGAGCATATTTTGGGCCTGTATTTTTAAAATACTCTAACACGGAATAGACACGCACAGATCGCTCCTGCGACACAAAAATATCGAATTTTTGGGTGTTTTGAGCCTGAATTTGAGATATAAACGGGTTCAGAAGATGCATGCACATATCGACTTTGGGCACCCAAAATATCGATTTTTAGAATGTTCTGAGCCTCTATTTTAAAAACATTCTAGCACTGAGTAGGCATGTACAGATCGTTTCTGGGACCCAAAAATATTGAATTTTCGGGTGTTTTTGAGCCTGAATTTGAGATATAACCGGGTACAGAGAATGCATACACATATTGACTTTGGGCAGCTAAAATATCGATTTTCAGCATGTTTTAGGCCTGTATTTTAAAAATACTCTAACACGGAGTATGCATGTACAGATGGCATTTGGGACCCAAAAATATCGAATATTCGGGTGTTTTGAGTCTGAATTTGAGACATAAACGGGTACAGAAGATGCATGCACATATTGACTTTGTGCACCTAAAATATCAATTTTCAGCATGTTTTGGGCCTGCATTTTAAAAACACTCTAACACGAAGTATGCATGTACAGATCGCTTCTGGGACATAAAAATATCGAATTTTCGTAGTTTTGAGCCTGAATTTGATATATATCCGGGTACAGAGGATGCATACACATATTGACTTTGGGCACATAAAATATCGATTTTCAGCATGTTTTGGGCCTGTATTTTAAAAACACTCTAACACGGAGTATGCACGTACAGATCGCTTCTGGGACCCAAAAACATTAAATTTTTGAGTGTTTTGAGCCTGAATTTGAGATATAAACGGGTACAGAAGATGCATGCACATATCGACTTTGGGCACCTATAATATCGATTTTGAGCATCTTTTGGGCCTGTATTTTGAAAATTCTCAAACACGGTGTAGACATGTACAGATAGCTTCTGGGACACAAAAATATCGATTTTTTTGGGTGTTTTGAGCCTGAATTTGAGATATAAACGGGTACAGAAGATGCATGCACATATCGACTTTGGAACCCAAAATATCGATTTTTAGTATGTTCTGGGCGTATAATTTGAAAATATTCTAGCAAGGAGTAGGCATGTACAGATCGCTTCTTTGACCCAAAAATATCGAATTTTCGGGGGTTTTGAGCCAGAATTTGGGATATAACCGGGTACAGAAGATGCATGCACATATCGACTTTGGGCACCTAAAATATCGATTTTGAGCATGTTATGGGCCTGTATTTTAAAAAAACTCTAACACGGAGTAGGCATGTACAGATGGCTTCGGGGACCCAAAAATATCGAATTTTCCGTGTTTTGAGCCTGAATTTGAGATATAAACGGGTACAGAAAATGCATGCACATATCGACTTTTTGCAATTAATATATCGATTTTGAGCATGTTTTGGGTCTGTATCTTGAAAACATTCTAGCAAGGAGTAGGCATGTACAGAACGCTTCTGGGACCCAAAAATATCGATTTTATGGGTTTTTTGAGCCTAAATTTGAGATATAAACGGGTACAGAAGATGCATGCACATATCGACTTTGGCACCCAGAATATCGATTTTTAGTATGTTTTGGGCGTATAATTTGAAAATATTCTAGCACTGAGTAGGCATGTACAGATCGCTTCTGGGACCCAAAAATATCGAATTTTCGGGGGTTTTGACCCAGAATTTGGGATATAACCGGGTACAGAGGATATATAAACGGGTACTGAAGATGCATGCTCATATCTACTTTTTGCACCAAAAATATCGATTTTGAGCATATTTTGGATCTGTATCTTGAAAACATTCTAGCAAAGAGTAGGCATGTACAGATATCTTCTGTGACACAAAAATATCGAATTTTCGGGTGTTTTGACCCTGAATTCTAGATATAAACGGGTACAGAAGATAAATGCACATTTCGACTTTGCGAACCCAAAATATCGAATTTCAGCATGTTTTGGACATGTATTTTGTAAATACTCTAACACGAAGTAGGCATGTACAGATATCTTCTGTGACACAAAAATATCGAATTTTCTGGTGTTTTGAGCCTGAATTCTAGATAGAAACGGGTACAGAAGATGCATGCACATATCGACAAAGGACACCTAAATAATCGATTTTAAGCATGTTTTGAGCCTATATTTTGAAAACATTCTGGTACTGAGTAGGCAGGTACAGATCGCTTCTTGGGGCCCAAAAATATTAATTTTTCCGTCGTTTTTAGCCTGAATTTGAGATAGAAACGGGTACTGAAGATGCATGCAGATATCAACTTTGGGCACCCAAAATATCGATTTTTAGCATGTTTTTGGCCTATATTTTGAAAATACTCTAACACAGAGTAGGCATGTACAGATCGCTTCTGTGACCCAAAAATATCGAATTTTCGGGTGTTTTGAGCCTGAATTTGGGATATAAACGGGTACAGAAGATGCATACACATATTGACTTGGGACACATAAAATATCGATTTTTAGCATGTTTTGACCCTATATTTTGAAAACATTCTAGGACTGAGTAGGCATGTACAGATCACTTCTTGGACCCAAAAATATCGAATTTTCGGGTGTTTTGAGCCTAAATTTGAGATATAAACGGGTACAGCATATGCATTCACATATCGACATTGGGCACCTATAATATCGATTTTTAGCTTGTTTTGGGCCTATATTTTGAAAATATTCTTTCATTGAGTAGATATGTACAGATTGCTTCTGTGAACCAAAAAATATCGAATTTTCGGTTGTTTTGAGGTTGAATTTGGGATATAAACGGGTACAAAAGATGTATGCACATATCGACTTTGGACACGTAAAATATCGATTTTTAGCATGTTTTGAGCCTATATTTTGAAAACATTCTAGAACTGAGTATGCATGTACAGATCGCTTAAGGGACCCAAAAATATTGAATTTTCGGGTGTTTTGATCCTGAATTTGAGATATAAACGGGTATAGAAGATGGATGCACATATCGACTTTTTGCACCTAAAATATCGATTTTTAGTATGTTTTGGGCCTCTATTTTAAAAATACTCTAACACGGAGTAGACATGTACAGATCGCTTAAGGGACCCAAAAATATTGAATTTTCGGGTGTTTTGAGCCTGAATTTGAGATATAAACGGGTATAGAAGATGGATGCACATATCGACTTTGGGCAACTAAAATATCGATTTTTAGTATGTTTTCGGCCTCTATTTTAAAAATACTCTAACACGGAGTAGACATGTACAGATCGCTTTTGGGACCCAAAAATATGGAATTTTCTGGTGTTTTGAGCCTGAATTTGAGATATAAACGGGTACAGAAGATGCATGCACATATCGACTTTTTGCACCTAAAATATCGATTTTGAGCATGTTTTGGGTCTGTATCTTGAAAAAATTCTAGCAAAGAGTAGGCATGTACAGATCGCTTCTGGAACCCAAAAATATCGAATTTTCGGGGTTTTGAACCTGAATTTGGAATATAGACGGATACAGAAGATGCATGCACATATCGACTTTGGGCACCCAAAATATCGATTTTGAGCATGTTTTGGGCCTATATTTTGAAAACACTCTAACACGGAGTAGGCATGTACAGATCGCTACGGGGACAAAAAAAATATCGAATTTTCGGGTGTTTTGAGCCTGAAATTGATATATAAAAGGGTACAGAAGATGCATGCACATATCGACTTTTTGCATCTAAAATATCGATTTTGAGCATGTTTTGGGTGTGTATCTTGAAAACATTCTAGCAAGAAGTAGGCATGTACAGATTGCTTCTGGGACCCTAAAATATAGAATTTGCGAGTGTTTTGAACCTGAATTTGGGATATACACGGGTACAGAAGATGCATACACATATTGACTTTGGGAACCTAAAACTTCTATTTTAAGCATGTTTTGGGCCTGTATTATAAAAACACTCTAACACGGAGTATGCACGTACAGATCGCTTCTGGTACCCAAAAATATCGAATTTTCGGGTGTTTTGAGCCTGAATTTGAGATATAAACGGGTACAGAAGATGCATGCACATATCGACTTTTTGCACCTAAAATATCGATTTTGAGCATGTTTTGGGTCTGTATCTTGAAAAAATTCTAGCAAGGAGTAGGCATGTACAGATCGCTTCTGGGACCCCAAAATATCGAATTTTCGGGTGTTTTGAACCTGAATTTGGGATATAGACGGATACAGAAGATGCATGCACATATCGACTTTTTGCACCTAAAATATCGATTTTGAGCATGTTTTGGGCCTGTATTTTGAAAATACTCTAACACGGAGTATGCATGTACAGATCGCTTAAGGGACACAAAAATATCGATTTTTTGGGTATTTTGAGCCTGAATTTGAGATTTAAACGGGTACAGAAGATGCATGCACATATCGACTTTAGACACCTAAAATATTTATTTATAGCATGTTTTGGGCCAGTATTTTAAAAACATTCTAGCACTGAGTAGGCATGTATAGATTGCTTAAGGGACCCAAAAATATCGAATTTTCGGAGTTTTGAGCCTGAATTTGAGATATAAACGGGTACAGAAGATGCATGCACATATCGACTTTTTGCACCTAAAATATCGATTTTGAGCATGTTTTGGGTCTGTATCTTGAAAACATTCTAGCAAGGAGTAGGCATGTACAGATCGCTTCTGTGACCCCAAAATATCGAATTTTCTGGTGTTTTGAACCTGAATTAGAGATATACACGGGTACAGAAGATGCATACACATATTGACTTTGGGCACATAAAATATCGATTTTCAGCATGTTTTGGGCCTGTATTTTAAAAACACTCTAACACGGAGTATGCACGTACAGATCGCTTCTGGGACCCAAAAATATTGAATTTTCGGGTGTTTTGAGCCTGAATTTGAGATATAAACGGGTACAGAAGATGCATGCACATATCGACTTTGGGCACCTAAAATATCGATTTTTAGTATGTTTTGGGCCTGTATTTTAAAAAATACTCTAACACGGAGTAGACATGTACAGATCGCTTTTGGGACCCCAAAATATCGAATTTTTGGGTGTTTTGAGCCTGAATTTGAGATATAAACGGGTACAGCATATGCATTCACATATCGACATTGGGCACCTATAATATCGATTTTTAGCTTGTTTTGGGCCTATATTTTAAAAATATTCTTTCATTGAATAGATATGTACAGATTGCTTCTGTGAACCAAAAAATATCGAATTTTCGTTTGTTTTGAGGTTGAATTTGGGATATAAACGGGTACAAAAGATGTATGCACATATCGACTTTGGACACGTAAAATATCGATTTTTAGCATGTTTTGAGCCTATATTTTGAAAACATTCTAGCACTGAGTATGCATGTACAGATCGCTTAAGGGACCCAAAAATATTGAATTTTCGGGTGTTTTAAGTCTGAATTTGAGATATAAACGGGTACAGAAGATGCATGCACATATCGACTTTGGGCACCTAAAATATCGATTTTTAGTATGTTTTGGGCCTGTATTTTAAAAATACTCTAACATTGAGTAGACATGTACATATCGCTTTTGGGACCCAAAAATATCGATTTTTTGGGTGTTTTGAGCCTAAATTTGAGATATAAAGGGTACAGAAGAAGCATGCACATATCGACTTTGGACACCTAAAATATCGATTTTTAGCATGTTTTGAGCCTATATTTTGAAAACATTCTAGCACTGAGTATGCATGTACAGATCGCTTAAGGGACACAAAAATATTGAATTTTCGGGTGTTTTGAGCCAGAATTTGAGATATAAACGGGTATAGAAGATGGATGCACATATCGACTTTGGGCAACTAAAATATCGATTTTTAGTATTCTTTCAGCCTCTATTTTAAAAATACTCTAACACGGAGTAGACATGTACAGATCGCTTTTGGGACCCAAAAATATGGAATTTTCTGGTGTTTTGAGCCTGAATTTGAGATATAAACGGGTACAGAAGATGCATGCACATATCGACTTTTTGCACCTAAAATATCGATTTTGAGCATATTTTGGGTCTGTATCTTGAAATTTTTTTATCAAAGAGTAGGCATGTACAGATCGCTTCTGGAACCCAAAAATATCGAATTTTCGGGGTTTTGAACCTGAATTTGGAATATAGACGGATACAGAAGATGCATGCACATATCGACTTTGGGCACCCAAAATATCGATTTTGAGCATGTTTTGGGCCTATATTTTGAAAACACTCTAACACGGAGTAGGCATGTACAGATCGCTTCGGGGACAAAAAAAATATCGAATTTTCGGGGGTTTTGATCCTGAAATTGATATATAAAAGGGTACAGAAGATGCATGCACATATCGACTTTTTGCACCTAAAATATCGATTTTGAGCATGTTTTGGGTGTGTATCTTGAAAACATTCTAGCAAGAAGTAGGCATCTACAGATTGCTTCTGGGACCCTAAAATATAGAATTTTCGAGTGTTTTGAACCTGAATTTGGGATATAGACGGATACAGAAGATGCATTCACATATCGACTTTGGGCACCTAAAATATCGATTTTGAGCATGTTTTGGGCCTGTATTTTGAAAATACTCTAACACGGAGTAGGCATGTACAGATCGCTTCGGGGACCCTAAAATATCGAATTTTCGGGTGTTTTGAACCTGAATTTGAGATAGAGACGGGTACAGAAGATGCATGCACATATCGACTTTTTGCACCTAAAATATCGATTTTGAGCATGTTTTGGGTCTGTATCCTGAAAAAATTCTAGCAAGGAGTAGGCATGTACAGATCGCTTCTGGGACCCCAAAATATCGAATTTTCTTGTGTTTTGAACCTGAATTTGGGATATAGACGGATACAGAAGATGGATTCACAAATCGACTTTGGGCACCTAAAATATCGATTTTGAGCATGTTTTGGGCCTGTTTTTTGAAAATACTCTAACACGGAGTAGGCATGTACAGATCGCTTCGGGGACCCTAAAATATCGAATTTTCGGGTGTTTTGAACCTGAATTTAAGATAGAGACGGGTACAGAAGATGCATACATATATTGACTTTGGGCAGCTAAAATATCGATTTTCAGCATGTTTTGGGCCTGTATTTTGAAAATACTCTAACACGGAGTATGCATGTAGAGATCGCTTAAGGGACACAAAAATATCGATTTTTTGGGTGTTTTGAGCCTGAATTTGAGATTTAAACGGGTACAGAAGATGCATGCACATATCGACTTTAGACACCTAAAATATTTATTTATAGCATGTTTTGGGCCAGTATTTTAAAAACATTCTAGCACTGAGTAGGCATGTATAGATTGCTTAAGGGACCCAAAAATATCGAATTTTCGGAGTTTTGAGCCTGAATTTGAGATATAAACGGGTACAGAAGATGCATGCACATATCGACTTTTTGCACCTAAAATATCGATTTTGAGCATGTTTTGGGTCTGTATCTTGAAAACATTCTAGCAAGGAGTAGGCATGTACAGATCGCTTCTGGGACCCCAAAATATCGAATTTTCTGGTGTTTTGAACCTGAATTAGGGATATACACGGGTACAGAAGATGCATACACATATTGACTTTGGGTACATAAAATATCGATTTTCAGCATGTTTTGGGCCTGTATTTTAAAAACACTCTAACACGGAGTATGCACGTACAGATCGCTTCTGGGACCCAAAAATATTGAATTTTCGGGTGTTTTGAGCCTGAATTTGAGATATAAACGGGTACAGAAGATGCATACGCATATTGACTTTGGGCAGCTAAAATATCGATTTTCAGCATGTTTTAGGCCTGTATTTTAAAAATACTCTAACACGGAGTATGCATGTACAGATCGCTCCTGGGACACAAAAATATCGAATTTTTGGGTGTTTTGAGCCTGAATTTGAGATATAAACGGGTACAGAAGATGCATGCACATATCGACTTTGGGCACCCAAAATATCGATTTTTAGCATGTTCTGAGCCTCTATTTTGAAAACATTCTAGCACTGAGTAGGCATGTACAGATCGCTTCTGGGACCCAAAAATATTGAATTTTCGGGTGTTTTGAGCCTCAATTTGAGATATAACCGGGTACAGAGAATGCATACACATATTGACTTTGTGCACCAAACATATCAATTTTCAGCATGTTTTGGGCTTGCATTTTAAAAAAACACTCTAACACGGAGTATGCATGTACAGATCGCTTCTGGGACACAAAAATATCGAATTTTGGGGTGTTTTGAGCCTGAATTTGAGATATAAACGGGTACAGAAGATGCATGCACATATCGACTTTTTGCACCTAAAATATCGATTTTGAGCATGTTTTGGGTCTGTATCTTGAAAAAATTCTAGCAAGGAGTAGGCATGTACAGATCGCTTCTGGGACCCCAAAATATCGAATTTTCTGGTGTTTTGAACCTGAATTTGGGATATAGACGGATACAGAAGATGCATGCACATATCGACTTTGGGCACCTAAAATATCGATTTTGTGCATGTTTTTGGCCTGTATTTTGAAAATACTCTAACACGGAGTAGGCATGTACAGATCGCTTCGGGGACCCAAAAATATCGAATTTTCGGGTGTTTTGAACCTGAATTTGAGATAGAGACGGGTACAGAAGATGCATACACATATTGACTTTGGGCAGCTAAAATATCGATTTTCAGCATGTTTTGGGCCTGTATTTTTAAAATACTCTAACACGGAGTATGCATGTACAGATCGCTTAAGGGACAAAAAAATATCGATTTTTTGGGTGTTTTGAGCCTGAATTTGAGATTTAAACGGGTACAGAAGATGCATGCACATATTGACTTTAGACACCTAAAATATCGATTTATAGCATGTTTTGGGCCAGTATTTTAAAAACATTCTAGCACTGAGTAGGCATGTATAGATTGCTTAAGGGACCCAAAAATGTCGAATTTTCGGAGTTTTGAGCCTGAATTTGAGATATAAACGGGTACAGAAGATGCATGCACATATCGACTTTTTGCACCTAAAATATCGATTTTGAGCATGTTTTGGGTCTGTATCTTGAAAACATTCTAGCAAGGAGTAGGCATGTACAGATCGCTTCTGGGACCCCAAAATATCGAATTTTCTGGTGTTTTGAACCTGAATTAGGGATATACACGGGTACAGAAGATGCATACACATATTGACTTTGGGCACATAAAATATCGATTTTCAGCATGTTTTGGGCCTGTATTTTAAAAACACTCTAACACGGGGTATGCACGTACAGATCGCTTCTGGGACCCAAAAACATTGATTTTTCGTTTGTTTTGAGCCTGAATTTGAGATATAAACGGGTACAGAAGATGCATGAACATATCGACTTTTTGCACTTAAAATATCGATTTTGAGCATGTTTTGGGTCTGTATCTTGAAAACATTCTAGCAAGGAGTATGCACGTACAGATCGCATCTGGGACCCAAAAATATTGAATTTTCGGGTGTTTTGAGCCTGAATGTGAGATATAAACGGGTACAGAAGATGCATGCACATATCGACTTTGGGCACCCAAAATATCGATTTTTAGAATGTTCTGAGCCTCTATTTTGAAAACATTCTAGCACTGAGTAGGCATGTACAGATCGCTTCTGGGACCCAAAAATATCGAATTTTCGGGTGTTTTGAGCCTGAATTTGAGATATAAACGGGCACAGAAGATGCATACACATATTGACTTTGGGCAGCTAAAATATCGATTTTCAGCATGTTTTAGGCCTGTATTTTAAAAATACTCTAACACGGAGTATGCATGTACAGATGGCTTTTGGGACACAAAAATATCGAATATTCGGGTGTTTTAAGTCTGAATTTGAGACATAAACGGGTACAGAAGATACATGCACATATCGACTTTCGGCACCCAAAATATCGATTTTGAGCATATTTTGGGCCTGTATTTTTAAAATACTCTAACACGTAATAGACACGTACAGATCGCTCCTGCGACACAAAAATATCGAATTTTTGGGTGTTTTGAGCCTGAATTTGAGATATAAACGGGTACACAAGATGCATGCACATATCGACTTTGGGCACCCAAAATATCGATTTTTAGAATGTTCTGAGCCTCTATTTTGAAAACATTCTAGCACTGAGTAGGCATGTACAGATCGCTTCTGGGACCCAAAAATATTGAATTTTCGGGTGTTTTGAGCCTGAATTTGAGATATAACCGGGTACAGAGAATGCATACACATATTGACTTTGGGCACATAAAATATCGATTTTCAGCATGTTTTGGGCCTGTATTTTAAAAACACTTTAACACGGGGTATGCACGTACAGATCGCTTCTGGGACCCAAAAACATTGATTTTTCGTTTGTTTTGAGCCTGAATTTGAGATATAAACGGGTACAGAAGATGCATGCACATATCGACTTTGGGCACCTAAAATATCGATTTTGAGTATGTTTTGGGCCTGTATTTTAAAAATACTCAAACACGGAGTAGACATGTACAGATCGCTTTTGGGACCTAAAAATATCGAATTTTCGGGTGTTTTGAGCCTGAATTTGAGATATAAACGGGTACAGAAGATGCATGCACATATCGACTTTTTGCACTTAAAATATCGATTTTGAGCATGTTTTTGGTCTGTATCTTGAAAACATTCTCGCAAGGAGTAGGCATGTACAGATCGCTTCTGGGACCCCAAAATATCGAATTTTCTGGTGTTTTGAACCTGAATTAGGGATATACACGGGTACAGAAGATGCATACACATATTGACTTTGGCCACATAAAATATCGATTTTATGCATGTTTTGGGCCTGTATTTTAAAAACACTCTAACACGGAGTATGCACGTACAGATCGCTTCTGGGACCCAAAAATATTGAATTTTCGGGTGTTTTGAGGCTGAATGTGAGATATAAACGGGTACAGAAGATGCATGCACATATCGACTTTGGGCACCCAAAATATCGATTTTTAGAATGTTCTGAGCCTCTATTTTGAAACATTCTATCACTGAGTAGGCATGTACAGATCGCTTCTGGGACCCAAAAATATTGAATTTTCGGGTGTTTTGAGCCTGAATTTGAGATATAACCGGGTACAGAGAATGCATACACATATTGACTTTGGGCACATAAAATATCGATTTTTAGCATGTTTTGGGCCTGTATTTTAAAAACACTCTAACACGGGGTATAGACGTACAGATCGCTTCTGGGACCCAAAAACATTGATTTTTCGTTTGTTTTGAGCCTGAATTTGAGATATAAACGGGTACAGAAGATGCATGCACATATCGACTTTGGGCACCTAAAATATCGATTTTTAGTATGTTTTGGGCCTGTATTTTAAAAATACTCTAACACTGAGTAGACATGTACAGATCGCTTTTGGGACCTAAAAATATCGAATTTTCGGGTGTTTTGAGCCTGAATTTGAGATATAAACGGGTACAGAAGATGCATACACATATTGACTTTGAGCAGCTAAAATATCGATTTTCAGCATGTTTTTGGCCTGTATTTTAAAAATACTCTAACACGGAGTATGCATGTACAGATGGCTTTTGGGACCCAAAAATATCGAATATTCGGGTGTTTTGAGTCTGAATTTGAGATTTAAACGGGTACAGAAGATGCATGCACATATCGACTTTGGGCACCCATAATATCGATTTTGAGCATATTTTGGGTCTATATTTTTAAAACACTAACACGGAATAGACACGTACAGATCGCTCCTGGGACACAAAAATATCGAATTTTTGGGTGTTTTGAGCCTGAATTTGAGATATAAACGGGTACAGAAGATGCATGCACATATCGACTTTGGGCACCCAAAATATCGATTTTTAGCATGTTCTGAGCCTCTATTTTGAAAACATTCTAGCACTGAGTAGGCATGTACAGATCGTTTCTGGGACCAAAAAATATTGAATTTTCGGATGTTTTGAGCCTGAATTTGAGATATAACCGGGTACAGAGAATGCATACACATATTGACTTTGTGCACCTAAAATATCAATTTTCAGCATGTTTTGGGCCTGCATTTTAAAAACACTCTAACACGGAGTATGCATGTACAGATCGCTTCTGGGACCCAAAAATATCGAATTTTCGGAGTTTTGAGCCTGAATTTGAGATATAACCGGGTACAGAGGATGCATACACATATGGACTTTGGGCACATAAAATATCGATTTTCAGCATGTTTTGGGCCTGTATTTTAAAAACACTCTAACACGGAGTATGCACGTACATATCGCTTCTGGAACCCAAAAACATTGAATTTTCGGGTGTTTTGAGCCTGAAATTGAGATATAAACGGGTACAGAAGATGCATGCACATATCGACTTTGGGCACCAAAAATATCGATTTTGAGCATGTTTTGGGCCTGAATTTTTAAAATACTCTAACACTGACTAGACACGTACAGATCGCTTCTGGGACCCAAATAAATCGAATTTTCGGGTATTCTGAGCCTGAATTTGAGATATAAACGGGTACAGAAAATGCATGCACATTTCTTCTTTTTGCACCTAAAATTTCGATTTTAAGCATGTTTTGGGTCTGTATCTTGAAAACATTCTAGCAAGAAGTAGGCATGTACAGATTGCTTCTGGGACCCAAAAATATCGAATTTTCGAGTGTTTTGAACCTGAATTTGGGATATAGACAAGTACAGAAGATGCATGCACATATCGACTTTGGGCACCTAAAATATCGATTTTGAGCATGTTTTGGGCTTGTATTTTGAAAATACTCTAACACGGAGTAGGCATGTACAAATTGCTTCTGGGACCCAACAATATCGATTTTTTGGGTGTTTTGAGCCTGAATTTGAGATATAAACGGGTACAGAAGATGCATACACATATTGACTTTGGGCAGCTAAAATATCGATTTTCAGCATGTTTTAGGCCTGTATTTTAAAAATACTCTAACACGGAGTATGCATGTACAGATGGCTTTTGGGACACAAAAATATCGAATATTCGGGTGTTTTAAGTCTGAATTTGAGACATAAACGGGTACAGAAGATGCATGCACATATCGACTTTGGGCACCCAAAATATCGATTTTGAGCATATTTTGGGCCTGTATTTTTAAAATACTCTAACACGGAATAGACACGTACAGATCGCTCCTGCGACACAAAAATATCGAATTTTTGGGTGTTTTAAGCCTGAATTAGAGATATAAACGGGTACAGAAGATGCATGCACATATCGACTTTGGGCATCCAAAATATCGATTTTTAGAATGTTCTGAGCCTCTATTTTGAAAACATTCTAGCACTGAGTAGGCATGTACAGATCGCTTCTGGGACCCAAAAATATCGAATTTTCGGGTGTTTTGAGCCTGAATTTTAGATATATACGGGTACAGAAGATGCATACACATATTGACTTTGGGCAGCTAAAATAACGATTTTTAGCATGTTTTAGGCCTGTATTTTAAAAATACTCTAACACGGAGTATGCATGTACAGATGGCTTTAGGGACACAAAAATATCGAATATTCGGGTGTTTTAAGTCTAAATTTGAGACATAAACGGGTACAGAAGATACATGCACATATCGACTTTCGGCACCCAAAATATCGATTTTGAGCATATTTTGGGCCTGTATTTTTAAAATACTCTAACACGGAATAGACACGTACAGATCGCTCCTGCAACACAAAAATATCGAATTTTTGGGTGTTTTGAGCCAGAATTTGAGATATAAACGGGTACAGAAGATGCATGCACATATCGACTTTGGGCACCCAAAATATCGATTTTTAGAATGTTCTGAGCCTCTATTTTGAAAACATTCTAGCACTGAGTAGGCATGTACAGATCGCTTCTGGGACCCAAAAATATTGAATTTTCTGGTGTTTTGAGCCTGAATTTGAGATATAACCGGGTACA
The DNA here is from genome assembly GCA_033782935.1 of Petrolisthes cinctipes. Taxonomy (NCBI): domain Eukaryota; kingdom Metazoa; phylum Arthropoda; class Malacostraca; order Decapoda; family Porcellanidae; genus Petrolisthes; species Petrolisthes cinctipes. The sequence continues at coordinate 530,111 of JAWQEG010000010.1, forward strand.
GAGAATGCATACACATATTGACTTTGGGCACATAAAATATCGATTTTCAGCATGTTTTGGGCCTGTATTTTAAAAACACTTTAACACGGGGTATGCACGTACAGATCGCTTCTGGGACCCAAAAACATTGAATTTTCGGGTGTTTTGAGCCTGAAATTGAGATATAAACGGTTACAGAAGATGAATGCACATATCGACTTTTTGCACTTAAAATATCGATTTTGAGCATGTTTTGGGTCTGTATCTTGAAAACATTCTAGCAAGGAGTAGGCATGTACAGATCGCTTCTGGGACCCCAAAATATCGAATTTTCTGGTGTTTTGAACCTGAATTAGGGATATACACGGGTACAGAAGATGCATACACATATTGACTTTGGCCACATAAAATATCGATTTTTAGCATGTTTTGGGCCTGTATTTTAAAAACACTCTAACACGGAGTATGCACGTACAGATCGCTTCTGGGACCCAAAAATATTGAATTTTCGGGTGTTTTGAGCCTGAATGTGAGATATAAACGGGTACAGAAGATGCATGCACATATCGACTTTGGGCACCTAACATATCGATTTTTAGTATGTTTTGGGCCTGTAATTTAAAAATACTCTAACACGGAGTAGACATGTACAGATCGCTTTTGGGACCCAAAAATATCGAATTTTCGGGTGTTTTGAGTCTGAATTTGAGACATAAACGGGTACAGAAGATGCATGCACATATTGACTTTGTGCACCTAAAATATCAATTTTCAGCATGTTTTGGGCCTGCATTTTAAAAACACTCTAACACGGAGTATGCATGTACAGATCGCTTCTGGGACATAAAAATATCGAATTTTCGGAGTTTTGAGCCTGAATTTGAGATATAACCGGGTACAGAGAATGCATACACATATTGACTTTCGGCACATAAAATATCAATTTTCAGCATGTTTTGGGCCTGCATTTTAAAAACACTCTAACACGGAGTATGCATGTACAGATCGCTTCTGGGACATAAAAATATCGAATTTTCGTAGTTTTGAGCCTGAATTTGATATATATCCGGGTACAGAGGATGCATACACATATTGACTTTGGGCATATAAAATATCGATTTTCAGCATGTTTTGGGCCTGTATTTTAAAAACACTCTAACACGGAGTATGCACGTACAGATCGCTTCTGGGACAAAAAAACATTAAATTTTTGAGTGTTTTGAGCCTGAATTTGAGATATAAACGGGTACAGAAGATGCATGCACATATCGACTTTGGGCACCTATAATATCGATTTTGAGCATCTTTTGGGCCTGTATTTTGAAAATTCTCAAACACGGTGTAGACATGTACAGATAGCTTCTGGGACACAAAAATATCGATTTTTTTGGGTGTTTTGAGCCTGAATTTGAGATATAAACGGGTACAGAAGATGCATGCACATATCGACTTTGGAACCCAAAATATCGATTTTTAGTATGTTTTGGGCGTATAATTGAAAATATTCTAGCAAGGAGTAGGCATGTACAGATCGCTTCTGGGACCCAAAAATATCGAATTTTCGAGTGTTTTGAACCTGAATTTGGGATATAGACAAGTACAGAAGATGCATGCACATATCGACTTTGGGCACCTAAAATATCGATTTTGAGCATGTTTTGGGCTTGTATTTTGAAAATACTCTAACACGGAGTAGGCATGTACAAATTGCTTCTGGGACCCAACAATATCGATTTTTTGGGTGTTTTGAGCCTGAATTTGAGATATAAACGGGTACAGAAGATGCATACACATATTGACTTTGGGCAGCTAAAATATCGATTTTCAGCATGTTTTAGGCCTGTATTTTAAAAATACTCTAACACGGAGTATGCATGTACAGATGGCTTTTGGGACACAAAAATATCGAATATTCGGGTGTTTTAAGTCTGAATTTGAGACATAAACGGGTACAGAAGATGCATGCACATATCGACTTTGGGCACCCAAAATATCGATTTTGAGCATATTTTGGGCCTGTATTTTTAAAATACTCTAACACGGAATAGACACGTACAGATCGCTCCTGCGACACAAAAATATCGAATTTTTGGGTGTTTTAAGCCTGAATTAGAGATATAAACGGGTACAGAAGATGCATGCACATATCGACTTTGGGCATCCAAAATATCGATTTTTAGAATGTTCTGAGCCTCTATTTTGAAAACATTCTAGCACTGAGTAGGCATGTACAGATCGCTTCTGGGACCCAAAAATATCGAATTTTCGGGTGTTTTGAGCCTGAATTTTAGATATATACGGGTACAGAAGATGCATACACATATTGACTTTGGGCAGCTAAAATAACGATTTTTAGCATGTTTTAGGCCTGTATTTTAAAAATACTCTAACACGGAGTATGCATGTACAGATGGCTTTAGGGACACAAAAATATCGAATATTCGGGTGTTTTAAGTCTAAATTTGAGACATAAACGGGTACAGAAGATACATGCACATATCGACTTTCGGCACCCAAAATATCGATTTTGAGCATATTTTGGGCCTGTATTTTTAAAATACTCTAACACGGAATAGACACGTACAGATCGCTCCTGCAACACAAAAATATCGAATTTTTGGGTGTTTTGAGCCAGAATTTGAGATATAAACGGGTACAGAAGATGCATGCACATATCGACTTTGGGCACCCAAAATATCGATTTTTAGAATGTTCTGAGCCTCTATTTTGAAAACATTCTAGCACTGAGTAGGCATGTACAGATCGCTTCTGGGACCCAAAAATATTGAATTTTCTGGTGTTTTGAGCCTGAATTTGAGATATAACCGGGTACAGAGAATGCATACACATATTGACTTTGGGCACATAAAATATCGATTTTCAGCATGTTTTGGGCCTGTATTTTAAAAACACTTTAACACGGGGTATGCACGTACAGATCGCTTCTGGGACCCAAAAACATTGAATTTTCGGGTGTTTTGAGCCTGAAATTGAGATATAAACGGTTACAGAAGATGAATGCACATATCGACTTTTTGCACTTAAAATATCGATTTTGAGCATGTTTTGGGTCTGTATCTTGAAAACATTCTAGCAAGGAGTAGGCATGTACAGATCGCTTCTGGGACCCCAAAATATCGAATTTTCTGGTGTTTTGAACCTGAATTAGGGATATACACGGGTACAGAAGATGCATACACATATTGACTTTGGCCACATAAAATATCGATTTTTAGCATGTTTTGGGCCTGTATTTTAAAAACACTCTAACACGGAGTATGCACGTACAGATCGCTTCTGGGACCCAAAAATATTGAATTTTCGGGTGTTTTGAGCCTGAATGTGAGATATAAACGGGTACAGAAGATGCATGCACATATCGACTTTGGGCACCTAACATATCGATTTTTAGTATGTTTTGGGCCTGTAATTTAAAAATACTCTAACACGGAGTAGACATGTACAGATCGCTTTTGGGACCCAAAAATATCGAATTTTCGGGTGTTTTGAGTCTGAATTTGAGACATAAACGGGTACAGAAGATGCATGCACATATTGACTTTGTGCACCTAAAATATCAATTTTCAGCATGTTTTGGGCCTGCATTTTAAAAACACTCTAACACGGAGTATGCATGTACAGATCGCTTCTGGGACATAAAAATATCGAATTTTCGGAGTTTTGAGCCTGAATTTGAGATATAACCGGGTACAGAGAATGCATACACATATTGACTTTCGGCACATAAAATATCAATTTTCAGCATGTTTTGGGCCTGCATTTTAAAAACACTCTAACACGGAGTATGCATGTACAGATCGCTTCTGGGACATAAAAATATCGAATTTTCGTAGTTTTGAGCCTGAATTTGATATATATCCGGGTACAGAGGATGCATACACATATTGACTTTGGGCATATAAAATATCGATTTTCAGCATGTTTTGGGCCTGTATTTTAAAAACACTCTAACACGGAGTATGCACGTACAGATCGCTTCTGGGACAAAAAAACATTAAATTTTTGAGTGTTTTGAGCCTGAATTTGAGATATAAACGGGTACAGAAGATGCATGCACATATCGACTTTGGGCACCTATAATATCGATTTTGAGCATCTTTTGGGCCTGTATTTTGAAAATTCTCAAACACGGTGTAGACATGTACAGATAGCTTCTGGGACACAAAAATATCGATTTTTTTGGGTGTTTTGAGCCTGAATTTGAGATATAAACGGGTACAGAAGATGCATGCACATATCGACTTTGGAACCCAAAATATCGATTTTTAGTATGTTTTGGGCGTATAATTGAAAATATTCTAGCAAGGAGTAGGCATGTACAGATCGCTTCTGGGACCCAAAAATATCGAATTTTCTGGTGTTTTGAACCTGAATTAGGGATATACACGGGTACAGAAGATGCATACACATATTGACTTTGGCCACATAAAATATCGATTTTTAGCATGTTTTGGGCCTGTATTTTAAAAACACTCTAACACGGAGTATGCACGTACAGATCGCTTCTGGGACCCAAAAATATTGAATTTTCGGGTGTTTTGAGCCTGAATGTGAGATATAAACGGGTACAGAAGATGCATGCACATATCGACTTTGGGCACCTAACATATCGATTTTTAGTATGTTTTGGGCCTGTATTTTAAAAATACTCTAACACGGAGTAGACATGTACAGATCGCTTTTGGGACCCAAAAATATCGAATTTTCGGGTGTTTTGAGTCTTAATTTGAGACATAAACGGGTACAGAAGATGCATGCACATATTGACTTTGTGCACCTAAAATATCAATTTTCAGCATGTTTTGGGCCTGCATTTTAAAAACACTCTAACACGGAGTATGCATGTACAGATCGCTTCTGGGACATAAAAATATCGAATTTTCGGAGTTTTGAGCCTGAATTTGAGATATAACCGGGTACAGAGAATGCATACACATATTGACTTTCGGCACATAAAATATCAATTTTCAGCATGTTTTGGGCCTGCATTTTAAAAACACTCTAACACGGAGTATGCATGTACAGATCGCTTCTGGGACATAAAAATATCGAATTTTCGTAGTTTTGAGCCTGAATTTGATATATATCCGGGTACAGAGGATGCATACACATATTGACTTTGGGCATATAAAATATCGATTTTCAGCATGTTTTGGGCCTGTATTTTAAAAACACTCTAACACGGAGTATGCACGTACAGATCGCTTCTGGGACCCAAAAACATTAAATTTTTGAGTGTTTTGAGCCTGAATTTGAGATATAAACGGGTACAGAAGATGCATGCACATATCGACTTTGGGCACCTATAATATCGATTTTGAGCATCTTTTGGGCCTGTATTTTGAAAATTCTCAAACACGGTGTAGACATGTACAGATAGCTTCTGGGACACAAAAATATCGATTTTTTTGGGTGTTTTGAGCCTGAATTTGAGATATAAACGGGTACAGAAGATGCATGCACATATCGACTTTGGAACCCAAAATATCGATTTTTAGTATGTTTTGGGCGTATAATTGAAAATATTCTAGCAAGGAGTAGGCATGTACAGATCGCTTCTGGGACCCAAAAATATCGAATTTTCGGGGGTTTTGAGCCAGAATTTGGGATATAACCGGGTACAGAAGATGCATGCACATATCGACTTTGGGCACCTAAAATATCGATTTTGAGCATGTTATAGGCCTGTATTTTAAAAAAACTCTAACACGGAGTAGGCATGTACAGATGGCTTCGGGGACCCAAAAATATCGAATTTTCCGTGTTTTGAGCCTGAATTTGAGATATAAACGGGTACAGAAAATGCATGCACATATCGACTTTTTGCAATTAATATATCGATTTTGAGCATGTTTTGGGTCTGTATCTTGAAAACATTCTAGCAAGGAGTAGGCATGTACAGAACGCTTCTGGGACCCAAAAATATCGATTTTATGGGTGTTTTGAGCCTAAATTTGAGATATAAACGGGTACAGAAGATGCATGCACATATCGACTTTGGCACCCAGAATATCGATTTTTAGTATGTTTTGGGCGTATAATTTGAAAATATTCTAGCACTGAGTAGGCATGTACAGATCGCTTCTGGGACCCAAAAATATCGAATTTTCGGGGGTTTTGACCCAGAATTTGGGATATAACCGGGTACAGAGGATGCATGCACATATCGACTTTTTGAACCTAAAATATCGATTTAAAGCATGTTTTGAGTCTGTATCTTGAAAACATTCTAGCAAGGAGTAGGCATGTACAGGTCGCTTCTGGGACCCAAAAATATCGAATTTTCTCGTGTTTTGAACCTGAATTTGGGATATAGACGGGTACAGTAGATGCATACACATATTGACTTTGGGCAGCTAAAATATCGATTTACATCATGTTTTAGGCCTGTATTTTGATAATACTCTAACACGGAGTATGCATGTACAGATGGCTTTTGGGACACAAAAATATCGAATATTCGGGAGTTTTGAGTCTGAATTTGAGATATAAACGGGTACAGAAGATGCATGCACATATCGACCTTGGGCACCCAAAATATCGATTTATAGCATGTTTTGGGCCTGTATTTTTAAAACACTCTAACACGGAGTAGACACGTACAGATCACTTCTGAGACCCAAATAAATCGAATTTTCGGGTGTTCTGAGCCTGAATTTGAGATATAAACGGGTACAGAAGATGCATGCACATATCGACTTTTTGCACCTAAAATATCGATTTTAAGCATGTTTTGGGTCTGTATCTTGAAAACATTCTAGCAAGGAGTAGGCATGTACAGGTCGCTTCGGGGACCCAAAAATATCGAATTTTCGGGTGTTTTGAACCTGAATTTGGGATTTAGACGGGTACAGAAGATGCATACACATATTGACTTTGGGCACCTAAAATATCGATTTTCAGCATGTTTTGGGCCTGTATTTTGAAAAAACATTAACACGGATTAGGCATGTACAGATCGCTTCTGGGACCCAAAAATATCGAATTTTTGGGTGTTTTGAGCCTGAATTTGAGATATAAACGGGTACAGAAGATGCATGCACATATCGACTTTTCACAACTAAAATATCATTTTTGAGCATGTTTTAAGCCTGTATTTTAAAAACATTCTATCACTGAGTAGGCATGTACAGATCGCTTAAGGGACCCAAAAATATCGAATTTTCGGAGTTTTGAGCCTGAATTTGAGATATAAACGGGTACAGAAGATGAATGCACATATCGACTTTTTGCACTTAAAATATCGATTTTGAGCATGTTTTGGGTCTGTATCTTGAAAACATTCTAGCAAGGAGTAGGCATGTACAGATCGCTTCTGGGACCCAAAAATATCGAATTTTCTGGTGTTTTGAACCAGAATTAGGGATATACACGGGTACAGAAGATGCATACACATATTGACTTTGGGCAGCTAAAATATCGATTTTGAGCATGTTTTGGGCCTGAATTTTTAAAATACTCTAACACTGACTAGACACGTACAGATCGCTTCTGGGACCCAAATAAATCGAATTTTCGGGTGTTCTGAGCCTGAATTTGAGATATGAACGGGTACAGAAAATGCATGCACATTTCTTCTTTTTGCACCTAAAATTTCGATTTTAAGCATGTTTTGGGTCTGTATCCTGAAAACATTCTAGCAAGAAGTAGGCATGTACAGATTGCTTCTGGGACCCAAAAATATCGAATTTTCGAGTGTTTTGAACCTGAATTTGAGATATAAACGTGTACAGAAGATGCATACACATATTGACTTTGGGCACCTAAAATATCGATTTTGAGCATATTTTGGGCCTGTATTTTTAAAATACTCTAACACGGAATAGACACGTACAGATCGCTCCTGCGACACAAAAATATCGAATTTTTGGGTGTTTTAAGCCTGAATTAGAGATATAAACGGGTACAGAAGATGCATGCACATATCGACTTTGGGCATCCAAAATATCGATTTTTAGAATGTTCTGAGCCTCTATTTTGAAAACATTCTAGCACTGAGTAGGCATGTACAGATCGCTTCTGGGACCCAAAAATATCGAATTATCGGGTGTTTTGAGCTTGAATTTGAGATATATACGGGTACAGAAGATGCATACACATATTGACTTTGGGCAGCTAAAATAATGATTTTCAGCATGTTTTAGGCCTGTATTTTAAAAATACTCTAACACGGAGTATGCATGTACAGATGGCTTTTGGGACACAAAAATATCGAATATTCGGGTGTTTTAAGTCTAAATTTGAGACATAAACGGGTACAGAAGATACATGCACATATCGACTTTCGGCACCCAAAATATCGATTTTGAGCATATTTTGGGCCTGTATTTTTAAAATACTCTAACACGGAATAGACACGTACAGATCGCTCCTGCAACACAAAAATATCGAATTTTCGGGTGTTTTGAGCCTGAATTTGAGATATAAACGGGTACAGAAGATGCATGCACATATCGACTTTTTGCACTTAAAATATCGATTTTGAGCATGTTTTGGGTCTGTATCTTGAAAACATTCTAGCAAGGAGTAGGCATGTACAGATCGCTTCTGGGACCCCAAAATATCGAATTTTCTGGTGTTTTGAACATGAATTAGGGATATACACGGATACAGAAGATGCATACACATATTGACTTTGGCCACATAAAATATCGATTTTTAGCATGTTTTGGGCCTGTATTTTAAAAACACTCTAACACGGAGTATGCACGTACAGATCGCTTCTGGGACCCAAAAATATCGAATTTTCGGGTGTTTTGAGCCTGAATGTGAGATATAAACGGGTACAGAAGATGCATGCACATATCGACTTTGGGCACCTAATATATCGATTTTTAGTATGTTTTGGGCCTGTATTTTAAAAATACTCTAACACGGAGTAGACATGTACAGATCGCTTTTGGGACCCAAAAATATCGAATTTTCGGGTGTTTTGAGCCTGAATTTGAGATATAAACGGGTACAGAAGATGCATACACATATCGACTTTGGGCAGCTAAAATATCGATTTTCAGCATGTTTTAGGCCTGTATTTTAAAAATACTCTAACACGGAGTATGCATGTACAGATGGCTTTTGGGACACAAAAATATTGAATATTCGGGTGTTTTAAGTCTGAATTTGTGACATAAACGGGTACAGAAGATGCATGCACATATCGACTTTGGGCACCCAAAATATCGATTTTGAGCATATTTTGGGCCTGTATTTTTTAAAATACTCTAACACGGAATAGACACGTACAGATCGCTCCTGCGACACCAAATTATCGAATTTTTGGGTGTTTTGAGCCTGAATTTGAGATATAAACGGGTACAGAAGATGCATGCACATATCGACTTTGGGCACCCAAAATATCGATTTTTAGAATGTTCTGAGCCTCTATTTTGAAAACATTCTAGCACTGAGTAGGCATGTACAGATCGCTTCTGGGACCCAAAAATATCGAATTTTCGGGTGTTTTGAACCTGAATTTGAGATATAAACGGGTACAGAAGATGCATACACATATTGACTTTGGGTAGCTAAAATATCGATTTTCAGCATGTTTTAGGCCTGTATTTTAAAAATACTCTAACACGGAGTATGCATGTACAGATGGCTTTTGGGACACAAAAATATCGAATATTCGGGTGTTTTAAGTCTGAATTTGAGACATAAACGGGTACAGAAGATGCATGCACATATCGACTTTGGGCACCCAAAATATCGATTTTGAGCATATTTTGGGCCTGTATTTTTAAAATACTCTAACACGGAATAGACACGTACAGATCGCTCCTGCGACACAAAAATATCGAATTTTTGGGTGTTTTGAGCCTGAATTTGAGATATAAACGGGTACAGAAGATGCATGCACATATCGACTTTGGGCACCCAAAATATCGATTTTTAGAATGTTCTGAGCCTCTATTTTGAAAACATTCTAGCACTGAGTAGGCATGTACAGATCGCTTCTGGGACCCAAAAATATTGAATTTTCGGGTGTTTTGAGCCTGAATTTGAGATATAACCGGGTACAGAAAATGCATACACATATTGACTTTGGGCACATAAAATATCGATTTTCAGCATGTTTTGGGCCTGTATTTTAAAAACACTCTAACACGGGGTATGCACGTACAGATCGCTTCTGGGACCGAAAAACATTGATTTTTCGTTTGTTATGAGCCTGAATTTGAGATATAAACGGGTACAGAAGATGCATGCACATATCGACTTTGGGCACCTAAAATATCGATTTTTAGTATGTTTTGGGCCTGTATTTTAAAAATACTCTAACACGGAGTAGACATGTACAGATCGCTTTTGGGACCCAAAAATATCGAATTTTCGGGTGTTTTGAGCCTGAATTTGAGATATAAACGGGTACAGAAGATGCATACACATATTGACTTTGGGCAGCTAAAATATCGATTTTCAGCATGTTTTAGGCCTGTATTTTAAAAATACTCTAACACGGAGTATGCATGTACAGATGGCTTTTGGGACACAAAAATATCGAATATTCGGGTGTTTTAAGTCTGAATTTGAGACATAAACGGGTACAGAAGATGCATGCACATATCGACTTTGGGCACCCAAAATATCGATTTTGAGCATATTTTGGGCCTGTATTTTTTAAAATACTCTAACACGGAATAGACACGTACAGATCGCTCCTGCGACACAAAAATATCGAATTTTTGGGTGTTTTGAGCCTGAATTTGAGATATAAACGGGTACAGAAGATGCATGCACATATCGACTTTGGGCACCCAAAATATCGATTTTTAGAATGTTCTGAGCCTCTATTTTGAAAACATTCCAGCACTGAGTAGGCATGTACAGATCGCTTCTGGGACCCAAAAATATCGAATTTTCGGGTGTTTTGAACCTGAATTTGAGATATAAACGGGTACAGAAGATGCATACACATATTGACTTTGGGTAGCTAAAATATCGATTTTCAGCATGTTTTAGGCCTGTATTTTAAAAATACTCTAACACGGAGTATGCATGTACAGATGGCTTTTGGGACACAAAAATATCGAATATTCGGGTGTTTTAAGTCTGAATTTGAGACATAAACGGGTACAGAAGATGCATGCACATATCGACTTTTGGCACCCAAAATATCGATTTTTAGAATGTTCTGAGCCTCTATTTTGAAAACATTCTAGCACTGAGTAGGCATGTACAGATCGCTTCTGGGACCCAAAAATATTGAATTTTCGGGTGTTTTGAGCCTGAATTTGAGATATAACCGGGTACAGAGAATGCATACACATATTGACTTTGGGCACATAAAATATCGATTTTCAGCATGTTTTGGGCCTGTATTTTAAAAACACTCTAACACGGGGTATGCACGTACAGATCGCTTCTGGGACCGAAAAACATTGATTTTTCGTTTGTTTTGAGCCTGAATTTGAGATATAAACGGGTACAGAAGATGCATGCACATATCGACTTTGGGCACCTAAAATATCGATTTTTAGTATGTTTTGGGCCTGTATTTTAAAAATACTCTAACACGGAGTAGACATGTACAGATCGCTTTTGGGACCTAAAAATATCGAATTTTCGGGTGTTTTGAGCCTGAATATGAGATATAAACGGGTACAGAAGATGCATACACATATCGACTTTGGGCAGCTAAAATATCGATTTTCAGCATGTTTCTGGCCTGTATTTTAAAAATACTCTAACACGGAGTATGCATGTACAGATCGCTTCTGGGACATAAAAATATCGAATTTGCGGAGTTTTGAGCTTGAATTTGAGATATAACCGGGTACAGAGGATGCATACACATATTGACTTTGGGCACATAAAATATCGATTTTCAACATGTTTTGGGCCTGTATTTTAAAAACACTCTAACACGGTGTATGCACGTACATATCGCTTCTGGGACCCAAAAACATTGAATTTTCGGGTGTTTTGAGCCTGAAATTGAGATATAAACGGGTACAGAAGATGCATGCACATATCGACTTTGACACCCAAAATATCGATTTTTAGTATGTTTTGGGCGTATAATTTGAAAATATTCTAGCACTGAGTAGGCATGTACATATCGCTTCTGGGACCCCAAAATATCGAAGTTTCTGGTGTTTTGAACCAGAGTTTGGGATATAAACGGGTACAGATGATGCATGCACATATCGACTTTAGACACCTAAAATATCGATTTATAGCATGTTTTGGGCCTGTATTTTAAAAACATTCTAGCACTGAGTAGTCATGTGCAGATTGCTTAAGGGACCCAAAAATATCGAATTTTCGGAGTTTTGAGCATGAATTTGAGATATAAACGGGTACAGAAGATGCATTCACACATCGACTTTTTGCACTTAAAATATCGATTTTGAGCATGTTTTGGGTCTGTATCTTGAAAACATTCTAGCAAGGAGTAGGCATGTACAGATCGCTTCTGGGACCCCAAAATATCGAATTTTCGGGTGTTTTGAACCTGAATTAGGGATATACACGGGTACGGAAGATGCATACACATATTGTCTTTGGGCACATAAAATATCGATTTTCAGCATGTTTTGGGCCTGTATTTTAAAAACACTCTAACACGGAGTATGCACGTACAGATCGCTTCTGGGACCCAAAAATATTGAATTTTCGGGTGTTCTGAGCCTGAATTTGAGATATAAACGGGTACAGAAGATGCATGCACATATCGACTTTGGGCACCTAAAATATCGATTTTTAGTATGTTTTGGGCCTGTATTTTAAAAATACTCTAACACGGAGTAGACATGTACAGATAGCTTTTGGGACCCAAAAATATCGAATTTTCGGTTGTTTTGAGCCTGAATTTGAGATATAAACGGGTACAGAAAATGCATACACATATTGACTTTGGGCAGCTAAAATATCGATTTTCAGCATGTTTTAGGCCTGTATTTTAAAAATACTCTAACACGGAGTATGCATGTACAGATGGCTTTTGGGACCCAAAAATATCGTATATTCGGGTGTTTTGAGTCTGAATTTGAGACATAAACGGGTACAGAAGATAGAGGCACATATCGACTTTGGGCACCCAAAGTATCGATTTTGAGCATATTTTGGGTCTATATTTTTATAACACTCTAACACGGAATAGACACGTAGAGATCGCTCCTGGGACACAAAAATATCGAATTTTTGGGTGTTTTAAGCTTGAATTTGAGAAATAAACGGGTAGAGAAGATACATGCACATATCGACTTTGGGCACCCAAAATATCGATTTTTAGCATGTTCTGAGCCTCTATTTTGAAAACATTCTAGCACTGAGTAGGCATGTACAGATCGTTTCTGGGACCCAAAAATATTGAATTTTCGGGTGTTTTGAGCCTGAATTTGAGATATAACCGGGTACAGAGAATGCATACACATATTGACTTTGTGCACCTAAAATATCAATTTTCAGCATGTTTTGGGCCTGCATTTTAAAAACACTCTAACACGGGGTATGCATGTACAGATCGCTTCTGGGACATAAAAATATCGAATTTTCGGAGTTTTGAGCCTGAATTTGATATATAACCGGGTACAGAGGATGCATACACATATTGACTTTGGGCACATAAAATATCGATTTTCAGCATGTTTTGGGCCTGTATTTTAAAAACACTCTAACACGGAGTATGCACGTACAGATCGCTTCTGGGACCCAAAAACATTAAATTTTTGAGTGTTTTGAGCCTGAATTTGAGATATAAACGGGTACAGAAGATGCATGCACATATCGACTTTGGGCACCTATAATATCGATTTTGAGCATCTTTTGGGCCTGTATTTCGAAAATACTCAAACACGGAGTAGACATGTACAGATAGCTTCTGGGACACAAAAATATCGATTTTTTTGGGTGTTTTGAGCCTGAATTTGAGATATAAACGGGTACAGAAGATGCATGCACATATCGACTTTGGAACCCAAAATATCGATTTTTAGTATGTTTTGGGCGTATAATTTGAAAATATTCTAGCAAGGAGTAGGCATGTACAGATCGCTTAGGGGACCCAAAAATATCGAATTTTCGGGGGTTTTGAGCCAGAATTTGGGATATAACCGGGTACAGAAGATGCATGCACATATCGACTTTGGGCACCTAAATTATCGATTTTGAGCATGTTATGGGCCTGTATTTAAAAAAAACTCTAACACGGAGTAGGCATGTACAGATGGCTTCGGGGACCCAAAAATATCGAATTTTCGGTGTTTTGAGCCTGAATTTGAGATATAAACGGGTACAGAAAATGCATGCACTTATCGACTTTTTGCAATTAATATATCGATTTTGAGCATGTTTTGGTCTGTATCTTGAAAACATTCTAGCAAGGAGTAGGCATGTACAGAACGCTTCTGGGACCCAAAAATATCGATTTTTTGGGTGTTTTGAGCCTAAATTTGAGATATAAACGGGTACAGAAGATGCATGCACATATCGACTTTGGCACCGAAAATATCGATTTTTAGTATGTTTTGGGCGTATAATTTGAAAATATTCTAGCACTGAGTAGGCATGTACAGATCGCTTCTGGGACCCAAAAATATCGAATTTTCGGGGGTTTTGACCCAGAATTTGGGATATAACCGGGTACAGAGGATGCATGCACATATCGACTTTTTGAACTTAAAATATCGATTTAAAGCATGTTTTGAGTCTGTATCTTGAAAACATTCTAGCAAGGAGTAGGCATGTACAGGTCGCTTCTGGGACCCAAAAATATGGAATTTTCTCGTGTTTTGAACCTGAATTTGGGATATAGACGGGTACAGTAGATGCATACACATATTGACTTTGGGCAGCTAAAATATCGATTTACATCATGTTTTAGGCCTGTATTTTGATAATACTCTAACACGGAGTATGCATGTACAGATGGCTTTTGGGACCTAAAAATATCGAATATTCGGGAGTTTTGAGTCTGAATTTGAGATATAAACGGGTACAGAAGATGCATGCACATATCGACTTTGGGCACCCAAAATATCGATTTATAGCATGTTTTGGGCCTGTATTTTTAAAACACTCTAACACGGAGTAGACACGTACAGATCACTTCTGGGACCCAAATAAATCGAATTTTCGGGTGTTCTGAGCCTGAATTTGAGATATAAACGGGTACAGAAGATGCATGCACATATCGACTTTTTGCACCTAAAATATCGATTTTAAGCATGTTTTGGGTCTGTATCTTGAAAACATTCTATCAAGGAGTAGGCATGTACAGGTCGCTTCTGGGACCCAAAAATATCGAATTTTCTGGTGTTTTGAACCTGAATTTGGGATTTAGACGGGTACAGAAGATGCATACACATATTGACTTTGGGCACATAAAATATCAATTTTCAGCATGTTTTGGGCCTGTATTTTGAAAATACATTAACACGGAGTAGGCATGTACAGATCGCTTCTGGGACCCAAAAATATCGAATTTTTGGGTGTTTTGAGCCTGAATTTGAGATATAAACGGGTACAGAAGATGCATGCACATATCGACTTTTCACAACTAAAATATCATTTTTGAGCATGTTTTAAGCCTGTATTTTAAAAACATTCTATCACTGAGTAGGCATGTACAGATCGCTTAAGGGACCCAAAAATATCGAATTTTCGGAGTTT
The DNA here is from genome assembly GCA_033782935.1 of Petrolisthes cinctipes. Lineage (NCBI taxonomy): Eukaryota > Metazoa > Arthropoda > Malacostraca > Decapoda > Porcellanidae > Petrolisthes > Petrolisthes cinctipes. The sequence goes on from JAWQEG010000010.1 coordinate 545,726, forward strand.
TGAGCCTGAATTTGAGATATAAACGGGTACAGAAGATGAATGCACATATCGACTTTTTGCACTTAAAATATCGATTTTGAGCATGTTTTGGGTCTGTATCTTGAAAACATTCTAGCAAGAAGTAGGCATGTACAGATTGCTTCTGGGACCCAAAAATATCGAATTTTCGAGTGTTTTGAACCTGAATTTGGGATATAGACAAGTACAGAAGATGCATGCACATATCGACTTTGGGCACCTAAAATATCGATTTTGAGCATGTTTTGGGCCTGTATTTTGAAAATACATTAACACGGAGTAGGCATGTACAGATCGCTTCTGGAACCCTAAAATATCGAATTTTTGGGTGTTTTGAGCAGGAATTTGAGATATAAACGGGTACAGAAGATGCATGCACATATCGACTTTGGCACCCAAAATATCGATTTTTAGTATGTTTTGGGCGAATAATTTGAAAATATTCTAACACAGAGTAAGCATGTACAGATCGCTTCTGGGACCCTAAAATATCGAATTTTCGGGGGTTTTGAGCCAGAATTTGGGATATAACCGGGTACAGAGGATGCATGCACATATCGACTTTTTGCACCTAAAATATCGATTTTAAGCATGTTTTGGGTCTGTATCTTGAAAACATTCTAGCAAGGAGTAGGTATGTACAGGTCGCTTCTGGGACCCAAAAATATCGAATTTTCTGGTGTTTTGAACCTGAATTTGGGATATAGACGGGTACAGAAGATGCATACACATATTGACTTTGGGCACCTAAAATATCGATTTTCAGCATTTTTTGGGCCTGTATTTTGAAAATACATTAACACGGTGTAGGCATGTACAGGTCGCTTCTGGGACACAAAAATATCGATTTTTTGGATGTTTTGAGCCTGAATTTGAGATATAAACGGGTACAGAAGATGCATGAACATATCGACTTTTTGCACCTAAAATATCGATTTTATCATGTTTTGGGTCTGTATCTTGAAAACATTCTGGCAAGGAGTAGGCATGTACAGGTCGCTTCTGGGACCCGAAAATATCGAATTTTCGAGTGTTTTGAACCTGAATTTGGGATATAGACAGGTACAGAAGATGCATACACATATTGACTTTGGGCAGATAAAATATCGATTTACAGCATGTTTTAAGCCTATATCTTAAAAATACTCTAACACGGAGTATGCATGTACAGATGGCTTTTGGGACCCTAAAATATCGAATATTCGGGTGTTTTGAGTCTGAATTAGGGATATAAACGGGTACAGAAGATGCATGCACATATCGACTTTGGGCACCCAAAATATTGATTTTGAGCATGTTTTGAGCCTGTATTTTTAAAATACTCTAACACGGAGTAGACACGTACAGATCGTTTCTGGGACCCAAATAAATCGAATTTTCGGTTGTTCTGAGCCTAAATTTGAGATATAAACGGGTACAGAAGATGCATACACATATCGACTTTGGGCACCCAAACTATCGATTTTGAGCATGTTTTGAGCCTGTATTTTTAAAATACTCTAACACATAGTAGACACGTACAGATCGCTTCTGGGACACAAAAATATCGATTTTTTGGGTGTTTTGAGCCTGAATTTGAGATATAAACGGGTACAGAAGATGCATGCACATATCGACTTTGGGCACACAAAATATCGATTTTTAGTATGTTTTGGGCGTATAATTTGAAAATATTCTAGCACTGAGTAGGCATGTACAGATCGCTTCTGGGAAACAAAAATATCGAATTTTCGGGTGTTTTGAGCCAGAAATTGGGATATAACCGGGTACAGAGGATGCATGCACATATCGACTTTTTGCACCTAAAATATCGATTTTGAGCATGTTTTGGGTCGGTATCTTGAAAAAATTCTAGCAAGGAGTAGGCATGTACAGATCGCTTCTGGGACCCAAATTTATCGAATTTTCGGGTGTTTTGAACCTGAATTTGGGATATAGACGGATGCAGAAGATGCATGCACTTATCGACTTTGGGCACCTAAAATATCGATTTTGAGCATGTTTTGGGCCTGTATTTTGGAAATACTCTAACACGGAGTAGGTATATACAGATCGCTTCGGGGACCCAAAAATATCGAATTTTCGGGTGTTTTGAGCCAGAATTTGAGATATAAACGGGTACAAAAGATGCATGCACATTTCGACTTTTAGCACCTAAAATATCGATTTTAAGCATGTTTTGGGTCTGTATCTTGAAAACATTCTAGCAAGAAGTAGGCATGTACAGATTGCTTCTGGGACTCAAAAATATCGAATTTTCGAGTGTTTTGAACCTGAATTTGGGATATAGACGGGTACAGAAGATGCATACACATATTGACTTTGGGCAGCTAAAATATCGATTTTCAGCATGTTTTAGGCCTGTAATCTGAAAATACTCAAACACGGAGTATGCATGTACACATTGCTTTTGGGACCCAAAAACATCGAATATTCGGGTGTTTTGAGTCTGAATTTGAGATATAAACGGGAACCGAAGATGCATGCACATATCGACTTTGGGCAACCAAAATATCGATTTTGAACATGTTTTGGGCCTGTATCTTTAAAATACTCTAACACTGAGTAGACACGTACAGATCGCTTCTGGGAACCAAAAAAATCGATTTTTCGGGTGTTCTGAGCCTGAATTTGAGATATGAACGGGTACAGGAGATGCATGCACATATCGAATTTGGACACCTAAAATATCGATTTTGAGCATATTTTGGGCCTGTATTTTGAAAATACTCTAACACGGTGTAGACATGTACAGATCGCTTCTGGGACACAAAAATATCGATTTTTCGGGTGTTTTGAAACTTAATTTGAGATATAAACGGGTACAGAAGATGCATGCACATAACGACTTTGGCACCCAAAATATCGATTTTTAGTATGTTTTGGGCGTATAATTTGAAAATATTCTAGCACTGAGTAGACATGTACAGATCGCTTCTGGGACCCAAAAATATCGAATTTTCGGGGGTTTTGAGCCAGAATTTGGGATATAACCGGGTACAGAGGATGCATGCACATATCGACTTTTTGCACCTAAAATATCGATTTTGAGCATGTTTTGGGTCTGTATATTGAAAACATTCTAGCAAGGAGTAGGCATGTACAGATCACTTCTGGGACCCCAAAATGCCGAATTTTCTGGTGTTTTGAACCTGAATTTGGGATATAGACGGGTACAGAAGATGCATACACATATTGACTTTGGGCACCAAAAATATAGATTTTCAGCATGTTTTGGGCCTGTATTTTGAAAATACATTAACACGGAGTAGGCATGTACAGATCGCTTCTGGGACCCAAAAATATCGAATTATCGAGTGTTTTGAGCCTGAATTTGTGATATAAACGGATTCAGAAGATGCATGCACATATCGACTTTGGGCACCTAAAATATCGATTTTGAGCATGTTTTGGGCCTGTATTTTGAAAATAATCTAACACGGAGTAGGCATGTACAGATCGCTTCTGGGACACAAAAATATTGATTTTTTGGGTGTTTTTGAGCCTGAATTTGAGATATAAACGGGTACAGAAGATGCATGCACATATCGACTTTTTGCACTTAAAATATCGATTTTGAGCATGTTTTGGTTCTGTATCTTGAAAACATTCTAGCAAGGAGTAGGCATGAACAGATCGCTTCTGGGACCCAAAAATATCGAATTTTCTGGTGTTATGAACCAGAATTAGGGATATACACGGGTACAGAAGATGCATACACATATTGACTTTTTGCACCTAAAATATCGATTTTCAGCATGTTTCGGGCCTGTATTTTAAAAACACTCAAACACGGAGTATGCACGTACAGATCGCTTCTGGGACCCAAAAACATTGAATTTTCGGGTGTTTCGAGCCTGAATTTGAGATATAAACGGGTACAGAAGATGCATGCATATATCGATTTTAGGCACCTAAAATATCGATTTTTAGTATATTTTAGGCCTGTATTTTAAAAATACTCTAACACGCAGTAGACATGTACAGATCGCTTTTGGGACCCAAAAATATCGAATTTTCGGGTGTTTTGAGCCTGAATTTGAGATATAAACGGGTACAGAAGATGCATGCACATAACGACTTTGGCACCCAAAATATCGATTTTTAGTATGTTTTGGGCGTATAATTTGAAAATATTCTAGCACTGAGTAGGCATGTACAGATCGCTTCTGGGACCCAAAAATTTCGAATTTTCGGGGGTTTTGAGCCTGAATTTGGGATATAACCGGGTACAGAGGATGCATGCACTTATCGACTTTTTGCACCTAAAATATCGATTTTGAGCATGTTTTGGGTCTGTATCTTGAAAACATTCTAGCAAGGAGTAGGCATGTACAGATCGCTTCTGAAACCCAAAATGCCGAATTTTCTGGTGTTTTGAACCTGAATTTGGGATATAGACGGGTACAGAAGATGCATACACATATTGACTTTGGGCACCTAAAATATAGATTTTCAGCTTGTTTTGGGCCTGTATTTTGAAAATACATTAACACGGAGTAGGCATGTACAGATCGCTTCTGGGACCCAAAAATATCGAATTTTCGAGTGTTTTGAGTCTGAATTTGAGATATAAACGGATTCAGAAGATGCATGCACATATCGACTTTGGGCACCTAAAATATCGATTTTGAGCATGTTTTGGGCCTGTATTTTGAAAATACTCAAACACGGTGTAGACATATACATATCGCTTCAGGGACACAAAAATATCGATTTTTTGGGTGTTTTGAGCCTGAATTTGAGATATAAACGGGTACAGAAGATGCATGCACATCTCGACTTTGGCACGCAAAATATCGATTTTTAGTATGTTTTGGGCGTATAATTTGAAAATATTCTAGCACTGAGTAGCCATGTACAGATCGCTTCTGGGTCCCAAAAATATCGAATTTTCGGGTGTTTTGACCCAGAATTTGGGATATAACCGGGTACAGAGGATGCATGCACATATCGACTTTTTGCACCTAAAATATCGATTTTGAGCATGTTTTGGGTCTGTATCTTGAAAACATTCCAGCACTGAGTAGGCATGTACAGATCGCTTTTGGAACCAAAAAATACCGAATTTTCTGGTGTTTTGAACCTGAATTTGGGATATAGACGGGTACAGAAGATTTATAAACATATTGACTTTGGGCACCTAAAATATAGATTTTCAGCATGTTTTGGGCCTGTATTTTGAAAATACTTTAACACGGAGTAGGCATGTACAGATCGCTTCTGGGACACAAAAATATCGATTTTTTGGTTGTTTTGAGCCAGAATTTGAGATATAAACGGATACAGAAGATGCATGCACATATCGACTTTGGGCACCTAAAATATCGATTTTGAGCATGTTTTGGGCCTGTATTTTAAAAATACTCTAACTCGGAGAAGGCATGTACAGATCGCTTCTGGGACTCAAAAATATTGATTTTTTGGGTGTTTTGAGCCTGAATTTGAGATATAAACGGGTACAGAAGATGCATGCACATATCGACATTGGACACCTAAAATATCGTTTTATAGCATGTTTTAAGCCTGTATTTTAAAAACATTCTAGCACTGAGTAGGCATGTGCAGATTGCTTAAGGGACCCAAAAATATCGAATTTTCGGAGTTTTGAGCCTGAATTTGAGATATAAACGGGTACAGAAGATGCATGCACATATCGACTTTTTACACTTAAAATATCGATTTTGACAGGTTTTGGTTCTGTATCTTGAAAACATTCTAGCAAGTAGTAGGCATGTACAGAACGCTTCTGGTAACCAAAAATATCGAATTTTCTGGTGTTTTGAACCTGAATTAGGGATATACACGGGTACAGAAGATGCATACACATATTGACTTTGGGCACATAAAATATCGATTTTTAGCATGTTTTGGGCCTGTATTTTAAAAACACTCTAACACGGAGTATGCACGTACAGATCGCTTCTGGGACCCAAAAATATTGAATTTACGGGTGTTCTGAGCCTGAATTTGAGATATGAACGGGTACAGAAGATGCATGCACATATCGACTTTGGGCACCTAAAATATCGATTTTTAGTATATTTTAGGCCTGTATTTTAAAAATACTCTAACACGGAGTAGACATGTACAGATCGCTTTTTGGACCCAAAAATATCGAATTTTCGGGTGTTTTGAGCCTGAATTTGAGATATAAACGGGTACAGAATGTTCATGCACATATCGACTTTCTGCACTTAAAATATCGATTTTGAGCATGTTTTGGGTTTTGTATCTTGAAAATACTCAAACACGGTGTAGACATGTACAGATCGCTTCTGGGACACAAAAATATCGATTTTTTGGGTGTTTTGAGCCAGAATTTGAGATATAAACGGGTACAGAAGATGCATGCACATATCGACTTTCGCACCCAAAATATCGATTTTTAGTATGTTTTGGGCGTATAATTTGAAAATATTCTAGCACTGAGTAGACATGTACAGATTGCTTCTGGAACCCAAAAATATCGAATTTTCTGGTGTTATGAACCAGAATTTGGGATATACACGGGTACAGAAGATGCATACACATATTGACTTTGGGCACATAAAATATCGATTTTCAGCATGTTTTGGGCCTGTATTTTAAAAACACTCTAACACGGAGTATGCACGTACAGATCGCTTATGTGACCCAAAAAACATTGAATTTTCGGATGTTTTGAGCCTGAATTTGAGATATAAACGGGTACAGAAGATGCATGCACATATCGACTTTGGGCACCTAAAATATCGATTTTGAGCATCTTTTGGGCCTGTATTTTGAAAATACTCAAATACGGTATAGACATGTACAGATCGCTTCTGGGACCCAAAAATATCGAATTTTCGGGGGTTTTGAGCCAGAATTTGGGATATAAACGGGTACAGAAGATGCATACACATATTGACTTTGGGCACATAAAATATCGATTTTGAGCATGTTTTGAGCCTGTATCTTGAAAACATTCTAGCAAGGAGTAGACATGTACAGATCGCTTCTGGGAACCAAAAATATCGAATTTTCTGGTGTTTTGAACCTGAATTTGGGATATACACGGGTATAGAAGATGCATACACATATTGACTTTGGGCACATAAAATATCGATTTTCAGCCTGTTTTGGGCCTGTATTTTGAAAACATTCTAGCACTGAGTATGCATGTACAGATCGCTTAAGGGACCCAAAAATATGGAATTTTCGGATGTTTTGAGCCTGAATTAGAGATATAAACGGGTACAGAAGATGCATGCACATATTGACTTTGGGCACCTAAGATATCGATTTTTAGTATGTTTTGGGCCTGTATTTTAAAAATTCTCAAACACGGAGTAGACATGTACAGATCGCTTCTGGGACACAAAAATATCGATTTTTTGGGGTGTTCTGAGCCTGAATTTGAGATATAAACGGGTACAGAAGATGCATGCACATATCGACTTTGGACACCTAAAATATCGATTGATATCATGTTTTAAGCCTGTATTTTAAAAACATTCTACAACTGAGTAGGCATGTGCAGATTGCTTAAGGGACCCAAAAATATCGAATTTTCGGAGTTTTGAACCTCAATTTGAGATATAAACGGGTACAGAAGATGCATTCACATATCGACTTTTTACACTTAAAATATCGATTTTGACAGGTTTTGGGTCTGTATCTTGAAAACATTCTAGCAAGGAGTAGGCATGTACAGATAGCTTCTGGTAACCAAAAATATCGAATTTTCTAGTGTTTTGAACCTGAATTAGGGATATACACGGGTACAGAAGATGCATACACATATTGACTTTTGGCACATAAAATATCGATTTTGAGCATGTTTTGGGCCTGTATTTTAAAAACACTCTAACACGGAGTATGCACGTACAGATCGCTTCTGGGACCCAAAAATATTGAATTTTCGGGTGTTTTGAGCCTGAATTTGAGATATAAACGGGTACAGAAGATGCATGCACATATCGACTTTTTGCACTTAAAATATCGATTTTGAGCATGTTTTGGATTTTGTATCTTGAAAATACTCAAACACGGTGTAGACATGTACAGATCGCTTCTGGGACAAAAAATATCGATTTTTTGTGTGTTTTGAGCCTGAATTTGAGATATAAACGGGTACTGAAGATGCATGCACATATCGACTTTCGCACCCAAAATATCGATTTTTAGTATGTTTTGGGCGTATAATTTGAAAATATTCTAGCACTGAGTAGACATGTACAGATTGCTTCTGGAACCCAAAAATATCGAATTTTCTGGTGTTATGAACCAGAATTAGGGATATACACGGGTACAGAAGATGCATACACATATTGAATTTGGGCACATAAAATATCGATTTTCAGCATGTTTTGGGCCTGTATTTTAAAAACACTCTAACACGGAGTATGCACGTACAGATCGCTTATGTGACCCAAAAAACATTGAATTTTCGGATGTTTTGAGCCTGAATTTGAGATATAAACGGGTACAGAAGATGCATGCACATATCGACTTTGGGCACCTAAAATATCGATTTTGAGCATCTTTTGGCCTGTATTTTGAAAATACTCAAATACGGTATAGACATGTACAGATCGCTTCTGGGACCCAAAAATATCGAATTTTCGGGGGTTTTGAGCAAGAATTTGGGATATAAACGGGTACAGAAGATGCATACACATATTGACTTTGGGCACATAAAATATCGATTTTGAGCATGTTTTGAGCCTGTATCTTGAAAACATTCTAGCAAGGAGTAGACATGTACAGATCGCTTCTGGGAACCAAAAATATCGAATTTTCTGGTGTTTTGAACCTGAATTTGGGATATACACGGGTATAGAAGATGCATACACATATTGACTTTGGGCACATAAAATATCGATTTTCAGCCTGTTTTGGGCCTGTATTTTGAAAACATTCTAGCACTGAGTATGCATGTACAGATCGCTTAAGGGACCCAAAAATATGGAATTTTCGGGTGTTTTGAGCCTGAATTTGAGATATAAACGGGTACAGAAGATGCATGCACATATTGACTTTGGGCACCTAAGATATCGATTTTTAGTATGTTTTGGGCCTGTATTTTAAAAATTCTCAAACACGGAGTAGACATGTACAGATCGCTTCTGGGACACAAAAATATCGATTTTTTGGGGTGTTCTGAGCCTGAATTTGAGATATAAACGGGTACAGAAGATGCATGCACATATCGACTTTGGACACCTAAAATATCGATTGATATCATGTTTTAAGCCTGTATTTTAAAAACATTCTACAACTGAGTAGGCATGTGCAGATTGCTTAAGGGACCCAAAAATATCGAATTTTCGGAGTTTTGAACCTCAATTTGAGATATAAACGGGTACAGAAGATGCATTCACATATCGACTTTTTACACTTAAAATATCGATTTTGACAGGTTTTGGGTCTGTATCTTGAAAACATTCTAGCAAGGAGTAGGCATGTACAGATAGCTTCTGGTAACCAAAAATATCGAATTTTCTAGTGTTTTGAACCTGAATTAGGGATATACACGGGTACAGAAGATGCATACACATATTGACTTTTGGCACATAAAATATCGATTTTGAGCATGTTTTGGGCCTGTATTTTAAAAACACTCTAACACGGAGTATGCACGTACAGATCGCTTCTGGGACCCAAAAATATCGAATTTTCGGGTGTTTTGAGCCTGAATTTGAGATATAAACGGGTACAGAAGATGCATGCACATATCGACTTTTTGCACTTAAAATATCGATTTTGAGCATGTTTTGGATTTTGTATCTTGAAAATACTCAAACACGGTGTAGACATGTACAGATCGCTTCTGGGACAAAACATATCGATTTTTTGTGTGTTTTGAGCCTGAATTTGAGATATAAACGGGTACTGAAGATGCATGCACATATCGACTTTCGCACCCAAAATATCGATTTTTAGTATGTTTTGGGCGTATAATTTGAAAATATTCTAGCACTGAGTAGACATGTACAGATTGCTTCTGGAACCCAAAAATATCGAATTTTCTGGTGTTATGAACCAGAATTAGGGATATACACGGGTACAGAAGATGCATACACATATTGAATTTGGGCACATAAAATATCGATTTTCAGCATGTTTTGGGCCTGTATTTTAAAAACACTCTAACACGGAGTATGCACGTACAGATCGCTTATGTGACCCAAAAAACATTGAATTTTCGGATGTTTTGAGCCTGAATTTGAGATATAAACGGGTACAGAAGATGCATGCACATATCGACTTTGGGCACCTAAAATATCGATTTTGAGCATCTTTTGGGCCTGTATTTTGAAAATACTCAAATACGGTGTAGACATGTACAGATCGCTTCTGGGACCCAAAAATATCGAATTTTCGGGGGTTTTGAGCCAGAATTTGGGATATAACCGTGTACAGAAGATGCATACACATATTGACTTTGGGCACATAAAATATCGATTTTGAGCATGTTTTGGGCCTGTATCTTGAAAACATTCTAGCAAGGAGTAGACATGTACAGATCGCTTCTGGGAACCAAAAATATCGAATTTTCTGGTGTTTTGAACCTGAATTTGGGATATACACGGGTATAGAAGATGCATACACATATTGACTTTGGGCACATAAAATATCGATTTTCAGCATGTTTTGGGACTGTATTTTGAAAACATTCTAGCACTGAGTATGCATGTACAGATCGCTTAAGGGACCCAAAAATATGGAATTTTCGGGTGTTTTGAGCCTGAATTTGTGATATAAACGGGTACAGAAGATGCATGCACATATCGACTTTGGGCACCTAAAATATCGATTTTTAGTATGTTTTGGGCCTGTAATTTAAAAATACTCAAACACGGAGTAGACATGTACAGATCGCTTCTGGGACACAAAAATATCGATTTTTTTGGGTGTTCTGAGCCTGAATTTGAGATATAAACGGGTACAGAAGATGCATGCACATATCGACTTTGGACACCTAAAATATCGATTGATAGCATGTTTTAAGCCTGTATTTTAAAAACATTCTACAACTGAGTAGGCATGTGCAGATTGCTTAAGGGACCCAAAAATATCGAATTTTCGGAGTTTTGAACCTCAATTTGAGATATAAACGGGTACAGAAGATGCATGCACATATCGACTTTTTACACTTAAAATATCGATTTTGACAGGTTTTGGGTCTGTATCTTGAAAACATTCTAGCAAGGAGTAGGCATGTACAGATCGCTTCTGGTAACCAAAAATATCGAATTTTCTGGTGTTTTGAACCTGAATTAGGGATATACACGGGTACAGAAGATGCATACACATATTGACTTTTGGCACATAAAATATCGATTTTTAGCATGTTTTGGGCCTGTATTTTAAAAACACTCTAACACGGAGTATGCACGTACAGATCGCTTCTGGGACCCAAAAATATTGAATTTTCGGGTGTTTTGAGCCTGAATTTGAGATATAAACGGGTACAGAAGATACATGAACATATCGACTTTGGGCACCTAAAATATCGATTTTTAGTATATTTTAGGCCTGTATTTAAAAAATACTCTAACACGGAGTAGACATGTACAGATCGCTTTTGGGACCCAAAAATATCGAATTTTCGGGTGTTTTGAGCCTGAATTTGAGATATAAACGGGTACAGAAGATGCATGCACATATCGACTTTTTGCACTTATAATATCGATTTTGAGCATGTTTTGGATTTTTTATCTTGAAAATACTCAAACAGGGTGTAGACATGTACAGATCGCTTCTGGAACCCAAAAATATCGAATTTTCGGGTGTTTTGACCCTGAATTTGGGATATAAACGGGTACAGAAGATGCATGGACATATCGACTTCGGGCACCTAAAATATCGATTTTTAGCATGTTTTGGGACTATATGTTGAAAATATTCTAGCACTGAGTAGGCATGTACAGATCGCTTCTGGGACAAAAAATATCGAATTTTCGGATGTTTTGAGCCTAAATTTGGGATATAAACGGGTACAGAAGATACATACACATATTGACATTGGGCAATTGGACTTTGGGCACATAAAATATCGATTTTTAGCATGTTTTGGGCCTGTATTTTAAAAACACTCTAACACCGAGTATGCACGTACAGATCGCTTCTGGGATCCAAAAATATTGAATTTTCGGGTGTTTTGAGCCTGAATTTGAGATATAAACGGGTACAGAAGATGCATGCACATATCGACTTTGGGCACCTAAAATATCGATTTTTAGTATGTTTTGGGCCTGTATTTTAAAAATACTCTAACACGGAGTAGACATGTACAGATCGCTTCTGGGACACAAAAATATCGATTTTTTTGGGTGTTCTGAGCCTGAATTTGAGATATAAACGGGTACAGAAGATGCATGCACATATCGACTTTGGACACCTAAAATATCGATTGATAGCATGTTTTAAGCCTGTATTTTAAAAACATTCTACAACTGAGTAGGCATGTGCATATTGCTTAAGGGACCCAAAAATATCGAATTTTCGGAGTTTTGAACCTGAATTTGAGATATAAACGGGTACAGAAGAAGCATGCACTTATCGACTTTTTACACTTAAAATATCGATTTTGAGCATGTTTGGGGTCTGTATCTTGAAAACATTCTAGCAAGGAGTAGGCATGTACAGATCGCTTCTGGGACCCAAAAATATCGAATTTTCTGGTGTTATGAACCAGAATTAGAGATATACACGGGTACAGAAGATGCATACACATATTGACTTTGGGCACATAAAATATAGATTTTCAGCATGTTTTGGGCCTATATTTTAAAAACACTCTATCACGGAGTATGCACGTACAGATCGCTTCTGGGACCCAAAAACATTGAATTTTCGTATGTTTTGAGCCTGAATTTGAGATATAAACGGGTACAGAAGATGCATGCACATATCGACTTTGGGCACCTAAAATATCGATTTGGAGCATCTTTTGGGCCTGTATTTTGAAAATACTCAAACACGGTGTAGACATGTACAGATCGCTTCTCGGACACAAAAATATCGATTTTTTGGGTGTTTTGAGCCTGAATTTGAGATATAAACGGGTACAGAAGATGCATGCACATATCGACTTTGGCACCCAAAATATCGATTTTTAGTATGTTTTGTGCGTATAATTTAAAAATATTCTAGCACTGAGTAGGCATGTACAGATCGCTTCTGGGACCCAAAAATATCGAATTTTCGGGGGTTTTGAGCCAGAATTTGGGATATAACCGTTTACGGAGAATGCATGCACATATCGACTTTTTGCACCTAAAATATCGATTTTGGGCATGTTTTGGGTCTGTATCTTGAAAACATTCTAGCAAGGAGTATGCACGTACAGATCGCTTCTGGGACCCAAAAATATCGAATTTTTGGGTGTTTTGAACCTGAATTTACGGTACAGACGGGTACAGAAGATGCATACACATATTGACATTGGGCACTTAAAATATAGATTTTCAGCATGTTTTGGGCCTGTATTTTGAAAATACTTTAACATGTAGTATGCACGTACAGATAGCTTCTGGAACCCAAAAATATCGAATTTTCGGGTGTTTTGACCCTGAATTTGGGATATAAACGGGTACAGAAGATGCATGCACATATCGACTTTGGGCACCTAACATATTGATTTTCTAGCATGTTTTGGGCCTGTATTTTAAAAATACACTAATACGGTGTAGGCATGTACAGATCGCTTTTGGGACTCAAAAATATCGATTTTTCGGGGGTTTTGAGCCAAAATTTGAGATATAAACAGGTACAGAAGATGCAATGACATATCGACTTTAAACACCTAAAATATCAATTTTTTAGCTTGTTTTGAGCCTATAATTTGAAAACATTCTAGCACTGAGTAGGCATGTACAGATCGCTACAGGGACCCAAAAATATTGAATTTTCGGGTGTTTTGAGCCTGAATTTAAGATATTAACGGGTACATAAGATGCATGCACATATCGACTTTTTGCACCTAAAATATCGATATTGAGCATGTTTTTGGTCTGTATCTTGAAAACATTCTAGCAAGGAGTAGGCATGTACAGATTGCTTTTTGGACCCAAAAATATCGAATTTTCAGGTGTTTTTAGCCTGAATTTGAGATATAAACGGATACAGAAGATGCATGGACATATCGACTTCGGGCACCTAAAATATCGATTTTTAGCATGTTTTGGGACTATATGTTGAAAATATTCTAGCACTGAGTAGGCATGTACAGATCGCTTATGGGACAAAAAATATCGAATTTTCGGATGTTTTGAGCCTAAATTTGGGATATAAACGGGTACAGAAGATACATACACATATTGACATTGGGCAAGTAAAATATCGATTTTCTTCATGTTTTGGGCCTGTTTTTTAAAAATACTCTAACACGGAGTAGGCATGTACAGATTGCTTCTAGGACCTAAAAATATTGAATTTTTGGGCGTTTTGAGCCTGAATTTGAGATATAAACGGGTACAGAAGATGCATCCACATATCAACTTTGGACACCTAAAATATTGATTTTTAGCATGTTTTGAGCCTATGTTTTGAAAACATTCTCGCACTGAGTTGGCATGTACAGATCGTTTCTGGGACCCAAAAATATTGAATTTTCGGGTGTTTTGAGCCTGAATATGAGATATAAACGGGTACTGAAGATAAATGCACATATCTACTTTTTGTACCTAAAATATCGATTTTATGCATGTTTTAATTCTGTATCTTTAAAACATTCTAGAAAGGAGTAGGCATGTACAGATCGCTTCTTGGACTCAAAAATATCGAATTTTCGGGTGTTTTGAGCATGAATTTGAGATATAAACGGGTAAAGAAGATGCATGTACATATCGACTTTGGACACCTAAAATATCGATTTTTTAGCATGTTTTGAGCCTATATTTTGAAAACATTCTCGCACTGAGTAGGCATGTACAGATCGCTTCTGGAATCCCGAAAATATTGAATTTTCGGGTGTTTTGAGCCTGAATTTGGGATATAACCGGGTACAGAGGATGCATACACATATTGACTTTGGGCACCTAAAATATCGATTTTTAGCATGTTTTGGGCCTGTATTTTAAAAACACTCTAACACGGAGTATGCACGTACAGATAGCTTCTAGGACCCAAAAATATCGAATTTTCGGGTGTTTTGAGCCTGAATTTGATATATAAACGGGTACAGAAGTTACATGAACATATTGACTTTGGGCACCTATAATATCGATTTTTAGCATGTTTTGGGTCTGTATCTTGAAAAGATTCTAGCAAGGATTAGGCATGTACAGATTGTTTTGGGGACCCAAAAATATTCAATTTTCGGGTGTTTTAGAATTAATTTGATATATAAACGGGTACTGAAGATACATGCACATATCGACTTTTTGATCCTAAAATATCGATTTTGTGCATGTTTTGGGTCTGTATCTTAAAAACATTCTAGAAAGGAGTAGGCATGTACAGATCGCTTATGTGACCCAAAAATATCTAATTTTCGGGTGTTTTGAGCCTGAATTTGAGATATAAACCGGTACAGAAGATGCATGCACATATCGACTTTGGGCACCTAACATATTGATTTTTAGCATGTTTTGGGCCTGTATTTTGAAAATACACTAACACGGAGTAGGCATGTACAGATCGCTTTTGGGACCCAAAAATATCGTTTTTTCGGGTGTTTTGAGCCTGAATTTGAGATATAAACGGGTACAGAAGATGCAATGACATATCGACTTTGGACACCTAAAATATCAATTTTTAGCATGTTTTGAGCCTATAATTTGAAAACATTCTAGCACTGAGTAGGCATGTACAGATCGTTTCAGGGACCCAAAAATATTGAATTTTCGGGTGTTTTGAGCCTGAATTTGAGATATTAACGGGTACAGAAGATGCATGCACATATCGACTTTTTGCACCTAATATATCGATTTTGAGCATGTTTTTGGTCTGTATCTTGAAAACATTTTAGCAAGGAGTAGGCATGTACAGATTGCATTTGGGACCCAAAAATATCGAATTTTCGGGTGTTTTAAGCCTGAATTTGAGATATAAACGGGTACAGAAGATGGTTGCACATATCGACTTCGGGCACCTAAAATATCGATTTTTAGCATGTTTTGGGACTATATGTTGAAAATATTCTAGCACTGAGTAGGCATGTACAGATCGCTACATGGACACAAAAATATAGAATTTTCTAGTGTTTTGAGCATGAATTTGAGATATAAACGAGTACAGAAGATGCATGCACATATCGACTTTGTGCACCAAAAATATAGATTTTTAGCATGTATTGGGCTTTTATTTTGAAAATATTCTAGCACTGAGTAGGCATGCACAGATCGCTTCTGGGACCCAAAAATACCGAATTTTTGGGAGTTTTGAGCCTGAATTTGAGATATAAACGGGTACAGTACAGAAGATGCATGCACATATCGACATTGGGCATCTAAAATATCGATTTTTAGCATGTTTTAGGTCTGTATCTTGAAAACATTCTAGCATTGCTTAGGCATGTACCGATCGCTTTTGGGACCCAAAAATATCGAATTTTCGGGTGTTTAGAGACTGAATTTGAGATATAAACGGGTACGGAAGATGCATGCACATATTGACTAAGGGCAGCTAAAATATCGATTTTCACCATGTTTTGGGCATGTATTTTGAAAATACTTAAACACGTAGTAGGCATATACAGATTGCATCTAAAACCCAAAAATATCGAATTTTCGGGTGTTTTGAGCCTTAATTTGAGATATAAACGGGTACTGAATATGCATGCACATATCGACTTTTTGCACCTAAAATATCGATTTTGAGCATGTTTTGGGTCTGTATCTTGAAAACATTCTAGCGTGGAGTAGGCATGTACAGATCGCTTATGTGACCCAAAAATATCTAATTTTCGGGTGTTTTGAGCCTGAATTTGAGATATAAACCGGTACAGAAGATGCATGCACATATCGACTTTGGGCACCTAACATATTGATTTTTAGCATGTTTTGGGCCTGTATTTTGAAAATACACTAACACGGAGTAGGCATGTACAGATCGCTTTTGGGACCCAAAAATATCGATTTTTCGGGTGATTTGAGCCTGAATTTGAGATATAAACGGGTACAGATGATTCACTGACATTTTGACTTTGGACACCTAAAATATCAATTTTTAGCATGTTTTGAGCCTATAATTTGAAAACATTCTGGCACTGAGTAGGCATGTACAGATCGTTTCAGGGACCCAAAAATATTGAATTTTCGGGTGTTTTGAGCCTGAATTTGAGATATTAACGGGTACAGAAGATGCATGCACATACCGACTTTTTGCACCTAATATATCGATTTTGAGCATGTTTTTGGTCTGTATCTTGAAAATTTTTTAGCAAGGAGTAGGCATATACAGATTGCATTTGCGACCCAAAAATATCAAATTTTCGGGTGTTTCAAGCCTGAATTTGGGATATAAACGGGTACAGAAGATACATACACATATTGATATTGGGCAAGTAAAATATCGGTTTTCTTCATGTTTTGGGCCTGTATTTTAAAAATACTCTAACACGGAGTAGGCATGTACAGATCGCTACAGGGACACAAAAATATCGAATTTTCTAGTGTTTTGAGCATGAATTTGAGATATAAACGAGTACAGAAGATGCATGCACATATCGACTTTGTGCACCAAAAATATCGATTTTTATCATATTTTGGGCCTGTATTTTTAAAACATTCTTTAACACGGAGTAGGCATGTACAGATCGCTTCTGGGACCCAACAATTTCGAATTTTCGGGTGTTTTGAGCATGAATTTGGGATATAAACGGGTCAAAAGATGTATGCACATATCGACTTTGGACACCTAAAATATTGATTTTTAGCATGTTTTAAGCCTATATTTTAAAACATTCTAGCACTGAGTAGACAAGTACAGATCGCTTCGGGGACCTAAGAATATTGAATTTTTGGGTGTTTTGAGCCTGAATTTGAGATATAAACGGGTACAGAAGATGCATGCACATATCGACTTTGGGCACCTAAAATATCGATTTTCAGCATGTTTTGGGCCTATATTTTGAAAGTACTTTAACACGGAGTAGGCATGTACAGATCGCTTCTGGAACCCAAAAATATTGACTTTTCGGGTGTATAGAGCTTGAATTTGAGATATAAACGGGTACTGAAGATACATGCACATATCGACTTTTAGCACCTAAATTATCGATTTTAAGCATGTTTTGGGTCTGTATCTTGAAAACATTCTAGCAAGGAGTAGGCATGTACAGATTGCTTCTGCGACCCAAAAATATCGAATTTTCAGGTGTTTTGAGCCTGAATTTGAAATATAAAAAACGCGTACAATAGAAGCATGCACATATCGACTTTGGGCACCCAAAATATCGATTTTAAGCATGTTTTGGACCTGTAATTTGAAAATACTCTAACACGGAGTAGGCATGTACAGATCAATTCTCGGACCCAAAAATATCGAATTTTCGGGTGTTTAGAGACTGAATTTGAGATATAAACGGGTACGGAAGATGCATGCACATTTCGACTTTGTGCACCAAAAATATAGATTTTTATCATGTTTTGGGCCTGTATTTTTAAAACATTCTCTAACACGGAGTAGGCATGTACAGATCTCTTCTTGGACCCAAAAATATCGAATTTTCGGGTGTTTTGAGCCTTAATTTGAGATATAAACGGGTACTGAATAAGCATGCACATATCGACTTTTTGCACCTAAAATATCGATTTTGAGCATGTTTTGGGTCTGTATCTTGAAAACATTCTAGGAAGGAGTAGGCATGTACAGATCGCTTATGTGACCCAAAAATATCTAATTTTCGGGTGTTTTGAGCCTGAATTTGAGATATAAACCGGTACAGAAGATGCATGCACATATCGACTTTGGGCACCTAACATATTGATTTTTAGCATGTTTTGGGCCTGTATTTTGAAAATACACTAACACTGAGTAGGCATGTACAGATCGCTTTTGGGACCCAAAAATATCGATTTTTCGGGTGTTTTGAGACTGAATTTGAGATATAAACGGGTACAGATGATTCACTGACATTTTGACTTTGGACACCTAAAATATCAATTTTTAGCATGTTTTGAGCCTATAATTTGAAAACATTCTAGCACTGAGTAGGCATGTACAGATCGTTTCAGGGACCCAAAAATATTGAATTTTCGGGTGTTTTGAGCCTGAATTTGAGATATTAACGGGTACAGAAGATGCATGCACATACCGACTTTTTGCACCTAATATATCGATTTTGAGCATGTTTTTGGTCTGTATCTTGAAAACATTTTACAAAGGAGTAGGCATATACAGATTGCATTTGCGACCCAAAAATATCAAATTTTCGGGTGTTTTGAGCCTGAATTTGAGATATAAACGGGTACAGAAGATGCTTGCACATATCGACTTCGGGCACCTAAAATATCGATTTTTAGCATGTTTTTGGACTATATGTTGAAAATATTCTAGCACTGAGTAGGCATGTACAGATCGCTTCTGGGACAAAAAATATCGTATTTTCGGATGTTTCAAGCCTGAATTTGGGATATAAACGGGTACAGAAGATACATACACATATTGACATTGGGCAAGTAAAATATCGGTTTTCTTCATGTTTTGGGCGTGTATTTTAAAAATACTCTAACACGGAGTAGGCATGTACAGATCGCTACAGGGACACAAAAATATCGAATTTTCTAGTGTTTTGAGCATGAATTTGAGATATAAACGAGTACAGAAGATGCATGCACATATCGACTTTGTGCACCAAAAATATCGATTTTTATCATATTTTGGGCCTGTATTTTTAAAACATTCTTTAACACGGAGTAGGCATGTACAGATCGCTTCTGGGACCCAACAATTTCGAATTTTCGGGTGTTTTGAGCATGATTTTGGGATATAAACGGGTCAAAAGATGTTTGCACATATTGACTTTGGACACCTAAAATATTGATTTTTAGCATGTTTTAAGCCTATATTTTAAAACATTCTAGCACTGAGTAGACAAGTACAGATCGCTTCGGGGACCTAAGAATATTGAATTTTTGGGTGTTTTGAGCCTGAATTTGAGATATAAACGGGTACAGAAGATGCATGCACATATCGACTTTGGGCACCTAAAATATCGATTTTCAGCATGTTTTGGGCCTATATTTTGAAAGTACTTTAACACGGAGTAGGCATGTACAGATCGCTTCTGGAACCCAAAAATATTGACTTTTCGGGTGTATAGAGCTTGAATTTGAGATATAAACGGGTACTGAAGATACATGCACATATCGACTTTTAGCACCTAAATTATCGATTTTAAGCATGTTTTGGGTCTGTATCTTGAAAACATTCTAGCAAGGAGTAGGCATGTACAGATTGCTTCTGCGACCCAAAAATATCGAATTTTCAGGTGTTTTGAGCCTGAATTTGAAATATAAAAAACGCGTACAATAGAAGCATGCACATATCGACTTTGGGCACCCAAAATATTGATTTTAAGCATGTTTTGGACCTGTAATTTGAAAATACTCTAACACGGAGTAGGCATGTACAGATCAATTCTCGGACCCAAAAATATCGAATTTTCGGGTGTTTTGAGCCTGAATTTGAGATATAAACGGGTACAGAGCATGCATGCACATTTCGACTTTGGGCACCCAAAATATCGATTTTTAGCATGTTTTGAGCCAATATCTTGAAATTATTCTAGCACTGAGTAGGCATGTACAGATCTCTTCTTGGACCCAAAAATATCTAATTTTCGGGTGTTTTGAGCCTGAATTTGAGATATAAACGTGTACAGAAGATGCATGCACATATCGACATTGGGCACATAAAATATCGATTTTTAGCATGTATTGGGCTTTTATTTTGAAAATATTCTAGCACTGAGTAGGCATGCACAGTTCGCTTCTGGGACCCAAAAATACCGAATTTTTGGGAGTTTTGAGCCTGAATTTGAGATATAAACGGGTACAGTACAGAAGATGCATGCACATATCGACATTGGGCATCTAAAATATCGATTTTTAGCATGTTTTAGGTCTGTATCTTGAAAACATTCTAGCATTGCTTAGGCATGTACAGATCGCTTTTGGGACCTAAAAATATCGAATTTTCGGGTGTTTAGAGACTGAATTTAAGATATAAACGGGTACGGAAGATGCATGCACATATTGACTAAGGGCAGCTAAAATATCGATTTTCAGCATGTTTTGGGCATGTATTTTGAAAATACTTAAACACGGAGTAGGCATATACTGATTGCATCTAAAACCCAAAAATATCGAATTTTCGGGTTTTTTGAGCCTTAATTTGAGATATAAACGGGTACTGAATATGCATGCACATATCAACTTTTTGCACCTAAAATATCGATTTTGGGCATGTTTTGGGTCTGTATCTTGAAAACATTCTAGCGTGGAGTAGGTATATACAGGTCGCTTCTGGGACCAAAAAATATCGAATTTTCGCGTGTTTTGAGCCTGAATTTGAGATATAAACGAGTTCAGAAGATGCATGCACATATCGACTTGGGACACTTAAAATATAAATTTTTAGCATGTTGTAAACCTATATTTTAAAAACATTCTAGCACTGAGTAGATATGTACAGATCGGTTCAGGAACCTACAACTATTGAATATTGGGGAGTTTTGAGCCTGAATTTGAGATATAAACCGGTACTGAAGATACATGCACATATCGACTTTTTGCTCCTAAATTATCGATTTTGAGCATGTTTTGGGTCTGTATCTTGAAAACATTCAAGCAAGGAGTAGGCATGTACAGATTGCTTCTGGGATCCAAAAATATCGAATTTTCGGGTGTTTTGAGCCTGAATTTGAAATATAAAAATCGCGTACAGAAGATGAATGCACATATCGACTTTGGGCACCCAAAATATTGATTTTGAGCATGTTTTGGACCTGTATTTTGAAAATACTCTAACACGGAGTAGGCATGTACAGATCGCTTCTGGGACCCAAAAATATTGAATTTTTGGGTGTTTTGAGCCTGAATTTGAGATATAAACGGGTATTGAATATACATGCACATATCGACTTTTTGAACCTAAAATATCGATTTTCAGCATGTTTTGGGTAGGTATTTTCAAAATACTCTAACACGGAATAGGCATGTACAGATTGCTTCTGGGACCTAAAAATATCAAATGTTCGGGTATTTTGAGCCTGAATTTGAGATATAATCGGGTACAGAAGATGCATGCACATATCGACTTTGGGAGCCTAAAATATCGATTTTCAGCATATTTTAGGCCTGTATTTTAAAGTACTCTAACACTGAGTAGGCATGTACAGATCGCTTCTGGGACCCAAAAATATCGAATTTTCGGGTATTTTGAGCCTGAATTTGAGATATAAACGGGTACAGAAGATGCATGCACTTATCGACTATGGGCAACTAAAATATCGATTTTCAGCATGTTTTGGGCATGTATTTTGAAAATACTCTAACACGGAGTATGCATGTACAGATCGCTTCTGGGACCCAAAAATAACGAATTTTCGAGTGTTTTCAGCTTGAATTTGAGATATAAACGGGTACAGAACATGCATGCACTTATTGACTTGGGACACCTAAAATATCGATTTTTAGCATGTTTTGAGCCTATATTTTGAAAACATTCTAGGACTGAGTAGGCATGTACAGATCGCTTCTGGAACCCAAAAATATGGAATTTTTGGGAGTTTTGAGCCTAAATTTGATATGTAAACAGGTAATGAAGATGCATAATCATATCGACTCTTTGGACCTAAAATATCGATTTTGAGCATGTTTTGGGTCTGTATTGTGAAAATACTCTAACAAGAAGTAGGCATGTACAGATCGCTTCTGGGACACAAAAATATCGAATTTTCGGGTGTTTTGAGCCTGAATTTGAGATATAAACGGGTACAGAAGATGTATGCACATATCGACTTTGGGCACCTAAAATATAGATTTTTAGCTTGTTTTGGGCCTATATTTTAAAAATATTCTATTACTTAGTAGGCATGTACAGATCGCTTCTGGAACCAAAAATATCGAATTTTCGTGTGTTTTGAGCCTGCATTTGAGATATATACGGGTACAGAAGATGCATGCACACATCGACTTTGGGCACCCAAAATATCGATTTTCAGCATGTTTTGGGCATGTATTTTGAAAATACTCTTACACGAAGTAGGAATGTACAGATATCTTCTGTGACACAATAATATCTAATTTTCGGGTGTTTTGAGCCTGAATTTGGGATATAAACGGGTAAAGAAGATGCATGCACATATCGACTTTGGACACCTAAATTATCGATTTTTAGCATGTTTTGGGCCTATATTTTGAAAATACTCTAGCACTCAGTAGGCATGTACAGATCGCTTCTGGGACCCAAAAATATCTAATTTTCGGGTGTTTTGAGCCTGAATTGAGGATATAAACGGGTACAGAAGATGCATACACATATTGACTTTGGGCACCTCAAATATCGATTTTCAGCATGTTTTGGGCCTATATTTTGAAAAGATTCTAGCACTGAGTAGGCATGTACAGATCGCTTCTGGGACCCAAAAATATTGAATTTTCCGTCGTTTTGAGCCTGAATTTGAGATATAAACGGGTACTGAAGATGCATGCAGATATCAATTTTCGGCACCCAAAATATCGATTTTGAGCATGTTTTGAGTCTGTATTGTGAAAATACTCTAACACAGAGTAGGCATGTACAGATCGCTTCTGGGACCCAAAAATATCTAATTTTCGGGTGTTTTGAGCCTGAATTTAGGATATAAACGGGTACAGAAGATGCATACACATATTGACTTTGGGCACCTCAAATATCGATTTTCAGCATGTTTTGGGCCTATATTTTGAGAAGATTCTAGCACTGAGTAGGCATGTACAGATCGCTTCTGAGAAACAAAAATATTGAATTTTCCGTCGTTTTGAGTCTGAATTTGAGATATAAACGGGTACTGAAGATGCATGCAGATATCAATTTTCGGCACCCAAAATATCGATTTTTAGCATGTTTTGGGCCTATATTTTGAAAATACTCTAACACAGAGTAGGCATGTACAGATCGCTTCTGGGACCCAAAAATATCTAATTTTCGGGTGTTTTGAGCATGAATTTGAGATATAAACGGGTACAGAAGATGCATGCACATTTTGACTATGTGGGGCTAAAATATCGATTTTCAGCATGTTTTGGGCCTGTATTTTGAAAATACTCTATCACGGAATAGGCATGTACAGATTGCATCTGGGGCCCAAAAACATCGAATTTTCGGGAATTTTGAGCCTGAATTTGAGATATAATCGGGTACAGAAGATTCATGCTAATATCCACTTTGGGCACCTAAAATATCGATTTTCAGCATGTTTTGGGCCTGTATTTTGAAAGTACTCTAACACGGAGTAGGCATGTACAGATCGCTTCTGGGACCCAAAAATCTCGAATTTTCGGGTGTTTTGAGCCTGAATTTGAGATATAAACGGGTACAGAAGATGCATGCACATATCGACTTTGGGCACCTAAAATATCGATTTTCAGCATCTTTTATGGGCTGTATTTTGAAAGTACTCTAACACAGAGTAGGGATGTACAAATCGCTTCTGGGACACAAAAATATTAAATTTTCGGGTGTTTTGAGCCTGAATTTGAGATAAAAACGGGTACATCATACGCATGCACATATCGACATTGGGCACCTATAATATCGATTTTTAGCTTGTTTTGGGCCTATATTTTAAAAATATTCTATCACTGAATAGGCATGTACAGATCGCTTCTGTGACCCAAAAATATCGAATTTTTGTTTGTTTCGTGCCAGAATTTAGGATATAAACGGGTACAGAAGATGCATGCACATATCGACTATGTGGAGCTAAAATATCGATTTTCAGCATATTTTGGGCATGTATTTTGAAAGTACTCTAACACGGAGTAGGCATGTACAGATCGCTTCTGGGACCCAAAAATCTCAAATTTTCAGGGGTTTTGAGCCTGAATTTGAGATATAAACGGGTACAGAAGATGCATGCACATATCGACTTTGGGCACCTAAAATATCGATTTTCAGCATGTTTTATGGCCTGTATTTTGAAAGTACTCTAACACGGAGTAGGCATGTACAGATTGCTTCTGGGACCCAAAAATCTCAAATTTTCGGGTGTTTTGAGCCTGAATTTGAGATATAAACAGGTACATCATATGATGCACATATCGACATTGGGCACCTATAATATCGATTTTTAGCTTGTTTTGGGCCTATATTTTAAAAATATTCTAGCACTGAGTAGGCATGTACAGATAGCTTCTGTGACCCAAAAATATCGAATTTTCGGGTGCTTTGATCCAGAATTTGGGATATAAACGGGTACAAAAGATGTATGCACATATCGACTTTGGACACGTAAAATATCGATTTTTAGCATATTTTAAGCCTATATTTTGAAAACATTCTAGCACTAAGTAGACATGTACAGATCGCTTCGGGGACCCAAAAATATTGAATTTTTGGGTGTTTTTAGCCTGCATTTGAGATATTAACAGTGACTGAAGATGCATGCACATATCGACTTTTTGCACCTAAAATATCGATTTTGAGCATATTTTGGGTCTGTATCGTGAAAACATTCTAGCACTGAGTAGGCATGTACAGATCGCTTCTGGGACCCAAAAATATTGAATTTTTCGTCGTTTTTAGCCTAAATTTGAGATATAAACGGGTACTGAAGATGCATGCAGATATCAACTTTGGGTACCCAAAATATCGATTTTTAGCATGTTTTGGGCCTGTATTTTGTAAATACTCTAACACGGAATAGGCATATACAGATTGCTTCTTGGACCCAAAAATATCGAATTTTCGGGTTTTTTCAGCCTGAATTTGAGATATAAACGGGTACAGAAGATGCATGCACATATCGACTATGGGTAGCTAAAATATCGATTTTCAGCATGTTTTGGGCATGTATTTTGAAAGTACTCTAACACGGAGTAGGCATGCACAGATCGCTTCTGGGACCCAAAAATATCAAATTTTCGGGTTTTTTCAGCCTGAATTTGAGATATAAACGGGTACAGAAGATGCATGCACATATCGACTATGGGCAGCTAAAATATCGATTTTCAGCATGTTTTGGGCATGTATTTTGAAAACATTCTAGCACTGAGTAGGCATGTACAGATCGCTTTTGGAACCCAAAAATATTGAATTTTCGGGTGTTTTGAGCCTGAATTTGATATGTAAACAGGTAATAAAGATGCATGCAGATATCGACTCTTTGCACCAAAAATATCGATTTTGAGCATGTTTTGGGCCTGTATTTTGAAAATACTCTAACAAGGAGTAGGTATGTACAGATCGCTTTAGTGACCCAAAAATATCGAATTTTCGGGTATTTTGAGCCTGAATTTGAGATATAATCGGGTACAGAAAATGCATGCTCATATCCACTTTGGGCACTTAAATATCGATTTTTAGCATTTTTTATGGTCTGTATTTTGAAAGTACTCTAACACGGAGTAGTCATGTACAGATCGCTTCTGGGACCCAAAAATATTAAATGTTCGGGTGTTTTGAGCCTGAATTTGAGATATAAACGGGTACAGAAGATGCGTGCACATATCGACTATGGGCAGCTAAAATATCGATTTTTAGCATGTTTTGGGCATGTATTTTGAAAATACTCAAATACGGAGTAGGCATATACAGATCGCTTCTGGGACCCAAAAATATAGAATTTTCGGGTGTTTTGAGCCTAAATTTGAGATATAAACGGGTACAGAACATGCATGCACATATCGACTTGGGACACATTAAATATCGATTTTTAGCATGTTTTAAGCCTATATTTTCAAAACAATCTAGCACTGAGTAGGCATGTACAGATCGCTTCTGGGACCCAAAAATACCGAATTTTCGGGTGTTTTGAGCCTGAATTTGAGATATAAATGAATACTGAAGATGCATGCACATATCGACTTTTTGCACCAAATATATCGATTTTGAGCATGTTTTGGGTCTGTATCTTTAAAACATTTTACGAAGGAGTAGGCGTGTACATATTGCTTCTGGGACCCAAAAATATCTAATTTTCAGGTATTTTCAGCCTGAATTTGAGATATAAACGGGTACAGAAGATGCATGCACTTATAGACTTTGGGCACCCAAAATATCGATTTTTAGTATGTTTTGGGCCTATATTTTAAAAATAGTCTATTACTGAGTAGGCATGTACAGATCGCTTGTCTGATCCAAAAATATCGAATTTTCGGGTGTTTTGAGCCTGAATTTGAGATATAAACGGGTACAGAAGATGCATGCACATATCGACTATGTGGAGTTAAAATATCGATTTTCAGCATGTTTTGGGCCTGAATTTTGAAAATACTCTAATACGGAGTAGGCATGTACAGATCGCCTCTGGGACCCAAAAATCTCGAATTTTCGGGTGTTTTGAGTCTGAATTTGAGATATAAATGGGTACAGAAGATACATGCACATATCGACTTTGGGCACCTAAATTATCGATTTTTAGCATGTTTTAAGCCTATATTTTGAAAACATTCTAGCACTGAGTAGGCATGTACAGATCGCTTCTGGTTCATAACAAAATTGAATTTTCCGTCAATTTGAGCCTGAATTTGAGATATAAACGGGTACTGAAGATGCATGCAGATATCAACTTTCGGCACCCAAGATATCGATATTTAACATGTTTTGGACCTTTATTTTGAAAATACTCTAACACAGAGTAGGCATGTACAGATCGCTTCTGGGACCCAAAAATATCGAATTTTCGGGTGTTTTGAGCCTGAATTTGGGATATAAACGGGTACAGAAGATGCATGCACATATCGACTATGGGCAGCTAAAATATCGATTTTCAGCATGTTTTGGGCATGTATTTTGAAAACATTCTAGCACTGAGTAGGCATGTACAGATCGCTTTTGGAACCCAAAAATATTGAATTTTCGGGTGTTTTGAGCCTGAATTTGATATGTAAACAGGTAATAAAGATGCATGCAGATATCGACTCTTTGCACCAAAAATATCGATTTTGAGCATGTTTTGGGCCTGTATTTTGAAAATACTCTAACAAGGAGTAGGCATGTACAGATCGCTTTAGTGACCCAAAAATATCGAATTTTCGGGTATTTTGAGACTGAATTTGAGATATAATCGGGTACAGAAAATGCATGCTCATATCCACTTTGGGCACTTAAATATCGATTTTTAGCATTTTTTATGGTCTGTATTTTGAAAGTACTCTAACACGGAGTAGGCATGTACAGATCGCTTCTGGGACCCAAAAATATTAAATGTTCGGGTGTTTTGAGCCTGAATTTGAGATATAAACGGGTACAGAAGATGCGTGCACATATCGACTATGGGCAGCTAAAATATCGATTTTTAGCATGTTTTGGGCATGTATTTTGAAAATACTCAAATACGGAGTAGGCATATACAGATCGCTTCTGGGACCCAAAAATATAGAATTTTCGGGTGTTTTGAGCCTAAATTTGAGATATAAACGGGTACAGAACATGCATGCACATATCGACTTGGGACACATTAAATATCGATTTTTAGCATGTTTTAAGCCAATATTTTCAAAACAATCTAGCACTGAGTAGGCATGTACAGATCGCTTCTGGGACCCAAAAATACCGAATTTTCGGGTGTTTTGAGCCTGAATTTGAGATATAAATGAATACTGAAGATGCATGCACATATCGACTTTTTGCACCAAATATATCGATTTTGAGCATGTTTTGGGTCTGTATCTTTAAAACATTTTACGAAGGAGTAGGCGTGTACATATTGCTTCTGGGACCCAAAAATATCTAATTTTCAGGTATTTTCAGCCTGAATTTGAGATATAAACGGGTACAGAAGATGCATGCACTTATAGACTTTGGGCACCCAAAATATCGATTTTTAGTATGTTTTGGGCCTATATTTTAAAAATAGTCTATTACTGAGTAGGCATGTACAGATCGCTTGTCTGATCCAAAAATATCGAATTTTCGGGTGTTTTGAGCCTGAATTTGAGATATAAACGGGTACAGAAGATGCATGCACATATCGACTATGTGGAGTTAAAATATCGATTTTCAGCATGTTTTGGGCCTGAATTTTGAAAATACTCTAATACGGAGTAGGCATGTACAGATCGCCTCTGGGACCCAAAAATCTCGAATTTTCGGGTGTTTTGAGTCTGAATTTGAGATATAAACGGGTACAGAAGATACATGCACATATCGACTTTGGGCACCTAAATTATCGATTTTTAGCATGTTTTAAGCCTATATTTTGAAAACATTCTAGCACTGAGTAGGCATGTACAGATCGCTTCTGGTTCATAACAAAATTGAATTTTCCGTCAATTTGAGCCTGAATTTGAGATATAAACGGGTACTGAAGATGCATGCAGATATCAACTTTCGGCACCCAAGATATCGATATTTAACATGTTTTGGACCTTTATTTTGAAAATACTCTAACACAGAGTAGGCATGTACAGATCGCTTCTGGGACCCAAAAATATCGAATTTTCGGGTGTTTTGAGCCTGAATTTGGGATATAAACGGGTACAGAAGATGCATACACATATTGACTTTGGGCACCTCAAATATCGATTTTCAGCATGTTTTGGGCCTGTATTTTGAAAATACTCTAACACGGAATAGGCATTTACAGATTGCTTCTGGGGCACAAAAATATCGAATTTTCGGGAATTTTGTGCCTGAATTTGAGATATAATCGGGTACAGAAGATGCATGCACATATCGACTATGTGGAGGTAAAATATCAATTTTCAGCATGTTTTAAGCATGTATTTTGAAAATAATCTAACACGGAGTAGGCATGTACAGATTGCTTCTGGCACCCAAAAATATCGAATTTTCGGGTGTTTTGAGCCTGAATTTGGGATATAAACGGGTACAGAAGATGCATGCTCGTATCCACTTTGGGCACCTAAAATATCGATTTTTAGCATGTTTTGGGCCTGTATTTTGAAAGTACTCAAACACGGAGTAGGCATGTACAGATCGCTTCTGGGACCCAAAAATATCGAATTTTCGGTTGTTTTGAGCTGAATTTGGGATATAAACGGGTACAGAAGATGCATGCACATATCGACTATGTGGAGCTAAAATATCGATTTTCAGCATGTTTTGGACATGTATTTTGAAAATACTCTAACACGGAGTAAGCATGTACAGATCGCTTCTGGGACCCAAAAATATTAAATTTTCGGGTATTTTGAGCCTGAATTTGAGATATAAACGGGTACAGCATATGCATACACATATCGACTTTGGGCTCCTAAAATATCGATTTTCAGCATTTTTTTGGCCTGTATTTTGAAAATACTCTAACACGAAGTAGGCATGTACAGATCGCTTCTGGGACCCAAAAATATGGAATTTTCAGGTATTTTGAGCCTGCATTTGAGATATAAACGAGTACTGAAGATGCATGCACATTTTGACTTTTTGCACTTAAAATATCGATTTTGAGCATATTTTGGGTCTGTATCTTGAAAACATTCTAGCAAAGAGTAGGCATGTACAAGTCGCTTCTGGGACCCAAAAATATCGAATTTTTGGGTGTTATGAGCCTGAATTTGAGATATAAACGGGTACAGAAGATGCATGCACATATCGACTTTGGACACCTAAATTATCGATTTGTAGTATGTTTTGAGCCTATATTTTGAAAACATTCTAGCACTGAGTAGGCATGTACAGATCGCTTTTGGGACCCAAAAATATTGAATTTCCCGTTGTTTTGAGCCTGGTATTTCATATATAAACGTGTACAGAAGATGCATGCACATATCGACTATGGGCAGCTAAAATATCGATTTTCAGCATGTTTTTGGCATGTATTTTGAAAATACTCAAACACGGAGTAGGCATATACAGATCGCTTCTGGGACCCAAAAATATCGAATTTTCGGGAGTTTTGAGCCTAAATTTGAGATATAAACGGGTACAGAACATGCATGCACATATCGTCTTTAAGGCACCCAAAATATCGATTTTGAGCATGTTTTGGGACTGTATTTTGAAAATACACTACCACGAAGTAGTCATGTACAGATCGCTGCGGGGACCCAAAACTATTGAATTTTCCGTGGTTTTGAGCCTGAATTTGAGATATAAACGGGTACTGAAGATGCATGCAAATATCAACTTTGTGCACCCAAAATATCGATTTTAGCATGTTTTGGGCCTATATTTTGAAAATACTCTAACACAGAGTAGGCATGTACAGATGGCTTCTGGGACCCAAAAATATCGAATTTACGGGTGTTTTGAGCATGAATTTGGGATATAAACGGGTACAGAAGATGCATGCACTTATCGACTATGGGCAGCTAAAATATCGATTTTTAGCATATTTTGGGCATGTATTTTGAGCCTGAATTTGATATGTAAACAGGTAATGAAGATGCATGCACATATCGACTCTTTGCACCTAAAATATCGATTTTGAGCATGTTTTGGGTCTGTATTGTGAAAATACTCTAACAAGAAGTAGGCATGTACATATCGCTTCTGGGACACAAAAATATCGAATTTTCGGGTGTATTGAGCCTGAATTTGAGATATAAACGGGTACAGAAGATGCATGCACATATCGACTTTGGGCACCTAAAATATCGATTTTCAGCTTGTTTTGGGCCTATATTTTAAAAATATTCTATTACTGAGTAGGCATGTACAAATCGCTTGTCTGATCCAAAAATATCGAATTTTCTGGTGTTTTGAGCCTGAATTTGAGATATAACCGGGTACAGAAGATGCATGCACATATCGACTATGTGGAGCTAAAATATCGATTTTATAGCATGTTTTGGGCCTGAATTTTGAAAATACTCTAACACGGAGTAGGCATGTACAGATCGCTTCTGGCACCCAAAAATCTAGAATTTTCGGTGTTTTGAGTCTGAATTTGAGATATAAACGGGTACAGAAGATACATGCACATATCGACTTTGGGCACCTAAATTATCGATTTTCAGCATGTTTTGGGCCTGTATTTTGAAAGCACTCTAACACGAAGGTTGCATGTACAGATTGCTTCTGGGGCCCAAAAACATCGAATTTTCGGGAATTTTGAGCCTGAATTTGAAATATAATCGGGTACAGAAGATGCATGCTCATATCCACTTTGGGCACCTAAAGTATCGATTTTTAGGATGTTTTGGGCCTGTATTTTGAAAGAACTCAAACACGGAGTAGACATGTACAGATCGCTTCTGTGACCCAAAAATATCGAATTTTCGGTTGTTTTGAGCCTGAATTTGGGATATAAACGGGTACAGAAGATGCATGCACATATCGACTAAGTGGAGCTAAAATATCGATTTTCAGCATGTTTTGGGCATGTATTTTGAAAATACTCTAACACGGACTAGGCATGTACAGATCGCTTCTGGCACCCAAAAATCTCGAATTTTCGGGTGTTTTGAGCCTGAATTTGAGATATAAACGGGTACAGAAGATGCATGCGCATATCGACTTTGGGCTCCTAAAATATCGATTTTCAGCATGTTTTACGGCCTGTATTTTGAAAGTACTCTAACACGGAGTAGGCATGTACAGATCGCTTCTGGGACCCAAAAATATTAAATTTTCGGGTATTTTGAGCCTGAATTTGAGATATAAACGGGTACAGCATATGCATGCACATATCGACATTGGGCACCTATAATATCGATTTTTAGCTTGTTTTGGGCCTATATTTTGAAAATATTCTTTCACTGAGTAGGCATGTACAGATAGCTTCTGTGACCCAAAAATATCGAATTTTCGGGTGTTTTGAGCCGAAATTTGGAATATAAACGGGTACAAAAGATGTATGCACATATCGACTTTGGACACGTAAAATATCGATTTTCAGCATGTTTTAAGCCTATATTTTGAAAACATTCTAGCACTAAGTAGACATGTACAGATCGCTTCGGGGACCAAAAAATATTAAATTTTTGGGTATTTTGAGCCTGAATTTTGGATATAAAAGGGTACAGAACATGAATACACATATTGACTTTGGGCACCTCAAATATCGATTTTCAGCATGTTTTTGGCCTGTATTTTGAAAATACTCTAACACGAAGTAGGCATGTACAGATCGCTTCTGGGACCCAAAAATATTGAATTTTCGGGTATTTTGAGCCTGCATTTGAGATATAAACGAGTACTGAAGATGCATGCACATATCGACTTTTTGCTCTTAAAATATCGATTTTGAGCATATTTTGGGTCTGTATCTTGAAAACATTCTAGCCAAGAGTAGGCATGTACAATTCGCTTCTGGGCCCCAAAAATATCGAATTTTTGGGTGTTATGAGCCTGAATTTGAGATATAAACGGGTACAGAAGATGCATGCACATATCTACTTTGGACACCTAAATTATCGATTTGTAGCATGTTTTGAGCCTATATTTTGAAAACATTCTAGCACTGAGTAGGCATGTACAGATCGCTTTTAGGACCCAAAAATATTGAATTTCCCGTTGTTTTGAGCCTGGTATTTCATATATAAACGTGTACAGAAGATGCATGCACATATCGACTATGGGCAGCTAAAATATCGATTTTTAGCATGTTTTGAGCCTATATTTTGAAAACATTCTAGCACTGAGTAGGCATGTACAGATCGCTTCTTGGACCCAAAAATATCAAATTTTCGGGTGTTTTGAATCTGAATTTGAGATATAAACGGATACAGATGATGCATGCACATATCGTCTTTAAGGCACCCAAAATATCGATTTTGAGCATGTTTTGGGCCTATATTTTGAAAATACACTAACACGAAGTAGTCATGTACAGATCGCTGTGGGGACCCAAAACTATTGAATTTTCCGTGGTTTTGAGCCTGAATTTGAGATATAAACGGGTACTGAAGATTCATGCAGATATCAACTTTGGGCACCCAAAATATCGATTTTAGCATGTTTTGGGCCTATATTTTGAAAATACTCTAACACAGAGTAGGCATGTACAGATCGCTTCTGGGACCCCAAAATATCGAAATTTCGGGTGTTTTGAGACTGAATTTGAGAAAGAAACGGGAACAGAAGATGCATGCACATATCGACAATGTGGAGCAAAAATATCGATTTTCAGCATGTTTTGGGCATGTATTTTGAATATACTCTAACACGGAGTAGGCATGTACAGATCGCTTCTGGGACCCAAAAATATCGAATTTTCGGGTGTTTTGAGCCTGAATTTGAGATATAAACGGGTACAGAGGATGCATGTACATATCGACTTTGGGTACCTAAAATATCGATTTTCAGCATGTTTTGGGCTTGTATTTTGAAAGTACTCTAACACGGAGTAGGCATGTACAGATCTCTTCTGGTATCCAAAAATATCGAGTTTTCGGGTGATTTGAGCCTGAATTTGAGATATAAACGGGTACAGAAGATACATGTACATATCGACTATGGGCACCTAAAATATCGATTTTGAGCATATTTTGGGCCTCTATTTTGAAAATATTCTAACACGGAGTAGGCATGTACAGATCGCTTCTGGGACCCAAAAATATCGAATTTTCGGGTGTTTTCAGCCTGAATTTGAGATATAAACGGGTGCAGAAGATGCATGCACATATCGACTTTGGGCACCTAAAATATTGATTTTCAGCATGTTTTATGGCCTGTATTTTTAAAGTACTCTAACACTGAGTAGGCATGTATACCAGATCGCTTCTGGGACCAAATAATACCGAATTTTCGGGTGTTTAGAGCCTGAATTTAAGATATAAACGGGTACAGAAGAAGCATGCACATATTGACAATGGGCACCTAAAATATCGATTTTCAGCATGTTTTGGGCATGTATTTTGAAAATACTTAAACACGGAGTAGGCATATACAGATTGCATCTAGGACCCAAAAATATCGAATTTTCGAGTGTTTTGAGCTTGAATTTGAGATATAAACGGGTACAGAACATACTTATTTACTTGGGACACCAAAAATATCGATTTGTAGTATGTTTTAAGCCTGTATTTTGGAAACATTCTAGCACTGAGTAGGCATGTACAGATCACTTCTGGAACCCCAAAAAATTGAATTTTCGGGTGTTTTAAACCTGAATTTGATATGTAAACAGGTAATGAAGATGCATGCACATATCGACTCTTTGCACCTAAAATATCGATTTTCAGCATGTTTTGGGTCTGTATTGTGAAAATACTCTAACAAGAAGTAGGCATGTACATATTGCTTCTGGGACACAAAAATATCGAATTTTTGGGTGTTTTGAGCCTGAATTTGAGATATAAACGGGTACAGAAGATTCATGACCATATCGACTTTGGGCACCTCAAATATCGATTTTTAGCTTGTTTTGGGCCTATATTTTAAAAATATTCTATTACTGAGTAGGCATGTACAGATCGCTTGTCTGATCCAAAAATATCGAATTTTCTGGTGTTTTGAGCCTGAATTTGAGATATAAACGGGTACAGAAGATGCATGCACATATCGACTATGTGGAGCTAAAATATCGATTTTCAACATGTTTTGGGCCTGAATTTTGAAAATACTCTAACACGGAGTAGGCATGTACAGATCGCTTCTGGGACCCAAAAATCTCGAATTTTCGGGTGTTTTGAGTCTGAATTTGAGATATAAACGGGTTCAGAAGATGCATGCACATATCGACTTTGGGCACCTAAATTATCGATTTTTAGCATGTTTTGAGCCTATATTTTGAAAACATTCTAGCACTTAGTAGGCATATACAGATCGCTTCTGGGACATAACAAAATTGAATTTTCCGTCAATTTGAGCCTGAATTTGAGATATAAACGGGTACTGAAGATGCATGCAGATATCAACTTTCGGCACCCAAGATATCGATATTTAACATGTTTTGAACCTATATTTTGAAAATATTCTAACACAGAGTAGGCATGTACAGATCTCTTCTGGGACCCAAAAATATCGAATTTTCTGGTGTTTTGAGCCTGAATTTGGGATATAAACGGGTACAGAAGATGCATACACATATTGACTTTGGGCACCTCAAATATCGATTTTCAGCATGTTTTGGGCCTATATTTTAAAAATATTCTATTACTGAGTAGGCATGTACAGATCGCTTGTCTGATCCAAAAACATCGAATTTTCGGGAATTTTGAGCCTGAATTTGAGATATAATCGGGTACAGAAGATGCATGCACACATCGACTATGTGGAGGTAAAATATCAATTTTCAACATGTTTTGGGCATGTATTTTAAAAATACTCTAACACGGAGTAGGCATGTACAGATCGCTTCTGGCACCCAAAAATCTCGAATTTTCGGGAGTTTTGAGCCTGAATTTGAGATATAAACGGGTACAGAAGATGCATGCACATATCGACTTTGGGCACCTAAAATATCGATTTTTAGCATGTTTTGTGCCCATATTTTGAAATCATTCTAGCACTGAGTAGGCATGTACAGATCGCTTCTGAGACCCAAAAATATTGAATTTTCCGTCGGTTTAAGCCTGAATTTGAGATATAAACGGGTACTGAAGATGCATGCAGATATCAACTTTTGGCACCCAAGATATCGATATTTAGCATGTTTTTGGCCTATATTTTGAAAATACTCTAACACAGAGTAGGCATGTACAGATCGCTTCTGGGACACAAAAATATCGATTTTTCGGGTGTTTTGAGCCTGAATTTGGGATATAAACGGGTACAGAAGATTCATGAACATATCGACTTTGGGCACCTCAAATATCGATTTTTAGCTTGTTTTGGGCCTATATTTTAAAAATATTCTATTACTGAGTAGGCATGTACAGATCGCTTGTCTGATCCAAAAATATCGAATTTTCTGGTGTTTTGAGCCTGAATTTGAGATATAAACGGGTACAGAAGATGCATGCACATATCGACTATGTGGAGCTAAAATATCGATTTTCAGCATGTTTTGGGCATGTATTTTGAATATACTCTAACACGGAGTAGGCATGTACAGATCGCTTCTGGGACCCAAAAATATCGAATTTTCGGGTGTTTTGAGCCTGAATTTGAGATATAAACGGGTACAGAGGATGCATGTACATATCGACTTTGGGTACCTAAAATATCGATTTTCAGCATGTTTTGGGCTTGTATTTTGAAAGTACTCTAACACGGAGTAGGCATGTACAGATCTCTTCTGGTATCCAAAAATATCGAGTTTTCGGGTGATTTGAGCCTGAATTTGAGATATAAACGGGTACAGAAGATACATGTACATATCGACTATGGGCACCTAAAATATCGATTTTGAGCATATTTTGGGCCTCTATTTTGAAAATATTCTAACACGGAGTAGGCATGTACAGATCGCTTCTGGGACCCAAAAATATCGAATTTTCGGGTGTTTTCAGCCTGAATTTGAGATATAAACGGGTGCAGAAGATGCATGCACATATCGACTTTGGGCACCTAAAATATTGATTTTCAGCATGTTTTATGGCCTGTATTTTTAAAGTACTCTAACACTGAGTAGGCATGTATACCAGATCGCTTCTGGGACCAAATAATACCGAATTTTCGGGTGTTTAGAGCCTGAATTTAAGATATAAACGGGTACAGAAGAAGCATGCACATATTGACTATCGGCACCTAAAATATCGATTTTCAGCATGTTTTGGGCATGTATTTGGAAAATACTTAAACACGGAGTAGGCATATACAGATTGCATCTAGGACCCAAAAATATCGAATTTTCGAGTGTTTTGAGCTTGAATTTGAGATATAAACGGGTACAGAACATACTTATTTACTTGGGACACCAAAAATATCGATTTGTAGTATGTTTTAAGCCTGTATTTTGGAAACATTCTAGCACTGAGTAGGCATGTACAGATCACTTCTGGAACCCCAAAAAATTGAATTTTCGGGTGTTTTAAACCTGAATTTGATATGTAAACAGGTAATGAAGATGCATGCACATATCGACTCTTTGCACCTAAAATATCGATTTTCAGCATGTTTTGGGTCTGTATTGTGAAAATACTCTAACAAGAAGTAGGCATGTACATATTGCTTCTGGGACACAAAAATATCGATTTTTCGGGTGTTTTGAGCCTGAATTTGGGATATAAACGGGTACAGAAGATTCATGAAAATATCGACTTTGGGCACCTCAAATATCGATTTTTAGCTTGTTTTGGACCTATATTTTAAAAATATTCTATTACTGAGTAGGCATGTACAGATCGCTTGTCTGATCCAAAAATATCGAATTTTCTGGTGTTTTGAGCCTGAATTTGAGATATAAACGGGTACAGAAGATGCATGCACATATCGACTATGTGGAGCTAAAATATCGATTTTCAGCATGTTTTGGGCCTGAATTTTGAAAATACTCTAACACGGAGTAGGCATGTACAGATCGCTTCTGGGACCCAAAAATCTCGAATTTTCGGGTGTTTTGCGTCTGAATTTGAGATATAAACGGGTTCAGAAGATGCATGCACATATCGACTTTGTGCACCTAAATTATCGATTTTTAGTATGTTTTGAGCCTATATTTTGAAAACATTCTAGCACTGAGTAGGCATGTACAGATCGCTTCTGGGACATCAAAAAATTGAATTTTCCGTCAATTTGAGCCTGAATTTGAGATATAAACGGGTACTGAAGATGCATGCAGATATCAACTTTCGGCACCCAAGATATCAATATTTAACATGTTTTGGACCTATATTTTGAAAATACTCTAACACAGAGTAGGCATGTACAGATCGCTTCTGGGACCCAAAAATATCGAATTTTCGGGTGTTTTGAGCCTGAATTTGGGATATAAACGGGTACAGAAGATTCATACACATATTGACTTTGGGCACCTCAAATATCGATTTTCAGCATGTTTTGGGCCTATATTTTAAAAATATTCTATTACTGAGTAGGCATGTACAGATCGCTTGTCTGATCCAAAAACATAGAACTTTCGGGAATTTTGAGCCTAAATTTGAGATATAATCGATTACAGAAGATGCATGCACACATCGACTATGTGGAGGTAAAATATCAATTTTCAGCATGTTTTGGGCATGTATTTTGAAAATACTCTAACACGGAGTAGGCATGTACAGATCGCTTCTGGCACCCAAAAATCTCGAATTTTCGGGTGTTTTGAGCCTGAATTTGAGATATAAACGGGTACAGAAGATGCATGCACATATCGACTTTGGGCACCTAAAATATCGATTTTTAGCATGTTTTGAGTCTATATTTTGAAAACATTCTAGCACTGAGTAGGCATGTACAGATCGCTTCTGGGACCCAAAAATATTGAATTTTCCGTCGTTTTGAGCCTGAATTTGAGATATAAACGGGTACTGAAGATGCATGCAGATATCAACTTTTGGCACCCAAGATATCGATATTTAGCATGTTTTGAGCCTATATTTTGAAAACATTCTAGCACTGAGTAGGCATGTACAGATCGCTTCTGGGACACAAAAATATCGAATTTTCGGGTGTTTTGAGCCTGAATTTGAGATATAAACGGGTACAGAAGATTCATGAACATATCGACTTTGGGCACCTCAAATATCGATTTTTAGCTTGTTTTGGGCCTATATTTTAAAAATATTCTATTACTGAGTAGGCATGTACAGATCGCTTGTCTGATCCAAAAATATCGAATTTTCTGGTGTTTTGAGCCTGAATTTGAGATATAAACGGGTACAGAAGATGCATGCACATATCGACTATGTGGAGCTAAAATATCGATTTTCAGCATGTTTTGGGCCTGAATTTTGAAAATACTCTAACACGGAGTAGGCATGTACAGATCGCTTCTGGGACCCAAAAATCTCGAATTTTCGGGTGTTTTGCGTCTGAATTTGAGATATAAACGGGTTCAGAAGATGCATGCACATATCGACTTTGGGCACCTAAATTATCGATTTTTAGCATGTTTTGAGCCTATATTTTGAAAACATTCTAGCACTGAGTAGGCATGTACAGATCGCTTCTGGGACTTCAAAAAATTGAATTTTCCGTCAATTTGAGCCTGAATTTGAGATATAAACGGGTACTGAAGATGCATGCAGATATCAACTTTCGGCACCCAAGATATCAATATTTAACATGTTTTGGACCTATATTTTGAAAATACTCTAACACAGAGTAGGCATGTACAGATCGCTTCTGGGACCCAAAAATATCGAATTTTCGGGTGTTTTGAGCCTGAATTTGGGATATAAACGGGTACAGAAGATGCATACACATATTGACTTTGGGCACCTCAAATATCGATTTTCAGCATGTTTTGCGCCTATATTTTAAAAATATTCTATTACTGAGTAGGCATGTACAGATCGCTTGTCTGATCCAAAAACATAGAACTTTCGGGAATTTTGAGCCTAAATTTGAGATATAATCGATTACAGAAGATGCATGCACACATCGACTATGTGGAGGTAAAATATCAATTTTCAGCATGTTTTGGGCATGTATTTTGAAAATACTCTAACACGGAGTAGGCATGTACAGATCGCTTCTGGGATCCAAAAATCTCGAATTTTCGGGTTTTTTGCGTCTGAATTTGAGATATAAACGGGTTCAGAAGATGCATGCACATATCGACTTTGGGCACCTAAATTATCGATTTTTAGCATGTTTTGAGCCTATATTTTGAAAACATTCTAGCACTGAGTAGGCATGTACAGATCGCTTCTGGGACATCAAAAAATTGAATTTTCCGTCAATTTGAGCCTGAATTTGAGATATAAACGGGTACTGATGATGCATGCAGATATCAACTTTCGGCACCCAAGATATCGATATTTAACATGTTTTGGACCTATATTTTGAAAATACTCTAACACAGAGTAGGCATGTACAGATCGCTTCTGGGACCCAAAAATATCGAATTTTCGGGTGTTTTGAGCCTGAATTTGGGATATAAACGGGTACAGAAGATGCATACACATATTGACTTTGGGCACCTCAAATATCGATTTTCAGCATGTTTTGGGCCTATATTTTAAAAATATTCTATTACTGAGTAGGCATGTACAGATCGCTTGTCTGATCCAAAAACATAGAATTTTCGGGAATTTTGAGCCTAAATTTGAGATATAATCGATTACAGAAGATGCATGCACACATCGACTATGTGGAGGTAAAATATCAATTTTCAGCATGTTTTGGGCATGTATTTTGAAAATACTCTAACACGGAGTAGGCATGTACAGATCGCTTCTGGCACCCAAAAATCTCGAATTTTCGGGTGTTTTGAGCCTGAATTTGAGATATAAACGGGTACAGAAGATGCATGCACATATCGACTTTGGGCACCTAAAATATCGATTTTTAGCATGTTTTGAGCCTATATTTTGAAAACATTCTAGCACTGAGTAGGCATGTACAGATCGCTTCTGGGACCCAAAAATATTGAATTTTCCGTCGTTTTGAGCCTGAATTTGAGATATAAACGGGTACAGAAGATGCATGCAGATATCAACTTTTGGCACCCAAGATATCGATATTTAGCATGTTTTGAGCCTATATTTTGAAAACATTCTAGCACTGAGTAGGCATGTACAGATCGCTTCTGGGACACAAAAAATCGAATTTTCGGGTGTTTTGAGCCTGAATTTGAGATATAAACGGGTACAGAAGATTCATGAACATATCGACTTTGGGCACCTCAAATATCGATTTTTAGCTTGTTTTGGGCCTATATTTTAAAAATATTCTATTACTGAGTAGGCATGTACAGATCGCTTGTCTGATCCAAAAATATCGAATTTTCTGGTGTTTTGAGCTTGAATTTGAGATATAAACGGGTACAGAAGATGCATGCACATATCGACTATGTGGAGCTAAAATATCGATTTTCAGCATGTTTTGGGCCTGAATTTTGAAAATACTCTAACACGGAGTAGGCATGTACAAAACGCTTCTGTCACCCAAAAATCTCGAATTTTCGGGTGTTTTGAGTCTGAATTTGAGATATAAACGGGTTCAGAAGATGCATGCACATATCGACTTTGGGCACCTAAATTATCGATTTTTAGCATGTTTTGAGCCTATATTTTGAAAACATTCTAGCACTGAGTAGGCATGTACAGATCGCTTCTGGGATATCAAAAAATTGAATTTTCCTTCAATTTGAGCCTGAATTTGAGATATAAACGGGTACTGAAGATGCATGCAGATATCAACTTTCGGCACCCAAGATATCGATATTTAACATGTTTTGGACCTATATTTTGAAAATACTCTAACACAGAGTAGGCATGTACAGATCGCTTCTGGGACCCAAAAATATCGAATTTTCGGGTGTTTTGAGACTGAATTTGGGATATAAACGGGTACAGAAGATGCATACACATATTGACTTTGTTCACCTCAAATATCGATTTTCAGCATGTTTTGGGCCTGTATTTTGAAAATACTCTAACACGGAATAGGCCTGTACAGATTGCTTCTGGGGCCCAAAAACATCGAATTATCAGGAATTTTGAGCCTGAATTTGAGATATAATCGGGTACAGAAGATGCATGCACATATCGACTATATGGAGGTAAAATATCAATTTTCAGCATGTTTTGGGCATGTATTTTGAAAATACTCTAACACGGAGTAGGCATGTACAGATCGCTTCTGGCACAAAAAAAAATCTCGAATTTTCGGGTGTTTTGAGCCTGAATTTGAGATATAAACGGGTACAGAAGATGCATGCACATATCGACTTTGGGCACCTAAAATATCGATTTTTAGCATGTTTTGAGCCTATATTTTGGAAACATTCTAGCACTGATTAGGCATGTACAGATCGCTTCTGGGACCCAAAAATCTCGAATTTTTGGGTGTTTTGTGCCTGAATTTGAGATATAAACGTGTACAGAAAATGCATGCAAATATCGACTTTGGGCACCTAAAATATCGATTTTCAGTATGTTTTATGGCCTGTATTTTGAAAGTACTCTAACACGGAGTAGACAAGTACAGATCGCTTCTGGGAGCCAAAAATATCGAATTTTCGGGTGTTTTGAGCCTAAATTTTAGATATAAACTGGTACAGAACATGCATGCACATATCGACATTGGGCACCTAAAATATCGATTTTTAGCATGTATTGGGCCTATATTTTGAAAATATTCTAGCACTGAGTAGGCATGTACAGATCGCTTCTGGGTCCCCAAAATATCGAATTTTCGGGTGTTTTGAGCCTGAATTTGGTATATAAACTGGTACAAAAGATGTATGCACATATCGACTTTGGACACCTAAAATGTTGATTTTTAGCATGTTTTAATCCTATATTTTAAAAACAGTCTAGCTCTGAGTAGACATGTACAGATCGCTTCTGGGACCCAAAAATATTGAATTTTTGGGTGTTTTGAGCCTGAATTTAAGATATAAACGGGTACTGAAGATGCAGGTACATATCGACTTTTTGCACCTAAAATATTGATTTTGAGCTTGTTTTGGGTCTGTATCTTAAAAAAACATTCTAGTAAGGAGTAGGCAGGTACAGATCACTTGTGGGACCCAAAAATACCGAATTTTCGGGTGTTTTGAGCCTTATTTTGAGATATAAATGGATACTGAAGATGCATGCTTATATCGACTTTTTGCACCTAATATATCTATTTTTAGCATGTTTTGGGTCTGTATCTTGAAAACATTCTAAGAAGGAGTAGGCATAGGCATATCGCTTCTGGGACACAAAAATATCTAATTTTCGGGTGTTTTCAGCCTGAATTTGAGATATAAACGGGTGCAGAAGATGCATGCACATATCGACTTTGGGCACCTAAAATATTGATTTTCAGCATGTATTATGGCCTGTATTTTTAAAGTACTCTAACATTGAGTAGGCATGTATACAAGATCGCTTCTGGGACCCAAAGATATCGAATTTTCGGGTGTTTAGAGCCTGAATTTAAGATATAAACGGGTACAGAAGATGCATGCACATATTGACTATGGGCAACTAAAATATCGATTTTCAGCATGTTTTGGGCATGTATTTTGAAAATACTTAAACACGAGTAGCCATATACAGATTGCATCTAGGACCCAAAAATATCGAATTTTCGGGTGTTTTGAGCCTAAATTTGAGATATAAACTGGTACAGAATATCCATGCACATATCGACTTGGGAAACATAAAATATCGAATTTTAGCATGTTTTGAGCCTATATTTTGCAAACATTCTAGCACTGAGTAGGCATGTACAGATCTCTTCTTGGACCCAAAAATATCGAATTTTCGGGTGTTTTGGGCCTGAATTTGAGATATAAACAGGTACAGAAGATGCATGCACATATTGACATTGGGCACCTAAAAGATCGATTGTTAGCATGTATTGTTTTTTTTTTTTTGAAAATATTCTAGCACTGAGTAGGCATGTACAGATCGCTTCTTTGACTCAAAAATACCGAATTTTCGGGTGTTTTGAGCCTGAATTTGAGATATAATCGGGTACAGAAATTACATGTACATATCGACTTTTGGCACCCAAAATATCGATTTTGAGCATGTTTTGAGCCTATAATATGAAAATACTCTAACACGGAGTAGGCATGTTCAGATCGCTTCTGGGACCCAAAAATATCGAATT
This sequence comes from Petrolisthes cinctipes, assembly GCA_033782935.1. Classification (NCBI taxonomy): domain Eukaryota; kingdom Metazoa; phylum Arthropoda; class Malacostraca; order Decapoda; family Porcellanidae; genus Petrolisthes; species Petrolisthes cinctipes. The sequence goes on from JAWQEG010000010.1 coordinate 590,375, forward strand.
TTCGGGTGTTTTGAGCTTGATTTTGAGATATAAACGGGTACAGAACATACTTATTGACTTGGGACACCAAAAATATCGATTTTTAGCATGTTTTAAGCCTGTATTTTGGAAACATTCTAGCATTGAGTAGGAATGTACAGATCGTTTCTGGAACCCCAGAAAATTGAATTTTCGGGTGTTTTAAACCTGAATTTGATATGTAAACAGGTAATGAAGATGCATGCACATATCGACTCTTTGCACCTAAAATATCGATTTTGAGCATGTTTTGGGTCTGTATTGTGAAAATACTCTAACAAGAAGTAAGCATGTACATATTGCTTCTGGGACACATAAATATCGAATTTTCGGGTGTTTTGAGCCTGAATTTGAGATATAAACGGGTACAGAAGATTCATGAACATATCGACTTTGGGCACCTAAAATATCGATTTTTAGCTTGTTTTGGGCCTATATTTTAAAAATATTCTATTACTGAGTAGGCATGTACAGATCGCTTGTCTGATCCAAAAATATCGGATTTTCGGGTGTTTTGAGCCTGAATTTGAGATATAAACGGGTACAGAAGATGCATGCACATATCGACTATGTGGAGCTAAAGTATCGATTTTCATCATGTTTTGGGCCTGAATTTTGAAAATACTCTAACACGGAGTAGACATGTACAGATCGCTTCTGGGACACAAAAATCTCGAATTTTCGGGTGTTTTGAGTCTGAATTTGAGATATAAACGGGTTCAGAAGATACATGCACATATCGACTTTGGGCACCTAAATTATCGATTTTTAGCATGTTTTGAGCCTATATTTTGAAAACATTCTAGCACTGAGTAGGCATGTACAGATCGCTTCTGGGACATCAAAAAATTGAATTTTCCGTCAATTTGAGCCTGAATTTGAGATATAAACGGGTACTGAAGATGCATTCAGATATCAACTTTCGGCACCCAAGATATCGATATTTAACATGTTTTGGACCTATATTTTGAAAATACTCTAACACAGAGTAGGCATGTACAGATCGCTTCTGGGACCCAAAAATATCGAATTTTCGGGTGTTTTGAGCCTGAATTTGGGATATAAACGGGTACAGAAGATGCATACACATATTGACTTTGGGCACCTCAAATATCGATTTTCAGCATGTTTTGGGCCTGTATTTTGAAAATACTCTAACACGGAATAGGCATGTACAGATTGCTTCTGGGGCCCAAAAACATCGAATTTTCGGGAATTTTGAGCCTGAATTTGAGATATAATCGGGTACAGAAGATGCATGCACATATCGACTATGTGGAGGTAAAATATCAATTTTCTGCATGTTTTGGGCATGTATTTTAAAAATACTCTAACACGGAGTAGGCATGTACAGATCGCTTCTGGCACCCAAAAATCTCGAATTTTCGGGTGTTTTGAGCCTGAATTTGAGATATAAACGGGTACAGAAGATGCATGCACATATCGACTTTGGGCACCTAAAATATCGATTTTTAGCATGTTTTGAGCCTATATTTTGAAAACATTCTAGCACTGAGTAGGCATGTACAGATCGCTTCTGGGACCCAAAAATATTGAATTTTTCGTCGTTTTGAGCCTGAATTTGAGATATAAATGGGTACTGAAGATGCATGCAGATATCAACTTTTGGCACCCAAGATATCAATATTTAGCATGTTTTCGGCCTATATTTTGAAAATACTCTAACACAGAGTAGGCATGTACAGATTGCTTCTGGAACACAAAAATATTCAATTTTCGGGTGTTTTGAGCATGAATTTGAGATATAAACGGGTACAGAAGATTCATGAACATATCGACTTTGGGCACCTAAAATATCGATTTTTAGCTTGTTTTGGGCCTATATATTAAAAATATTCTATTACTGAGTAGGCATGTACAGATCGCTTGTCTGATCCAAAAATATCGAATTTTCTGGTGTTTTGAGCCTGAATTTGAGATATAAACGGGTACAGAAGATGCATGCACATATCGACTTTGGGCACCTAAATTATCGATTTTTAGCATGTTTTGAGCCTATATTTTGAAAACATTCTAGCACTGAGTAGGCATGTACAGATCGCTTCTGGGACATCAAAAAATTGAATTTTCCGTCAATTTGAGCCTGAATTTTAAATATAAACGGGTACTGAAGATGCATGCAGATATCAACTTTCGGCACCCAAGATATCGATATTTAACATGTTTTGGACCTATATTTTGAAAATACTCTAACACAGAGTAGGCATGTACAGATCGCTTCTGGGACCCAAAAATATCGAATTTTCGGGTGTTTTGAGCCTGAATTTGGGATATAAACGGGTACAGAAGATGCATACACATATTGACTTTGGGCACCTCAAATATCGATTTTCAGCATGTTTTGGGCCTGTATTTTGAAAATACTCTAACACGGAATAGGCATGTACAGATTGCTTCTGGGGCCCAAAAACATCGAATTTTCGGGAATTTTGAGCCTGAATTTGAGATATAATCGGGTACAGAAGATGCATGCACATATCGACTATGTGGAGGTAAAATATCAATTTTCTGCATGTTTTGGGCATGTATTTTAAAAATACTCTAACACGGAGTAGGCATGTACAGATCGCTTCTGGCACCCAAAAATCTCGAATTTTCGGGTGTTTTGAGCCTGAATTTGAGATATAAACGGGTACAGAAGATGTATGCACATATCGACTTTGGGCACCTAAAATATCGATTTTTAGCATGTTTTGAGCCTATATTTTGAAAACATTCTAGCACTGAGTAGGCATGTACAGATCGCTTCTGGGACCCAAAAATATTGAATTTTTCGTCGTTTTGAGCCTGAATTTGAGATATAAATGGGTACTGAAGATGCATGCAGATATCAACTTTTGGCACCCAAGATATCAATATTTAGCATGTTTTCGGCCTATATTTTGAAAATACTCTAACACAGAGTAGGCATGTACAGATTGCTTCTGGAACACAAAAATATTCAATTTTCGGGTGTTTTGAGCATGAATTTGAGATATAAACGGGTACAGAAGATTCATGAACATATCGACTTTGGGCACCTAAAATATCGATTTTTAGCTTGTTTTGGGCCTATATATTAAAAATATTCTATTACTGAGTAGGCATGTACAGATCGCTTGTCTGATCCAAAAATATCGAATTTTCTGGTGTTTTGAGCCTGAATTTGAGATATAAACGGGTACAGAAGATGCACGCACATATCGACTATGTGGAGCTAAAATATCGATTTTCAGCATGTTTTGGGCCTGAATTTTGAAAATACTCTAATACGGAGTAGGCATGTACAGATCGCTTCTGGGACCCAAAAATCTCGAATTTTCGGGTGTTTTGCGTCTGAATTTGAGATATAAACGGGTTCAGAAGATGCATGCACATATCGACTTTGGGCACCTAAATTATCGATTTTTAGCATGTTTTGAGCCTATATTTTGAAAATATTCTAGCACTGAGTAGGCATGTACAGATCGCTTCTGGGACATCAAAAAATTGAATTTTCCGTCAATTTGAGCCTGAATTTGAGATATAAACGGGTACTGAAGATGCATGCAGATATCAACTTTCGGCACCCAAGATATCGATATTTAACATGTTTTGGACCTATATTTTGAAAATACTCTAACACAGAGTAGGCATGTACAGATCGCTTCTGGGACCCAAAAATATCGAATTTTCGGGTGTTTTGAGCCTGAATTTGGGATATAAACGGGTACAGAAGATGCATACACATATTGACTTTGGGCACCTCAAATATTGATTTTCAGCATGTTTTGGGCCTGTATTTTGAAAATACTCTAACACGGAATAGGCATGTACAGATTGCTTTTGGGGCCCAAAAACATCGAATTTTCGGGAATTTTGAGCCTGAATTTGAGATATAATCGGGTACAGAAGATGCATGCACATATCGACTATGTGGAGGTAAAATATCAATTTTCAGCATGTTTTGGGCATGTATTTTGAAAATACACTAACAAGGAGTAGGCATGTACAGATCGCTTCTGGCACCCAAAAATCTCGAATTTTCGGGTGTTTTGAGCCTGAATTTGAGATATAAACGGGTACAGAAGATGCATGCACATATCGACTTTGGGCACCTAAAATATCGATTTTTAGCATGTTTTGGGTCTGTATCTTGAAAACATTCTAAGAAGGAGTAGACATAGACATATCGCTTCTGGGACACAAAAATATCTAATTTTCGGGTGTTTTGTGCCTGAATTTGAGATATAAACGGATACAGAAGATGCATGCACATATCGACTTTGGGCACCCAAAATATCGATTTTTAGTATGTTTTGGGCCAATATTTTGAAAATATTCTATCACTAAGTAAGCATGTACAGATAGCTTCTGGGACACAAAAAAAAAAAATTTTCGGGTGTTTTGAGCCTGAATTTGGGATATAAACGGGTACAAAAGATGTATGCACATATCGACTTTGGACACCTAAAATATCGAATTTTAGCATGTTTTAAGCCTATATTTTGAAAACATTCTAGCACTGAGTAGATATGTACAGATCGCTTCTGGGATCCAAAAATATCGAATTTTCGGATGTTTTAAGCCTGAATTTGGGATTTAAAAGGGTACAGAACATGCATGCACATATCGACTTGGGACACATAAAATATCGATTTTTAGCATGTTTTGACTCTATATTTTGAAAACATTCTAGCACTGAGTAGGCATGTATAGATCACTTCTTGGACCCAAAAATATCGAATTTTCGGGTGTTTTGAGCCTGAATTTGATATGTAAACAGGTAATGAAGATGAATGCACATATCGACTCTTTGCACCTAAAATATCGATTTTGAGCATGTTTTGGGTCTGTATTGTGTAAATACTCTGACACGGAGTAGGCATGTACAGATCGCTTGAGGCACACAAAAATATCGGATTTTTGGGTGTTTTGAGCCTGAATTTGAGATATAAACGGGTACCGAAGATGAATGCACATATCGACTATGGGCACCCAAAATGTCGATTTTTAGCATGTTTTGGGCCTGTATTTTGAAAATACTCTAAGACTGAGTAGGCATGTACAGATCGCTTAAGGGACCCAAAAATATCGAATTTTCGGGTGTTTTGAGCCTGAATTTGAGATATAAACCTGTACAGAATACGCATGCACATATCGAAAATGGGCACCTAAAATATCGATTTTTAGCATGTTTTGGGCTTGAATTTTAAAAGTACTCTAACACGGAGTAGGCATGCACAGATCGCTTCTGGGACCCAAAAACATCGAATTTTCGGGTGTTTTGAGCCTGAATTTGAGATATAAACGGGTACAGAAGATGCATGCACATATCGACTATATGCAGCTAAAATATCGATTTTCAGCATGTTTTGGGCATGTATTTTGAAAATACTCAAACACGGAGTAGGCATATACAGATCGCTTCTGGGACAAAAAAATATCGAATTTTCGGGTGTTTTGAGTCTGAATTTGAGATATAACCGGGTACAGAGAATGCATACACATATTGACTTTGTGCACCTAAAATATCAATTTTTAGCATGTTTTGGGCCTGTATTTTAAAAACACTCTAACACAGAGTATGCATGTACAGATCGCTTCTGGGACACAAAAATATCGAATTTTCAGAGTTTTGAGCCTAAATTTGAGATATAAATGGGTACAGATGATGCATGTACTTATCGAATTTTTGAACCTAAAATATCGATTTTATAGCATGTTTTGGGTCTGTATCTTAAAACTTTCTAGCAAGAAGTAGGCATGTACAGATTGCTTCTGGGACCAAAAAATATCGAATTTTCGAGTGTTTTGAACCTGAATTTGGGATATAGACGGTACAGAAGATGCATACACATATTGACTTTGGGCAGCTAAAATATCGATTTACAGCATGTTTTAGGCCTGTATTTTGAAAATACTCTAACACGGAGTAGGCATGTACAGATCGCTTTTGGGACCCAAAAATATCGAATATTCGGGTGTTTTGAGTCTGAATTTGAGATATAAACGGGTACAGAAGATGCATGCACATATCGACTTAAAACACCCAAAATATCGATTTTGAGCATGTTTTGGGCCTGTATCTTTAAAATACTCTAACACGGAGTAGACACGTACAGGTCGCTTTTGGTACACAAAAATATCGAATTTTTGGATGTTTTGAGCCTGAATTTGAGATATAAACGGGTACAGAAGATTCATGAACATATCGACACCGGGCACCTAAAATATCGATTTTTAGCATGTTCTGAGCCTCTATTTTGAAAACATTCTAGCACTAAGTAGGCATGTACTGATCGCTTCTGGGACCCAAAAATATTGAATTTTCGGGTGTTTTGAGCCTGAATTTGAGATATAACCGGGTACAGAGAATGCATACACATATTGACTTTGTGCACCTAAAATATCAATTTTCAGCATGTTTTGGGCCTGTATTTTAAAAACACTCTAACACGGAGTATGCAGGTACAGATCGCTTCTGGGACACAAAAATATCGAATTTTCAGAGTTTTGAGCCTGAATTTGGGATATAGACGGGTACAGAAGATGCGTACACATATTGACTTTGGGCAGCTAAAATATCGATTTACAGCATGTTTTAGGCCTGTATTTTGAAAATACTCTAACACGGAGTAGGCATGTACAGATCGCTTTTGGGACCCAAAAATATCAAATAATCGGGTGTTTTGAGTCTGAATTTGAGATATAAACGGGTACAGAAGATGCATGCACATATTGACTTTGTGCACCCAAAATATCGATTTTTAACATGTTCTGAGCCTCTATTTTAAAAACATTCTAGCACTGAGTAGGCATGTACAGATCGCTTCTGGGACCCAAAAATATTGAATTTTCGGGTGTTTTGAGCCTGAATTTGAGATATAACCGGGTACAGAGAATGCATACACATATTGACTTTGTGCACCTAAAATATCAGTTTTTAGCATGTTTTGGGCCTGTATTTTAAAAACACTCTAACACAGAGTATGCATGTACAGATCGCTTCTGGGACACAAAAATATCGAATTTTCGGAGTTTTGAGCCTGAATTTGAGATATAAATGGGTACAGATGATGCATGCACATATCGAATTTTTGAACCTAAAATATCGATTTTAAAGCATGTTTTGGGTCTGTATCTTAAAACTTTCTAGCAAGAAGTAGGCATGTACAGATTGCTTCTGGGACCAAAAAATATCGAATTTTCGAGTGTTTTGAACCTGAATTTGGGATATAGACGGTACAGAAGATGCATACACATATTGACTTTGGGCAGCTAAAATATCGATTTACAGCATGTTTTAGGCCTGTATTTTGAAAATACTCTAACACGGAGTAGGCATGTACAGATCGCTTTTGGGACCCAAAAATATCGAATATTAGGGTGTTTTGAGTCTGAATTTGAGATATAAACGGGTACAGAAGATGCATGCACATATCGACTTTGGGCACCCAAAATATCGATTTTGAGCATGTTTTGGGCCTGTATTTTTAAAATACTCTAACACGGAGTAGACACGTCCAGATCGCTTTTGGGACACAAAAATATCGAATTTTTGGATGTTTTGAGCCTGAATTTTAGATATAAACGGGTACAGAAGATTCATGAACATATCGACACCGGGCACCTAAAATATCGATTTTTAGCATGTTCTGAGCCTTTATTTTGAAAACATTCTAGCACTGAGTAGGTATTTACAGATCGCTTCTGGGACCCAAAAATATTGAATTTTCGGGTGTTTTGAGCCTGAATTTGAGATATAACCGGGTACAGAGAATGCATACACATATTGACTTTGTGCACCTAAAATATCAATTTTCAGCATGTTTTGGGCCTGTATTTTAAAAACACTCTAACACGGAGTATGCAGGTACAGATCGCTTCTGGGACACAAAAATATTGAATTTTCAGAGTTTTGAGCCTGAATTTGAGATATAAACGGGTACAGAAGATGCATGCACATATCGACTTTTTGCACCTAAAATATCGATTTTGAGCATGTTTTTGGTCTGTATCTTGAAAACATTCTAGCAAGAAGTAAGCATGTACAGATTGCTTCTGGGTCCAAAAAATATCGAATTTTCGAGTGTTTTGAACCTGAATTTGGGATATAGACGGGTACAGAAGATGCATACACATATTGACTTTGGGCAGCTAAAATATCGATTTACAGCATGTTTTAGGCCTGTATTTTGAAAATACTCTAACACGGACTAGGCATGTACAGATCGCTTTTGGGACCCAAAAATATCGAATAATCGGGTGTTTTGAGTCTGAATTTGAGATATAAACGGGTACAGAAGATGCATGCACATATCGACTTTGGTCACCTAAAATATCGATTTTGAGCATGTTTTGGGCCTGTTTTTTTATAATACTCTATCACTAAGTAAGCATGTACAGATAGCTTCTGGTACACAAAAAAATTAAATTTTCGGGTCTTTTCAGAATGTATTTGGGATATAAACGGGTACAAAAGATGTATGCACATATCGACTTTGGACACCTAAAATATCGAATTTTAGCATGTTTTAAGCCTATATTTTGAAAATATTCTAGCACTGTGTAGATATGTACAGATCGCTTCTGGGATCCAAAAATATCGAATTTTCGAATGTTTTAAGCCTGAATTTGGTTTTATAAGGGTACAGAACACGCATGCACATATCGACTTGGGACACATAAAATATCGAGTTTTAGCATGTTTTGACTCTATATTTTGAAAACATTCTAGCACTGAGTATGCATGTACAGATCACTTCTTGGACCCAAAAATATCGAATTTTCGGGTGTTTTGAGCCTGAATTTGATATGTAAACAGGTAATGAAGATGAATGCGCATATCGACTCTTTGCACCTAAAATATCGATTTTGAGCATGTTTTGGGTCTGTATTGTGTAAATACTCTAACACGGAGTAGGCATGTACAGATCGCTTAAGGGACCCAAAAATATCGAATTTTCGGGTGTTTTGAGCCTGAATTTGAGATATAAACCTGTACAGAATACGCATGCACATATCGAAAATGGGCACCTAAAATATCGATTTTTAGCATGTTTTGGGCTTGAATTTTAAAAGTACTCTAACACGCAGTAGGCATGCACAGATCGCTTCAGGGACCCAAAAAAAACGAATTTTCGGGTGTTTTGAGCCTGAATTTGAGATATAAACGGGTACAGAAGATGCATGCACATATCGACTATGGGCAGCTAAAATATCGATTTCCAGCATGTTTTGGGCATGTATTTTGAAAATACTCAAACACGGAGTAGGCATATACAGATCGCTTCTGGGACCCAAAAATATCGAATTTTCGGGTGTTTTGAGCCTAAATTTGAGATATAAACGGGTACAGAACATGCATGCACATATTGACTTTGGGCACCCAAAATATCGATTTTTAACATGTTCTGAGCCCCTATTTTAAAAACATTCTAGCACTGAGTTGGCATGTACAGATCGCTTCTGGGACCCAAAAATATTGAATTTTCGGGTGTTTTGAGCCTGAATTTGAGATATAACCGGGTACAGAGAATGCATACACATATTGACTTTGTGCACCTAAAATATCAATTTTTAGCATGTTTTGGGCCTGTATTTTAAAAACACTCTAACACAGAGTATGCATGTACAGATCGCTTCTGGGACACAGAAATATCGAATTTTCAGAGTTTTGAGCCTGAATTTGAGATATAAATGGGTACAGATGATGCATGCACATATCAAATTTTTGAACCTAAAATATCGATTTTAAAGCATGTTTTGGGTCTGTATTTTAAAATTTTCTAGCAAGAAGTAGGCATGTACAGATTGCTTCTGGGACCAAAAAATATCGAATTTTCGAGTGTTTTGAACCTGAATTTGGGATATAGACGGTACAGAAGATGCATACACATATTGACTTTGGGCAGCTAAAATATCGATTTACAGCATGTTTTAGGCCTGTATTTTGAAAATACTCTAACACGGAGTAGGCATGTACAGATCGCTTTTGGGACCCAAAAATATCGAATATTCGGGTGTTTTGAGTCTGAATTTGAGATATAAACGGGTACAGAAGATGCATGCACATATCGACTTAAAACACCCAAAATATCGATTTTGAGCATGTTTTGGGCCTGTATCTTTAAAATACTCTAACACGGAGTAGACACGTACAGGTCGCTTTTGGTACACAAAAATATCGAATTTTTGGATGTTTTGAGCCTGAATTTGAGATATAAACGGGTACAGAAGATTCATGAACATATCGACACAGGGCACCTAAAATATCGATTTTTAGCATGTTCTGAGCCTCTATTTTGAAAACATTCTAGCACTAAGTAGGCATGTACTGATCGCTTCTGGGACCCAAAAATATTGAATTTTCGGGTGTTTTGAGCCTGAATTTGAGATATAACCGGGTACAGAGAATGCATACACATATTGACTTTGTGCACCTAAAATATCAATTTTTAGCATGTTTTTGGCCTGTATTTTAAAAACACTTTAACACAGAGTATGCATGTACAGATCGCTTCTGGGACACAAAAATATCGAATTTTCAGAGTTTTGAGCCTGAATTTGGGATATAGACGGGTACAGAAGATGCGTACACATATTGACTTTGGGCAGCTAAAATATCGATTTACAGCATGTTTTAGGCCTTTATTTTGAAAATACTCTAACACGGAGTAGGCATGCACAGATCGCTTTTGGGACCCAAAAATATCGAACTTTCGGGTGTTTTGAGCCTGAATTTGAGATATAAACGGGTACAGAAGATGCATGCACATATCGACTATGGGCAGCTAAAATATCGATTTTGAGCATGTTTTGGGCATGTATTTTGAAAATACTCAAACACGGAGTAGGCATATACAGATCGCTTCTGGGACCCAAAAATATCGAATTTTCTGGTGTTTTGAGCCTAAATTTGAGATATAAACGGGTACAGAACATGCATGCACATATTGACTTTGGGCACCCAAAATATCGATTTTTAACATGTTCTGAGCCTCTATTTTAAAAACATTCTAGCACTGAGTAGGCATGTACAGATCGCTTCTGGGACCCAAAAATATTGAATTTTCGGGTGTTTTGAGCCTGAATTTGAGATATAACCGGGTACAGAGAATGCATACACATATTGACTTTGTGCACCTAAAATATCAATTTTTAGCATGTTTTTGGCCTGTATTTTAAAAACACTTTAACACAGAGTATGCATGTACAGATCGCTTCTGGGACACAAAAATATCGAATTTTCAGAGTTTTGAGCCTGAATTTGGGATATAGACGGGTACAGAAGATGCGTACACATATTGACTTTGGGCAGCTAAAATATCGATTTACAGCATGTTTTAGGCCTTTATTTTGAAAATACTCTAACACGGAGTAGGCATGTACAGATCGCTTTTGGGACCCAAAAATATCGAATAATCGGGTGTTTTGAGTCTGAATTTGAGATATAAACGGGTACAGAAGATGCATGCACATATCGACTTTGGTCACCTAAAATATCGATTTTGAGCATGTTATGGGCCTGTTTTTTGAAAATACTCTATCATTAAGTAAGCATGTACAGATAGCTTCTGGGACACAAAAAAATTAAATTTTCGGGTGTTTTGAGCCTGAATTTGGGATATAAATGGGTACAAAAGATGTATGCACATATCGACTTTGGACACCTAAAATATCGAATTTTAGCTTGTTTTAAGCCTATATTTTGAAAACATTCTAGCACTGAGTAGATATGTACAGATCGCTTCTGGGATCCTAAAATATCGAATTTTCGGATGTTTTAAGCCTGAATTTGGGATTTAAAAGGGTACAGAACATGCATGCACATATCGACTTGGGACACATAAAATATCGAGTTTTAGCATGTTTTGACTCTATATTTTGAAAACATTCTAGCACTGAGTAGGCATGTACAGATCACTTCTTGGACCCAAAAATATCGAATTTTCGGGTGTTTTGAGCCTGAATTTGATATGTAAACAGGTAATGAAGATGAATGCACATATCGACTCTTTGCACCTAAAATATCGATTTTGAGCATGTTTTGGGTCTGTATTGTGTAAATACTCTAACACGGAGTAGGCATGTACAGATTGCTTAAGGGACCCAAAAATATCGAATTTTCGGGTGTTTTGAGCCTGAATTTGAGATATAAACCTGTACAGAATACGCATGCACATATCGAAAATGGGCACCTAAAATATCGATTTTTAGCATGTTTTGGGCTTGAATTTTAAAAGTACTCTAACACGGAGTAGGCATGCACAGATCGCTTTTGGGACCCAAAAATATCGAACTTTCGGGTGTTTTGAGCCTGAATTTGAGATATAAACGGGTACAGAAGATGCATGCACATATCGACTATGGGCAGCTAAAATATCGATTTTGAGCATGTTTTGGGCATGTATTTTGAAAATACTCAAACACGGAGTAGGCATATACAGATCGCTTCTGGGACCCAAAAATATCGAATTTTCTGGTGTTTTGAGCCTAAATTTGAGATATAAACGGGTACAGAACATGCATGCACATATTGACTTTGGGCACCCAAAATATCGATTTTTAACATGTTCTGAGCCTCTATTTTAAAAACATTCTAGCACTGAGTAGGCATGTACAGATCGCTTCTGGGACCCAAAAATATTGAATTTTCGGGTGTTTTGAGCCTGAATTTGAGATATAACCGGGTACAGAGAATGCATACACATATTGACTTTGTGCACCTAAAATATCAATTTTTAGCATGTTTTTGGCCTGTATTTTAAAAACACTTTAACACAGAGTATGCATGTACAGATCGCTTCTGGGACACAAAAATATCGAATTTTCAGAGTTTTGAGCCTGAATTTGGGATATAGACGGGTACAGAAGATGCGTACACATATTGACTTTGGGCAGCTAAAATATCGATTTACAGCATGTTTTAGGCCTTTATTTTGAAAATACTCTAACACGGAGTAGGCATGTACAGATCGCTTTTGGGACCCAAAAATATCGAATAATCGGGTGTTTTGAGTCTGAATTTGAGATATAAACGGGTACAGAAGATGCATGCACATATCGACTTTGGTCACCTAAAATATCGATTTTGAGCATGTTATGGGCCTGTTTTTTGAAAATACTCTATCATTAAGTAAGCATGTACAGATAGCTTCTGGGACACAAAAAAATTAAATTTTCGGGTGTTTTGAGCCTGAATTTGGGATATAAATGGGTACAAAAGATGTATGCACATATCGACTTTGGACACCTAAAATATCGAATTTTAGCTTGTTTTAAGCCTATATTTTGAAAACATTCTAGCACTGAGTAGATATGTACAGATCGCTTCTGGGATCCTAAAATATCGAATTTTCGGATGTTTTAAGCCTGAATTTGGGATTTAAAAGGGTACAGAACATGCATGCACATATCGACTTGGGACACATAAAATATCGAGTTTTAGCATGTTTTGACTCTATATTTTGAAAACATTCTAGCACTGAGTAGGCATGTACAGATCACTTCTTGGACCCAAAAATATCGAATTTTCGGGTGTTTTGAGCCTGAATTTGATATGTAAACAGGTAATGAAGATGAATGCACATATCGACTCTTTGCACCTAAAATATCGATTTTGAGCATGTTTTGGGTCTGTATTGTGTAAATACTCTAACACGGAGTAGGCATGTACAGATTGCTTAAGGGACCCAAAAATATCGAATTTTCGGGTGTTTTGAGCCTGAATTTGAGATATAAACCTGTACAGAATACGCATGCACATATCGAAAATGGGCACCTAAAATATCGATTTTTAGCATGTTTTGGGCTTGAATTTTAAAAGTACTCTAACACGGAGTAGGCATGCACAGATCGCTTTTGGGACCCAAAAATATCGAACTTTCGGGTGTTTTGAGCCTGAATTTGAGATATAAACGGGTACAGAAGATGCATGCACATATCGACTATGGGCAGCTAAAATATCGATTTTGAGCATGTTTTGGGCATGTATTTTGAAAATACTCAAACACGGAGTAGGCATATACAGATCGCTTCTGGGACCCAAAAATATCGAATTTTCTGGTGTTTTGAGCCTAAATTTGAGATATAAACGGGTACAGAACATACATGCACATATTGACTTTGGGCACCCAAAATATCGATTTTTAACATGTTCTGAGCCTCTATTTTAAAAACATTCTAGCACTGAGTAGGCATGTACAGATCGCTTCTGGGACCCAAAAATATTGAATTTTCGGGTGTTTTGAGCCTGAATTTGAGATATAACCGGGTACAGAGAATGCATACACATATTGACTTTGTGCACCTAAAATATCAATTTTTAGCATGTTTTTGGCCTGTATTTTAAAAACACTTTAACACAGAGTATGCATGTACAGATCGCTTCTGGGACACAAAAATATCGAATTTTCAGAGTTTTGAGCCTGAATTTGGGATATAGACGGGTACAGAAGATGCGTACACATATTGACTTTGGGCAGCTAAAATATCGATTTACAGCATGTTTTAGGCCTTTATTTTGAAAATACTCTAACACGGAGTAGGCATGTACAGATCGCTTTTGGGACCCAAAAATATCGAATAATCGGGTGTTTTGAGTCTGAATTTGAGATATAAACGGGTACAGAAGATGCATGCACATATCGACTTTGGTCACCTAAAATATCGATTTTGAGCATGTTATGGGCCTGTTTTTTGAAAATACTCTATCATTAAGTAAGCATGTACAGATAGCTTCTGGGACACAAAAAAATTAAATTTTCGGGTGTTTTGAGCCTGAATTTGGGATATAAATGGGTACAAAAGATGTATGCACATATCGACTTTGGACACCTAAAATATCGAATTTTAGCTTGTTTTAAGCCTATATTTTGAAAACATTCTAGCACTGAGTAGATATGTACAGATCGCTTCTGGGATCCTAAAATATCGAATTTTCGGATGTTTTAAGCCTGAATTTGGGATTTAAAAGGGTACAGAACATGCATGCACATATCGACTTGGGACACATAAAATATCGAGTTTTAGCATGTTTTGACTCTATATTTTGAAAACATTCTAGCACTGAGTAGGCATGTACAGATCACTTCTTGGACCCAAAAATATCGAATTTTCGGGTGTTTTGAGCCTGAATTTGATATGTAAACAGGTAATGAAGATGAATGCACATATCGACTCTTTGCACCTAAAATATCGATTTTGAGCATGTTTTGGGTCTGTATTGTGTAAATACTCTAACACGGAGTAGGCATGTACAGATTGCTTAAGGGACCCAAAAATATCGAATTTTCGGGTGTTTTGAGCCTGAATTTGAGATATAAACCTGTACAGAATACGCATGCACATATCGAAAATGGGCACCTAAAATATCGATTTTTAGCATGTTTTGGGCTTGAATTTTAAAAGTACTCTAACACGGAGTAGGCATGCACAGATCGCTTTTGGGACCCAAAAATATCGAACTTTCGGGTGTTTTGAGCCTGAATTTGAGATATAAACGGGTACAGAAGATGCATGCACATATCGACTATGGGCAGCTAAAATATCGATTTTCAGCATGTTTTGGGCATGTATTTTGAAAATACTCAAACACGGAGTAGGCATATACAGATCGCTACTGGGACCCAAAAATATCGAATTTTCGTGTGTTTTGAGCCTAAATTTGAGATATAAACGGGTACAGAACATGCATGCACATATTGACTTTGTGCACCCAAAATATCGATTTTTAACATGTTCTGAGCCTCTATTTTAAAAACATTCTAGCACTGAGTAGGCATGTACAGATCGCTTCTGGGACCCAAAAATATTGAATTTTCGGGTGTTTTGAGCCTGAATTTGAGATATAACCGGGTACAGAGAATGCATACACATATTGACTTTGTGCACCTAAAATATCAATTTTTAGCATGTTTTTGGCCTGTATTTTAAAAACACTCTAACACAGAGTATGCATGTACAGATCGCTTCTGGGACACAAAAATATCGAATTTTCAGAGTTTTGAGCCTGAATTTGGGATATAGACGGGTACAGAAGATGCGTACACATATTGACTATGGGCAGCTAAAATATCGATTTACAGCATGTTTTAGGCCTGTATTTTGAAAATACTCTAACACGGAGTAGGCATGTACAGATCGCTTTTGGGACCCAAAAATATCGAATAATCGGGTGTTTTGAGTCTGAATTTGAGATATAAACGGGTACAGAAGATGCATGCACATATCGACTTTGGTCACCTAAAATATCGATTTTGAGCATGTTATGGGCCTGTTTTTTGAAAATACTCTATCACTAAGTAAGCATGTACAGATAGCTTCAGGGACACAAAAAAATTAAATTTTCGGGTGTTTTGAGCCTGAATTTGGGATATAAATGGGTACAAAAGATGTATGCACATATCGACTTTGGACACCTAAAATATCGAATTTTAGCATGTTTTAAGCCTATATTTTGAAAACATTCTAGCACTGAGTAGATATGTACAGATCGCTTCTGGGATCCAAAAATATCGAATTTTCGGATGTTTTAAGCCTGAATTTGGGATTTAAAAGGGTACAGAACATGCATGCACATATCGACTTGGGACACATAAAATATCGAGTTTTAGCATGTTTTGACTCTATATTTTGAAAAAATTCTAGCACTGAGTAGGCATGTACAGATCACTTCTTGGACCCAAAAATATAGAATTTTCGGGTGTTTTGAGCCTGAATTTGATATGTAAACAGGTAATGAAGATGAATGCACATATCGACTCTTTGCACCTAAAATATCGCTTTTGAGCATGTTTTGGGTCTGTATTGTGTAAATACTCTAACACGGAGTAGGCATGTACAGATTGCTTAAGGGACCCAAAAATATCGAATTTTCGTTTTTTTTTGAGCCTGAATTTGAGATATAAACCTGTACAGAATACGCATGCACATATCGAAAATGGGCACCTAAAATATCGATTTTTAGCATGTTTTGGGCTTGAATTTTAAAAGTACTCTAACACGGAGTAGGCATGCACAGATCGCTTTTGGGACCCAAAAATATCGAATTTTCGGAGTTTTGAGCCTAAATTTGAGATATAAATGGGTACAGATGATGCATGCACATATCGAATTTTTGAACCTAAAATATCTATTTTAAAGCATGTTTTGGGTCTGTATCTTAAAACTTTCTAGCAAGAAGTAGGCATGTACAGATTGCTTCTGGGACCAAAAAATATCGAATTTTCGAGTGTTTTGAACCTGAATTTGGGATATAGACGGTACAGAAGATGCATACACATATTGACTTTGGGCAGCTAACATAACGATTTACAGCATGTTTTGGGCCTGTATTTTGAAAATACTCTAACACGGAGTAGGCATGTACAGATCGCTTTTGGGACCCAAAAATATCGAATATTCGGGTGTTTTGAGTCTGAATTTGAGATATAAACGGGTACAGAAGATGCATGCACATATCGACTTAAAACACCCAAAATATCGATTTTGAGCATGTTTTGGGCCTGTATTTTTAAAATACTCTAACACGGAGTAGACACGTACAGATCGCTTTTGGGACACAAAAATATCGAATTTTTGGATGTTTTGAGCCTGAATTTGAGATATAAACGGATACAGAAGATTCATGCACATATCGACACCGGGCACCTAAAATATCGATTTTTAGCATGTTCTGAGCCTCTATTTTGAAAACATTCTAGCACTGAGTAGGCATGTACAGATCGCTTCTGGGACCCAAAAATATTGAATTTTCGGGTGTTTTGAGCCTGAATTTGAGATATAACCGGGTACAGAGAATGCTTACACATATTGACTTTGTGCACCTAAAATATCAATTTTCAGCATGTTCTGAGCCTCTATTTTAAAAACATTCTAGCACTGAGTAGGCATGTACAGATCGCTTCTGGGACCCAAAAATATTGAATTTTCGGGTGTTTTGAGCCTGAATTTGAGATATAAACGGGTACAGAAGATGAATGCACATATCGAATTTGGGCACCCAAAATGTCGATTTTTAGCATGTTTTGGGCCTGTATTTTGAAAATACTCTAAGACTGAGTAGGCATGTACAGATCGCTTCTGGGACCCAAAAAATCGAATTTTCGGGTGTTTTGAGCCTAAATTTAAGATATAAACGGGTACAGAAGATGCATGCACATATCGACTTTTTGCACCTAAAATATCGATTTTGAGCATGTTTTTGGTCTGTATCTTGAAAACATTCTAGCAAGAAGTAGGCATGTACAGATTGCTTCTGGGACCAAAAAATATCTATTTTTCGAGTGTTTTGAACCTGAATTAGGGATATACACGGGTACAGAAGATGCATAAACATATTGACTTTAGGCACCTAAAATATCGATTTTCAACATGTTTTTGGCCTATATTTTAAAAACATTCTAACACGGAGTATGCACGTACAGATCGCTTCTGGGACCCAAATAAATCGAATTTTCGGGGGTTTTGAGCTTGAATTTGGAATATAACCGGGTACAGAGGATGCTTGCACATATCGACTTTGGGCACCTAAAATATAGATTTTTAGCATGTTTTGGGCCTGTATTTTGAAAATACTTTAACACGGAGTACGCATGTACAGATCGTTTCTGGGACCCAAAAATATCGAATTTTCGGGTGTTTTGAGCCTGAATTTGAGATATAAACGGGTACAGAAGATGCATGCACATATCGACTTTGGGCACCCAAAATATCGATTTTTAACATGTTCTGAGCCTCTATTTTAAAAACATTCTAGCACTGAGTAGGCATGTACAGATCGCTTCTGGGACCCAAAAATATTGAATTTTCGGGTGTTTTGAGCCTGAATTTGAGATATAAACGGGTACAGAATACGCATGCACATATCGAAAATGGGCACCTAAAATATCGATTTTTAGCATGTTTTGGGCTTGAATTTTAAAAGTACTCTAACACGGAGTAGGCATGCACAGATCGCTTCTGGGACCCAAAAAATCGAATTTTCGGGTGTTTTGAGCCTAAATTTAAGATATAAACGGGTACAGAAGATGCATGCACATATCGACTTTTTGCACCTAAAATATCGATTTTGAGCATGTTTTTGGTCTGTATCTTGAAAACATTCTAGCAAGAAGTAGGCATGTACAGATTGCTTCTGGGACCAAAAAATATCTATTTTTCGAGTGTTTTGAACCTGAATTAGGGATATACACGGGTACAGAAGATGCATAAACATATTGACTTTAGGCACCTAAAATATCGATTTTCAACATGTTTTTGGCCTATATTTTAAAAACATTCTAACACGGAGTATGCACGTACAGATCGCTTCTGGGACCCAAATAAATCGAATTTTCGGGGGTTTTGAGCTTGAATTTGGAATATAACCGGGTACAGAGGATGCTTGCACATATCGACTTTGGGCACCTAAAATATAGATTTTTAGCATGTTTTGGGCCTGTATTTTGAAAATACTTTAACACGGAGTACGCATGTACAGATCGTTTCTGGGACCCAAAAATATCGAATTTTCGGGTGTTTTGAGCCTGAATTTGAGATATAAACGGGTACAGAAGATGCATGCACATATCTACTTTGGGCACTTAAAATATCGATTTTGAGCATGTTTTGGGTCTGTTTTGTGTAAATACTCTAACACGTAGTAGGCATGTACAGATCGCTTCAGGCACACAAAAATATCGGATTTTTGGGTGTTTTGAGCCTGAATTTGAGATATAAACGGGTACAGAAGATGAATGCACATATCGACTTTGGGCACCCAAAATGTCGATTTTTAGCATGTTTTTGGCCTGTATTTTGAAAATACTCTAAGACTGAGTAGGCATGTACAGATCGCTTAAGGGACCCAAAAATATCGAATTTTCGGGTGTTTTGAGCCTGAATTTGAGATATAAACCTGTACAGAATACGCATGCACATATCGAAAATGGGCACCTAAAATATCGATTTTTAGCATGTTTTGGGCTTGAATTTTAAAAGTACTCTAACACGGAGTAGGAATGCACAGATCGCTTCTGGGACCCAAAAATATCGAATTTTCGGGTGTTTTGAGCCTGAATTTGAGATATAAACGGGTACAGAAGATGCATGCACATATCGACTATGGGCAGCTAAAATATCGATTTTCAGCATGTTTTTGGCATGTATTTTGAAAATACTCAAACACAGAGTAGGCATATACAGATCGCTTATGGGACCCAAAAATATCGAATTTTCGGGTGCTTTGTGCCTAAATTTGAGATATAAACGGGTACAGAACATGAATGCACATATTGACTTTGGGCACCCAAAATATCGATTTTTAACATATTCTGAGCCTCTATTTTAAAAACATTCTAGCACTGAGTAGGCATGTACAGATCGCTTCTGTGACCCAAAAATATTGAATTTTCGGGTGTTCTGAGCCTGAATTTGAGATATAACCGGGTACAGAGAATGCATACACATATTGACTTTGTGCACCTAAAATATCAATTTTTAGCATGTTTTGGGCCTGAATTTTAAAAACACTCTAACACAGAGTATGCATGTACAGATCGCTTCTGGGACACAAAAATATCGAATTTTCGGAGTTTTGAGCCTAAATTTGAGATATAAATGGGTACAGATGATGCATGCACATATCGAATTTTTGAACCTAAAATATCGATTTTAAAGCATGTTTTGAGTCTGTATCTTAAAACTTTCTAGCAAGAAGTAGGCATGTACAGATTGCTTCTGGGACCAAAAGATATCGAATTTTCGAGTGTTTTGAACCTGAATTTGGGATATAGACGGGTACAGAAGATGCAAACACATATTGACTTTGGGCAGCTAAAATATTGATTTACAGCATGTTTTAGGCCTGTATTTTGAAAATACTCTAACACGGAGTAGGCATGTACAGATGGCTTTTGGGACCCAAAACTATCGAATAATCGGGTGTTTTGAGTCTGAATTTGAGATATAAACGGGTACATAAGATGCATGCACATATCGACTTTGGGCACCTAAAATATCGATTTTAAGCATGTTTTGGGCCTGTTTTTTGAAAATACTCTAACACGGTATAGACATGTACAGATCGCTTCTGGGACACAAAAAATTTCGATTTTTTGGGTGTTTTGAACCTGAATTAGGGATATACACGGGTACAGAAGATGCATAAACATATTGACTTTAGGCACCTAAAATATCGATTTTCAGCATGTTTTTGGCCTATATTTTAAAAACACTCTAACACGGAGTATGCACGTTCAGATCTCTTCTGGGACCCAAATAAATCGAATTTTCGGGGGTTTTGAGCCAGAATTTGGGATATAACCGGGTACAGAGGATGCATGCACATATCGACTTTTTGCACCTAAAATATCGATTTTTAGCATGTTCTGAGTCTCTATTTTGAAAACATTCTAGCACTGAGTAGGCATGTACAGATCGCTTCTGGGACCCAAAAATATTGAATTTTCGGGTGTTTTGAGCCTGAATTTGAGATATAACCGGGTACAGAGAATGTATACACATGTTGACTTTGTGCACCTAAAATATCAATTTTCAGCATGTTTTGGGCCTGTATTTTAAAAACACTCTAACACGGAGTATGCAGGTACAGATCGCTTCTGGGACACAAAAATATCGAATTTTCGGAGTTTTGAGCCTGAATTTGAGATATAAACGGGTACAGAAGATGTATGCACATATAGACTTTTTGCACCTAAAATATCGATTTTGAGCATGTTTTTCGTCTGTATCTTGAAAACATTCTAGCAAGAAGTAGGCATGTACAGATTGCTTCTGGGACCCAAAAATATCGAATTTTCGAGTGTTTTGAACCTGAATTTGGAATATAGACGTGTACAGAAGATGCATACACATATTGACTTTGGGCAGCTAAAATATCGATTTACTGCATGTTTTAGGCCTGTATTTTGAAAATACTCTAACACGGAGTATGCATGTACAGATGGCTTTTGGGACCCAAAAATATCGAATAATCGGGTGTTTTGAGTCTGAATTTGAGATATAAACGGGTACAAAAGATGCATGCACATATCGAATTTGGGCACCTAAAATATCGATTTTGAGCATGTTTTGGGCCTGTATTTTAAAAACACTCTAACACAGAGTATGCATGTACAGATCGCTTCTGGGACACAAAAATATCGAATTTTCGGAGTTTTGAGCCTGAATTTGAGATATAAACGGGTAGAGAAGATGCATGCACATATAGACTTTTTGCACCCAAAATATCGATTTTGAGCATGTTTTGAGCCTGTATTTTTAAAATACTCTAACACGGAGTATGCATGTACAGATGGCTTTTGGAACCCAAAAATATCGAATAATCGGGTGTTTTGAGTCTGAATTTGAGATATAAACGGGTACAGAAGATGCATGCACATATCGACTTTGGGCACCTAAAATATCGATTTTCAGCATGTTTTGGGCCTGTATTGTGAAAATACTCTAACACGGTATAGACATGTACAGATCGCATCTGGGACACAAAAATTTCGATTTTTTGGGTGTTTTGAACCTGAATTAGGGATATAGACGGGTACAGAAGATGCATACACATATTGTCTTTGGCACCTAAAATATCGATTTTCAGCATGTTTTTGGCCTATATTTTAAAAACACTTTAACACGGAGTATGCACGTACAGATCGCTTCTGGGATCCAAAAATATCGAATTTTCGGAGTTTTGACCCTGAATTTGAGATATAAACGGGTACAGAAGATGCATGCACATATCGAATTTTTGAACCTAAAATATCGATTTTAAAGCATGTTTTGGGTCTGTATCTTAAAACTTTCCAGCAAGAAGTAGGCATGTACAGATTGCTTCTGGGACCAAAAAATATCGAATTTTCGAGTGTTTTGAACCTGAATTTGGGATATAGACGGGTACAGAAGATGCATACACATATTGACTTTGGGCAGCTAAAATATCGATTTACAGCATGTTTTAGGCCTGTATTTTGAAAATACTCTAACACGGAGTAGGCATGTACAGATCGTTTTTGGGACCCAAAAATATCGAATATTCGGGTGTTTTGAGTCTGAATTTGAGATATAAACGGGTACAGAAGATGCATGCACATATCGACTTAAAGCACCCAAAATATCGATTTTGAGCATGTTTTGGGCCTGTATTTTTAAAATACTCTAACACGGAGTAGACACGTACAGATCGCTTTTGGGACACAAAAATATCGAATAATCGGGTGTTTTGAGTCTGAATTTGAGATATAAACGGGTACAAAAGATGCATGCACATATCGAATTTGGGCACCTAAAATATCGATTTTGAGCATGTTTTGGGCCTGTATTTTGAAAATACTCTAACACGGTATAGACATGTAAAGATCGCTTCTGGGACACAAAAATATCGAATTTTTGGGTGTTTTGAGCCTGAATTTGAGATATAAACGGGTACAGAAGATGCATGCACATATCGACTTCGGGCACCAAAAATATCGATTTTTAGCATGTTCTGAGCCTCTATTTTGAAAACATTCTAGCACTGAGTAGGCATGTACAGATCGCTTCTGGGACCCAAAAATATTGAATTTTCGGGTGTTTTGAGCCTGAATTTGATATGTAAACAGGTAATGAAGATGAATGAACATATCGACTCTTTGCACCAAAAATATCGATTTTGAGCATGTTTTGGGTCTGTATTGTGTAAATACTCTAACACGGAGTAGGCATGTACAGATCGCTTCAGGCACACAAAAATATTGGATTTTTGGGTGTTTTGAGCATGAATTTGAGATATAAACGGGTACAGAAGATGAATGCACATATCGACTTTGGGCACCCAAAATGTCGATTTCTAGTATGTTTTGGGCCTGTATTTTGAAAATACTTTAAGACTGAGTAGGCATGTACAGATCGCTTAAGGGACCCAAAAATATCGAATTTTCTGGGGTTTTGAGCCTGAATTTGAGATATAAACGGGTACAGAATACGCATGCACATATCGAAAATGGGCACCTAAAATATCGATTTTTAGCATGTTTTGGGCATGTATTTTGAAAATACTCAAACACGGAGTAGGCATATACAGATCGCTTCTGGGACCCAAAAATATCAAATTTTTGGGTGTTTTGAGCCTAAATTTGAGATATAAACGGATACAGAACATGCATGCACATATTGACTTTTGGCCCCCAAAATATCGATTTTTAGCATGTTCTGAGCCACTATTTTAAAAACATTCTAGCACTGAGTAGGCATGTACAGATCGCTTCTGGGACCCAAAAATATTGAATTTTCGGGTGTTTTGAGCCTGAATTTGAGATATAACCGGGTACAGAGAATGCATACACATATTGACTTTGTGCACCTAAAATATCAATTTTCAGCATGTTTTGGGCCTGTATTTTAAAAACACTCTAACACAGAGTATGCATGTACAGATCGCTTCTGGGACACAAAAATATCGAATTTTCGGAGTTTTGAGCCTGAATTTGAGATATAAACGGGTACAGAAGATGCATGCACATATCGAATTTTTGAACCTAAAATATCGATTTTAAAGCATGTTTTGGGTCTGTATCTTAAAACTTTCCAGCAAGAAGTAGGCATGTACAGATTGCTTCTGGGACCCAAAAATATCGAATTTTCGAGTGTTTTGAACCTGAATTTGGGATATAGACGGGTACAGAAGATGCATACACATATTGACTATGGGCAGCTAAAATATCGATTAACAGCATGTTTTAGGCCTGTATTTTGAAAATACTCTAACACGGAGTAGGCATGTACAGATCGCTTTTGGGACCCAAAAATATCGAATATTTGGGTGTTTTGAGTCTGAATTTGAGATATAAACGGGTACAGAAGATGCATGCACATATCGACTTAAAGCACCCAAAATATCGATTTTGAGCATGTTTTGGGCCTGTATTTATAAAATACTCTAACACGGAGTAGACACGTACAGATCGCTTTTGGGACACAAAAATATCGATTTTTTGGGTGTTTTGAGCCTGAATTTGAGATATAAACGGTTACAGAAGATGCATGCACATATCGACTTAGGGCACCTAAAATATCGATTTTTAGCATGTTCTGAGTCTCTATTTTGAAAACATTCTGGCACTGAGTAGGCATGTACAGATCGCTTCTGTGACCCAAAAATATTGAATTTTCGGGTGTTTTGAGCCTGAATTTGAGATATAACCGGGTACAGAGAATGGATACACATATTGACTTTGTGCACCTAAAATATCAATTTTCAGCATGTTTTGGGCCTGTATTTTAAAAACACTCTAACACGGAGTATGCAGGTACAGATCGCTTCTGGGACACAAAAATATCGAATTTTCGGAGTTTTGGGCCTGAATTCGAGATATAAACGGGTACAGAAGATGTATGCACATATAGACTTTTTGCACCTAAAATATCAATTTTGAGCATGTTTTTGGTCTGTATCTTGAAAACATTCTAGCAAGAAGTAGGCATGTACAGATTGCTTCTGGGACCCAAAAATATCGAATTTTCGAGCTTTTTGAACCTGAATTTGGAATATAGACGTGTACAGAAGATGCATACACATATTGACTTTGGGCAGCTAAAATATCGATCTACTGCATGTTTTAGGCTTGTAATTTGTAAATACTCTAACACGGAGTAAGCATGTACAGATGGCTTTTGGGACATAAAAATATCGAATAATCGGGTGTTTTCAATCTGAATTTGAGATAAAAACGGGTACAGAAGATGCATGTACATATCGACTATGGGCAGCTAAAATATCGATTTTAGGCATGTTTTGGGCATGTATTTTGAAAATACTCAAACACGGAGTAGGCATATGCAGATCGCTTCTGGGACCCAAAAATATTGAATTTTCGGGTGTTTTGAGCCTGAATTTGAGATATAACCGGGTACAGAGAATGTATACACATATTGACTTTGTGCACCTAAAATATCAATTTTCAGCATGTTTTGGGCCTGTATTTTAAAAACACTCTAACACAGAGTATGCATGTACAGATCGCTTCTGGGACACAAAAATATCGAATTTTCGGAGTTTTGAGCCTGAATTTGAGATATAAACGGGTACAGAAGATGCATGCACATATCGAATTTTTGAACCTAAAATATCGATTTTAAAGCATGTTTTGGGTCTGTATCTTAAAACTTTCCAGCAAGAAGTAGGCATGTACAGATTGCTTCTGGGACCCAAAAATATCGAATTTTCGAGTGTTTTGAACCTGAATTTGACATATAGACGGGTACAGAAGATGCATACACATATTGACTATGGGCAGCTAAAATATCGATTAACAGCATGTTTTAGGCCTGTATTTTGAAAATACTCTAACACGGAGTAGGCATGTACAGATCGCTTTTGGGACCCAAAAATATCGAATATTTGTGTGTTTTGAGTCTGAATTTGAGATATAAACGGGTACAGAAGATGCATGCACATATCGACTTAAAGCACCCAAAATATCGATTTTGAGCATGTTTTGGGCCTGTATTTATAAAATACTCTAACACGGAGTAGACACGTACAGATCGCTTTTGGGACACAAAAATATCGATTTTTTGGGTGTTTTGAGCCTGAATTTGAGATATAAACGGGTACAAAAGATGCATGCACATATCGACTTAGGGCACCTAAAATATCGATTTTTAGCATGTTCTGAGTCTCTATTTTGAAAACATTCTGGCACTGAGTAGGCATGTACAGATCGCTTCTGTGACCCAAAAATATTGAATTTTCGGGTGTTTTGAGCCTGAATTTGAGATATAACCGGGTACAGAGAATGGATACACATATTGACTTTGTGCACCTAAAATATCAATTTTCAGCATGTTTTGGGCCTGTATTTTAAAAACACTCTAACACGGAGTATGCAGGTACAGATCGCTTCTGGGACACAAAAATATCGAATTTTCGGAGTTTTGGGCCTGAATTCGAGATATAAACGGGTACAGAAGATGTATGCACATATAGACTTTTTGCACCTAAAATATCAATTTTGAGCATGTTTTTGGTCTGTATCTTGAAAACATTCTAGCAAGAAGTAGGCATGTACAGATTGCTTCTGGGACCCAAAAATATCGAATTTTCGAGCTTTTTGAACCTGAATTTGGAATATAGACGTGTACAGAAGATGCATACACATATTGACTTTGGGCAGCTAAAATATCGATCTACTGCATGTTTTAGGCTTGTAATTTGTAAATACTCTAACACGGAGTAAGCATGTACAGATGGCTTTTGGGACATAAAAATATCGAATAATCGGGTGTTTTCAATCTGAATTTGAGATAAAAACGGGTACAGAAGATGCATGTACATATCGACTATGGGCAGCTAAAATATCGATTTTAGGCATGTTTTGGGCATGTATTTTGAAAATACTCAAACACGGAGTAGGCATATGCAGATCGCTTCTGGGACCCAAAAATATTGAATTTTCGGGTGTTTTGAGCCTGAATTTGAGATATAACCGGGTACAGAGAATGTATACACATATTGACTTTGTGCACCTAAAATATCAATTTTCAGCATGTTTTGGGCCTGTATTTTAAAAACACTCTAACACAGAGTATGCATGTACAGATCGCTTCTGGGACACAAAAATATCGAATTTTCGGAGTTTTGAGCCTGAATTTGAGATATAAACGGGTACAGAAGATGCATGCACATATCGAATTTTTGAACCTAAAATATCGATTTTAAAGCATGTTTTGGGTCTGTATCTTAAAACTTTCCAGCAAGAAGTAGGCATGTACAGATTGCTTCTGGGACCCAAAAATATCGAATTTTCGAGTGTTTTGAACCTGAATTTGGGATATAGACGGGTACAGAAGATGCATACACATATTGACTATGGGCAGCTAAAATATCGATTAACAGCATGTTTTAGGCCTGTATTTTGAAAATACTCTAACACGGAGTAGGCATGTACAGATCGCTTTTGGGACCCAAAAATATCGAATATTTGGGTGTTTTGAGTCTGAATTTGAGATATAAACGGGTACAGAAGATGCATGCACATATCGACTTAAAGCACCCAAAATATCGATTTTGAGCATGTTTTGGGCCTGTATTTATAAAATACTCTAACACGGAGTAGACACGTACAGATCGCTTTTGGGACACAAAAATATCGATTTTTTGGGTGTTTTGAGCCTGAATTTGAGATATAAACGGGTACAAAAGATGCATGCACATATCGACTTAGGGCACCTAAAATATCGATTTTTAGCATGTTCTGAGTCTCTATTTTGAAAACATTCTGGCACTGAGTAGGCATGTACAGATCGCTTCTGTGACCCAAAAATATTGAATTTTCGGGTGTTTTGAGCCTGAATTTGAGATATAACCGGGTACAGAGAATGGATACACATATTGACTTTGTGCACCTAAAATATCAATTTTCAGCATGTTTTGGGCCTGTATTTTAAAAACACTCTAACACGGAGTATGCAGGTACAGATCGCTTCTGGGACACAAAAATATCGAATTTTCGGAGTTTTGGGCCTGAATTCGAGATATAAACGGGTACAGAAGATGTATGCACATATAGACTTTTTGCACCTAAAATATCAATTTTGAGCATGTTTTTGGTCTGTATCTTGAAAACATTCTAGCAAGAAGTAGGCATGTACAGATTGCTTCTGGGACCCAAAAATATCGAATTTTCGAGCTTTTTGAACCTGAATTTGGAATATAGACGTGTACAGAAGATGCATACACATATTGACTTTGGGCAGCTAAAATATCGATCTACTGCATGTTTTAGGCTTGTAATTTGTAAATACTCTAACACGGAGTAAGCATGTACAGATGGCTTTTGGGACATAAAAATATCGAATAATCGGGTGTTTTCAATCTGAATTTGAGATAAAAACGGGTACAGAAGATGCATGTACATATCGACTATGGGCAGCTAAAATATCGATTTTAGGCATGTTTTGGGCATGTATTTTGAAAATACTCAAACACGGAGTAGGCATATGCAGATCGCTTCTGGGACCCAAAAATATTGAATTTTCGGGTGTTTTGAGCCTGAATTTGAGATATAACCGGGTACAGAGAATGCATACACATATTGACTTTGTGCACCTAAAATATCAATTTTCAGCATGTTTTGGGCCTGTATTTTAAAAACACTCTAACACAGAGTATGCATGTACAGATCGCTTCTGGGACACAAAAATATCGAATTTTCGGAGTTTTGAGCCTGAATTTGAGATATAAACGGGTACAGAAGATGCATGCACATATCGAATTTTTGAACCTAAAATATCGATTTTAAAGCATGTTTTGGGTCTGTATCTTAAAACTTTCCAGCAAGAAGTAGGCATGTACAGATTGCTTCTGGGACCCAAAAATATCGAATTTTCGAGTGTTTTGAACCTGAATTTGGGATATAGACGGGTACAGAAGATGCATACACATATTGACTATGGGCAGCTAAAATATCGATTTACAGCATGTTTTAGGCCTGTATTTTGAAAATACTCTAACACGGAGTAGGCATGTACAGATCGCTTTTGGGACCCAAAAATATCGAATATTTGGGTGTTTTGAGTCTGAATTTGAGATATAAACGGGTACAGAAGATGCATGCACATATCGACTTAAAGCACCCAAAATATCGATTTTGAGCATGTTTTGGGCCTGTATTTTTAAAATACTCTAACACGGAGTAGACACGTACAGATCGCTTTTGGGACACAAAAATATCGAATAATCGGGTGTTTTGAGTCTGAATTTGAGATATAAACGGGTACAAAAGATGCATGCACATATCGAATTTGGGCACCTAAAATATCGATTTTGAGCATGTTTTGGGCCTGTATTTTGAAAATACTCTAACACGGTATAGACATGTAAAGATCGCTTCTGGGACACAAAAATATCGAATTTTTGGGTGTTTTGAGCCTGAATTTGAGATATAAACGGGTACAGAAGATGCATGCACATATCGACTTCGGGCACCAAAAATATCGATTTTTAGCATGTTCTGAGCCTCTATTTTGAAAACATTCTAGCACTGAGTAGGCATGTACAGATCGCTTCTGGGACCCAAAAATATTGAATTTTCGGGTGTTTTGAGCCTGAATTTGATATGTAAACAGGTAATGAAGATGAATGAACATATCGACTCTTTGCACCAAAAATATCGATTTTGAGCATGTTTTGGGTCTGTATTGTGTAAATACTCTAACACGGAGTAGGCATGTACAGATCGCTTCAGGCACACAAAAATATTGGATTTTTGGGTGTTTTGAGCATGAATTTGAGATATAAACGGGTACAGAAGATGAATGCACATATCGACTTTGGGCACCCAAAATGTCGATTTCTAGTATGTTTTGGGCCTGTATTTTGAAAATACTTTAAGACTGAGTAGGCATGTACAGATCGCTTAAGGGACCCAAAAATATCGAATTTTCTGGGGTTTTGAGCCTGAATTTGAGATATAAACGGGTACAGAATACGCATGCACATATCGAAAATGGGCACCTAAAATATCGATTTTTAGCATGTTTTGGGCATGTATTTTGAAAATACTCAAACACGGAGTAGGCATATACAGATCGCTTCTGGGACCCAAAAATATCAAATTTTCGGGTGTTTTGAGCCTAAATTTGAGATATAAACGGATACAGAACATGCATGCACATATTGACTTTTGGCCCCCAAAA
This sequence comes from Petrolisthes cinctipes, assembly GCA_033782935.1. Classification (NCBI taxonomy): domain Eukaryota; kingdom Metazoa; phylum Arthropoda; class Malacostraca; order Decapoda; family Porcellanidae; genus Petrolisthes; species Petrolisthes cinctipes. Next base: position 621,044 of record JAWQEG010000010.1, read on the forward strand.
TATCGATTTTTAGCATGTTCTGAGCCACTATTTTAAAAACATTCTAGCACTGAGTAGGCATGTACAGATCGCTTCTGGGACCCAAAAATATTGAATTTTCGGGTGTTTTGAGCCTGAATTTGAGATATAACCGGGTACAGAGAATGCATACACATATTGACTTTGTGCACCTAAAATATCAATTTTCAGCATGTTTTGGGCCTGTATTTTAAAAACACTCTAACACAGAGTATGCATGTACAGATCGCTTCTGGGACACAAAAATATCGAATTTTCGGTGTTTTGAGCCTGAATTTGAGATATAAACGGGTACAGAAGATGCATGCACATATCGAATTTTTGAACCTAAAATATCGATTTTAAAGCATGTTTTGGGTCTGTATCTTAAAACTTTCCAGCAAGAAGTAGGCATGTACAGATTGCTTCTGGGACCCAAAAATATCGAATTTTCGAGTGTTTTGAACCTGAATTTGGGATATAGACGGGTACAGAAGATGCATACACATATTGACTATGGGCAGCTAAAATATCGATTAACAGCATGTTTTAGGCCTGTATTTTGAAAATACTCTAACACGGAGTAGGCATGTACAGATCGCTTTTGGGACCCAAAAATATCGAATATTTGGGTGTTTTGAGTCTGAATTTGAGATATAAACGGGTACAGAAGATGCATGCACATATCGACTTAAAGCACCCAAAATATCGATTTTGAGCATGTTTTGGGCCTGTATTTATAAAATACTCTAACACGGAGTAGACACGTACAGATCGCTTTTGGGACACAAAAATATCGATTTTTTGGGTGTTTTGAGCCTGAATTTGAGATATAAACGGTTACAGAAGATGCATGCACATATCGACTTAGGGCACCTAAAATATCGATTTTTAGCATGTTCTGAGTCTCTATTTTGAAAACATTCTGGCACTGAGTAGGCATGTACAGATCGCTTCTGTGACCCAAAAATATTGAATTTTCGGGTGTTTTGAGCCTGAATTTGAGATATAACCGGGTACAGAGAATGGATACACATATTGACTTTGTGCACCTAAAATATCAATTTTCAGCATGTTTTGGGCCTGTATTTTAAAAACACTCTAACACGGAGTATGCAGGTACAGATCGCTTCTGGGACACAAAAATATCGAATTTTCGGAGTTTTGGGCCTGAATTCGAGATATAAACGGGTACAGAAGATGTATGCACATATAGACTTTTTGCACCTAAAATATCAATTTTGAGCATGTTTTTGGTCTGTATCTTGAAAACATTCTAGCAAGAAGTAGGCATGTACAGATTGCTTCTGGGACCCAAAAATATCGAATTTTCGAGCTTTTTGAACCTGAATTTGGAATATAGACGTGTACAGAAGATGCATACACATATTGACTTTGGGCAGCTAAAATATCGATCTACTGCATGTTTTAGGCTTGTAATTTGTAAATACTCTAACACGGAGTAAGCATGTACAGATGGCTTTTGGGACATAAAAATATCGAATAATCGGGTGTTTTCAATCTGAATTTGAGATAAAAACGGGTACAGAAGATGCATGTACATATCGACTATGGGCAGCTAAAATATCGATTTTAGGCATGTTTTGGGCATGTATTTTGAAAATACTCAAACACGGAGTAGGCATATGCAGATCGCTTCTGGGACCCAAAAATATTGAATTTTCGGGTGTTTTGAGCCTGAATTTGAGATATAACCGGGTACAGAGAATGCATACACATATTGACTTTGTGCACCTAAAATATCAATTTTCAGCATGTTTTGGGCCTGTATTTTAAAAACACTCTAACACAGAGTATGCATGTACAGATCGCTTCTGGGACACAAAAATATCGAATTTTCGGAGTTTTGAGCCTGAATTTGAGATATAAACGGGTACAGAAGATGCATGCACATATCGAATTTTTGAACCTAAAATATCGATTTTAAAGCATGTTTTGGGTCTGTATCTTAAAACTTTCCAGCAAGAAGTAGGCATGTACAGATTGCTTCTGGGACCCAAAAATATCGAATTTTCGAGTGTTTTGAACCTGAATTTGGGATATAGACGGGTACAGAAGATGCATACACATATTGACTATGGGCAGATAAAATATCGATTTACAGCATGTTTTAGGCCTGTATTTTGAAAATACTCTAACACGGAGTAGGCATGTACAGATCGCTTTTGGGACCCAAAAATATCGAATATTTGGGTGTTTTGAGTCTGAATTTGATATATAAACGGGTACAGAAGATGCATGCACATATCGACTTCGGGCACCAAAAATATCGATTTTTAGCATGTTCTGAGCCTCTATTTTGAAAACATTCTAGCACTGAGTAGGCATGTACAGATCGCTTCTGGGACCCAAAAATATTGAATTTTCGGGTGTTTTGAGCCTGAATTTGATATGTAAACAGGTAATGAAGATGAATGAACATATCGACTCTTTGCACCAAAAACTCGATTTTGAGCATGTTTTGGGTCTGTATTGTGTAAATACTCTAACACGGAGTAGGCATGTACAGATCGCTTCAGGCACACAAAAATATCGGATTTTTGGGTGTTTTGAGCATGAATTTGAGATATAAACGGGTACAGAAGATGAATGCACATATCGACTTTGGGCACCCAAAATGTCGATTTCTAGTATGTTTTGGGCCTGTATTTTGAAAATACTTTAAGACTGAGTAGGCATGTACAGATCGCTTAAGGGACCCAAAAATATCGAATTTTCTGGGGTTTTGAGCCTGAATTTGAGATATAAACGGGTACAGAATACGCATACACATATCGAAAATGGGCACCTAAAATATCGATTTTTAGCATGTTTTGGGCATGTATTTTGAAAATACTCAAACACGGAGTAGGCATATACAGATCGCTTCTGGGACCCAAAAATATCAAATTTTCGGGTGTTTTGAGCCAAAATTTGAGATATAAACGGATACAGAACATGCATGCACATATTGACTTTTGGCCCCCAAAATATCGATTTTTAGCATGTTCTGAGCCACTATTTTAAAAACATTCTAGCACTGAGTAGGCATGTACAGATCGCTTCTGGGACCCAAAAATATTGAATTTTCGGGTGTTTTGAGCCTGAATTTGAGATATAACCGGGTACAGAGAATGCATACACATATTGACTTTGTGCACCTAAAACATCAATTTTCAGCATGTTTTGGGCCTGTATTTTAAAAACACTCTAACACAGAGTATGCATGTACAGATCGCTTCTGGGACACAAAAATATCGAATTTTCGGAGTTTTGAGCCTGAATTTGAGATATAAACGGGTACAGAAGATGCATGCACATATCGAATTTTTGAACCTAAAATATCGATTTTAAAGCATGTTTTGGGTCTGTATCTTAAAACTTTCCAGCAAGAAGTAGGCATGTACAGATTGCTTCTGGGACCCAAAAATATCGAATTTTCGAGTGTTTTGAACCTGAATTTGGGATATAGACGGGTACAGAAGATGCATACACATATTGACTATGGGCAGCTAAAATATCGATTAACAGCATGTTTTAGGCCTGTATTTTGAAAATACTCTAACACGGAGTAGGCATGTACAGATCGCTTTTGGGACCCAAAAATATCGAATATTTGGGTGTTTTGAGTCTGAATTTGAGATATAAACGGGTACAGAAGATGCATGCACATATCGACTTAAAGCACCCAAAATATCGATTTTGAGCATGTTTTGGGCCTGTATTTATAAAATACTCTAACACGGAGTAGACACGTACAGATCGCTTTTGGGACACAAAAATATCGAATTTTTGGGTGTTTTGAGCCTGAATTTGAGATATAAACGGTTACAGAAGATGCATGCACATATCGACTTAGGGCACCTAAAATATCGATTTTTAGCATGTTCTGAGTCTCTATTTTGAAAACATTCTGGCACTGAGTAGGCATGTACAGATCGCTTCTGAGACCAAAAAATATTGAATTTTCGGGTGTTTTGAGCCTGAATTTGAGATATAACCGGGTACAGAGAATGGATACACATATTGACTTTGTGCACCTAAAATATCAATTTTCAGCATGTTTTGGGCCTGTATTTTAAAAACACTCTAACACGGAGTATGCAGGTACAGATCGCTTCTGGGACACAAAAATATCGAATTTTCGGAGTTTTGGGCCTGAATTCGAGATATAAACGGGTACAGAAGATGTATGCACATATAGACTTTTTGCACCTAAAATATCAATTTTGAGCATGTTTTTGGTCTGTATCTTGAAAACATTCTAGCAAGAAGTAGGCATGTACAGATTGCTTCTGGGACCCAAAAATATCGAATTTTCGAGCTTTTTGAACCTGAATTTGGAATATAGACGTGTACAGAAGATGCATACACATATTGACTTTGGGCAGCTAAAATATCGATCTACTGCATGTTTTAGGCTTGTAATTTGAAAATACTCTAACACGGAGTAAGCATGTACAGATGGCTTTTGGGACATAAAAATATCGAATAATCGGGTGTTTTCAATCTGAATTTGAGATAAAAACGGGTACAGAAGATGCATGTACATATCGACTATGGGCAGCTAAAATATCGATTTTAGGCATGTTTTGGGCATGTATTTTGAAAATACTCAAACACGGAGTAGGCATATGCAGATCGCTTCTGGGACCCAAAAATATTGAATTTTCGGGTGTTTTGAGCCTGAATTTGAGATATAACCGGGTACAGAGAATGCATACACATATTGACTTTGTGCACCTAAAATATCAATTTTCAGCATGTTTTGGGCCTGTATTTTAAAAACACTCTAACACAGAGTATGCATGTACAGATCGCTTCTGGGACACAAAAATATCGAATTTTCGGAGTTTTGAGCCTGAATTTGAGATATAAACGGGTACAGAAGATGCATGCACATATCGAATTTTTGAACCTAAAATATCGATTTTAAAGCATGTTTTGGGTCTGTATCTTAAAACTTTCCAGCAAGAAGTAGGCATGTACAGATTGCTTCTGGGACCCAAAAATATCGAATTTTCGAGTGTTTTGAACCTGAATTTGGGATATAGACGGGTACAGAAGATGCATACACATATTGACTATGGGCAGCTAAAATATCGATTTACAGCATGTTTTAGGCCTGTATTTTGAAAATACTCTAACACGGAGTAGGCATGTACAGATCGCTTTTGGGACCCAAAAATATCGAATATTTGGGTGTTTTGAGTCTGAATTTGAGATATAAACGGGTACAGAAGATGCATGCACATATCGACTTAAAGCACCCAAAATATCGATTTTGAGCATGTTTTGGGCCTGTATTTATAAAATACTCTAACACGGAGTAGACACGTACAGATCGCTTTTGGGACACAAAAATATCGAATTTTTGGGTGTTTTGAGCCTGAATTTGAGATATAAACGGTTACAGAAGATTTTTTTTTTTTTTTTTTTTTTTTTTTCCTATCACCCATAGTTGTGGGCATTAAGGCAGTGTTTTATTTTTTCTTTCTCTTTTTACTTTTTCCTTTCTTTTCCACTTGACTGCTACCCGAGACAATTGGTTTCGACTTGGCAAAGCTGGCTTGTGATGTCATCCTGCTGCTGGTCCAGACTTCCCTGATCTGGAAGATGTCGGGGTCTTGGCAACTGGGGATGTGCTGATGGAAGAGGTCGAGGCGACGAGAGGCAGACATTCACCAGTCCACGGTGACTGTGGGTGGTGGGTTGGTTGGTGGGCTGTCCTTCCTCCTCCTCTTCTTCCTCTTCTTGACAGTCTGCCATTCCCCTTCATCTTCCAGGTCCATATTGTCAGTTGTGTCCTCTCTCGTGGTAGTGGTGGAGGAGGCAGAGCAGGAACTGGTGTCAGGGACCTGAGTATCCTCCTCCGTCGCAGAGTCCAGTTCTGAAGTCTCAGGTGGTGGTGGTGGTGGTGATGGTGGTGGTGGTGCCTTCACGCTATTCGCCCGGTTGAGTGGGCGAGGCAACATCAACTGGCGACGGGGGTGGGCCGAAACGGGTGGTGGTGGTGGTGCATCCGTTATGCTCCTTCCCCGTCTTGCAGGCTTGTTGCCTCGTTTCTTGGTGGTGGTTGTAGTAGTAGTGGGTGGTTGCAAATCAGGAGAAATGGCTATTGGTGGTAAGCCATTTCTCCTGAAGATGTCCAGGAGGAGGTCAGAGAGACGACCTAGCAATTCTGCAGCTAAGGCAACAGCAGTCTTGGTGCAGACGGTGACGATGTCTGCCTGCTGCTGCCGTCGCTGCGGTGGTTGGGCGTCAGCCGTCCTCCTCCCACGGGCATGGAGTGAGCCTCGGACCTGCCCACCATCAGGTCCAGCTACGTTGGTAGCCTCCAAGCCCTTCCTCCCTTCTTCCACAGTGAAGGACACCTCCTCTCCGTCCCCCAGTGATGGTGGCGAGGTGGTGGCAGCAGAGAGGAGGATGCCCCTCCTGTGGACGAAATAATCTTTCGAGTTTGAGTTTATAAAGCCATAGCCCTTCAAATGGTTAAACCACTTCACCCTGCCAACAAGACGGTCGGCAGGGGAAGTGGTGTGGTTGGCAGTAGGTGCTGTCTGGGCCATGGCTGGATGTAGACTCACCATTACAGAAGATGCATGCACATATCGACTTAAAGCACCCAAAATATCGATTTTGAGCATGTTTTGGGCCTGTATTTATAAAATACTCTAACACGGAGTAGACACGTACAGATCGCTTTTGGGACACAAAAATATCGAATTTTTGGGTGTTTTGAGCCTGAATTTGAGATATAAACGGTTACAGAAGATGCATGCACATATCGACTTAGGGCACCTAAAATATCGATTTTTAGCATGTTCTGAGTCTCTATTTTGAAAAAATTCTGGCACTGAGTAGGCATGTACAGATCGCTTCTGAGACCCAAAAATATTGAATTTTCGGGTGTTTTGAGCCTGAATTTGAGATATAACCTGGTACAGAGAATGGATACACATATTGACTTTGTGCACCTAAAATATCAATTTTGAGCATGTTTTTGGTCTGTATCTTGAAAACATTCTAGCAAGAAGTAGGCATGTACAGATTGCTTCTGGGACCCAAAAATATCGAATTTTCGAGCTTTTTGAACCTGAATTTGGAATATAGACGTGTACAGAAGATGCATACACATATTGACTTTGGGCAGCTAAAATATCGATCTACTGCATGTTTTAGGCTTGTAATTTGAAAATACTCTAACACGGAGTAAGCATGTACAGATGGCTTTTGGGACATAAAAATATCGAATAATCGGGTGTTTTCAATCTGAATTTGAGATAAAAACGGGTACAGAAGATGCATGTACATATCGACTATGGGCAGCTAAAATATCGATTTTAGGCATGATTTGGGCATGTATTTTGAAAATACTCAAACACGGAGTAGGCATATGCAGATCGCTTCTGGGACCCAAAAATATTGAATTTTCGGGTGTTTTGAGCCTGAATTTGAGATATAACCGGGTACAGAGAATGCATACACATATTGACTTTGTGCACCTAAAATATCAATTTTCAGCATGTTTTGGGCCTGTATTTTAAAAACACTCTAACACAGAGTATGCATGTACAGATCGCTTCTGGGACACAAAAATATCGAATTTTCGGAGTTTTGAGCCTGAATTTGAGATATAAACGGGTACAGAAGATGCATGCACATATCGAATTTTTGAACCTAAAATATCGATTTTAAAGCATGTTTTGGGTCTGTATCTTAAAACTTTCCAGCAAGAAGTAGGCATGTACAGATTGCTTCTGGGACCCAAAAATATCGAATTTTCGAGTGTTTTGAACCTGAATTTGGGATATAGACGGGTACAGAAGATGCATACACATATTGACTATGGGCAGCTAAAATATCGATTTACAGCATGTTTTAGGCCTGTATTTTGAAAATACTCTAACACGGAGTAGGCATGTACAGATCGCTTTTGGGACCCAAAAATATCGAATATTTGGGTGTTTTGAGTCTGAATTTGAGATATAAACGGGTACAGAAGATGCATGCACATATCGACTTAAAGCACCCAAAATATCGATTTTGAGCATGTTTTGGGCCTGTATTTATAAAATACTCTAACACGGAGTAGACACGTACAGATCGCTTTTGGGACACAAAAATATCGAATTTTTGGGTGTTTTGAGCCTGAATTTGAGATATAAACGGTTACAGAAGATGCATGCACATATCGACTTAGGGCACCTAAAATATCGATTTTTAGCATGTTCTGAGTCTCTATTTTGAAAACATTCTGGCACTGAGTAGGCATGTATAGATCGCTTCTGAGACCCAAAAATATTGAATTTTCGGGTGTTTTGAGCCTGAATTTGAGATATAACCGGGTACAGAGAATGGATACACATATTGACTTTGTGCACCTAAAATATCAATTTTCAGCATGTTTTGGGCCTGTATTTTAAAAACACTCTAACACGGAGTATGCAGGTACAGATCACTTCTGGGACACAAAAATATCGAATTTTCGGAGTTTTGGGCCTGAATTTGAGATATAAACGGGTACAGAAGATGTATGCACATATAGACTTTTTGCACCTAAAATATCAATTTTGAGCATGTTTTTGGTCTGTATCTTGAAAACATTCTAGCAAGAAGTAGGCATGTACAGATTGCTTCTGGGACCCAAAAATATCGAATTTTCGAGCTTTTTGAACCTGAATTTGGAATATAGACGTGTACAGAAGATGCATACACATATTGACTTTGGGCAGCTAAAATATCGATCTACTGCATGTTTTAGGCTTGTAATTTGAAAATACTCTAACACGGAGTAAGCATGTACAGATGGCTTTTGGGACATAAAAATATCGAATAATCGGGTGTTTTCAATCTGAATTTGAGATAAAAACGGGTACAGAAGATGCATGTACATATCGACTATGGGCAGCTAAAATATCGATTTTAGGCATGTTTTGGGCATGTATTTTGAAAATACTCAAACACGGAGTAGGCATATGCAGATCGCTTCTGGGACCCATAAATATTGAATTTTCGGGTGTTTTGAGCCTAAATTTGAGATATAAACGGGTACAGAACATGCATACACACATTGACTTTGTGCACATAAAATATCAATATTTAGCATGTTTTGGGCCTGTATTTTAAAAACACTCTAACACAGAGTATGCATGTACAGATCGCTTCTGGGACACAAAAATATCGAATTTTCGGAGTTTTGAGCCTGAATTTGAGATATAAACGGGTACAGAAGATGCATGCACATATCGAATTTTTGAACCTAAAATATCGATTTTAAAGCATGTTTTGAGTCTGTATCTTAAAACTTTCTAGCAAGAAGTAGGCATGTACAGATTGCTTCTGGGACCAAAAAATATCGAATTTTCGAGTTTTTTTAACCTGAATTTGGGATATAGACGGGTACAGAAGATGCATACACATATTGACTTTGGGCAGCTAAAATATCGATTTACAGCATGTTTTAGGCCTGTATTTTAAAAATACTCTAACACGGAGTAGGCATGTACAGATCGCTTTTCGGACCCAAAAATATCGAATATTCGGGTGTTTTGAGTCTGAATTTGAGATATAAACGGGTACAGAAGATGCATGCACATATCGACTTAAAGCACCCAAAATATCGATTTTGAGCATGTTTTGGGCCTGTATTTTTAAAATACTCTAACACGGAGTAGACACGTACAGATCGCTTTTGGGACACAAAAATATCGAATTTTTGGGGGTTTTGAGCCTGAATTTGAGATATAAACGGGTACAGAAAATTCATGCACATATCGACTTCGGGCACCTAAAATATCGATTTTTTGCATGTTCTGAGCCTCTATTTTGAAAACATTCTAGCACTGAGTAGGCATGTACAGATCGCTTCTGGGACCCAAAAATATTAAATTTTCGGGTGTTTTGAGTCTGAATTTGAGATATAACCGGGTACAGAGAATGCATACACATATTGACTTTGTGCACCTAAAATATCAATTTTCAGCATGTTTTGGGCCTGTATTTTAAAAACAATCTAACACGGAGTATGCAGGTATAGATCGCTTCTGGGACACAAAAATATCGAATTTTCGGAGTTTTGAGCCTGAATTTGAGATATAAACGGGTACAGAAGATGCATGCACATATAGACTTTTTGCACCTAAAATATCGATTTTGAGCATGTTTTTGGTCTGTATCTTTTAAACATTCTAGCAAGAAGTAGGCATGTACAGATTGCTTCTGGGACCCAAAAATATCGAATTTTCGAGCTTTTTGAACCTGAATTTGGAATATAGACGTGTACAGAAGATGCATACACATATTAACTTTGGGCAGCTAAAATATCGATTTACTGCATGTTTAAGGCCTGTATTTTGAAAATACTCTAACACGGAGTATGTATGTACAGATGGCTTTTGGGACCCAAAAATATTGAATAATCGGGTGTTTTGAGTCTGAATATTAGATATAATCGGGTACAAAAGATGCATGCACATATCGAATTTGGGCACCTAAAATATTGATTTTGAGCATGTTTTGGGCCTGTATTTTGAAAATACTCTAACACGGTATAGACATGTACAGATCGCTTCTGGGACACAAAAATATCGAGTTTTTGGGTGTTTTGAGCCTGAATTTGAGATATAAACGGGTACAGAAGATGCATACACATATCGACTTCGGGCACCTAAAATATCGATTTTTAGCATGTTCTGAGCCTCTATTTTGAAAACATTCTAGCACTGAGTAGGCATGTACAGATCGCTTCTGGGACCCAAGAATATTGAATTTTCGGGTGTTTTGAGCCTGAATTTGAGATATAACCGGGTACAGAGAATGCATACACATATTGACTTTGTGCACCTAAAATATCGATTTTGAGCATGTTTTGGGCCTATATTTTAAAAACACTCTAACACGGAGTATGCAGGTACAGATCGCTTCTGGGACACAAAAATATCGAATTTTCGGTTGTTCTGAGCCTGAATATTAGATATAAACGGGTACAAAAGATGCATGCACATATCGACTTTGGGCACCTAAAATATCGATTTTGAGCATGTTTTGGGCCTGAATTTTGAAAATACTCTAACACGGTATAGACATGTACAGATCGCTTCTGGGACACAAAAATTTCGATTTTTTGGGTGTTTTGAACCTGAATTAGGGATATACACGGGTACAGAAGTTGCATACACATATTGACTTTGGCACCTAAAATATCGATTTTCAGCATGTTTTTGGCCTATATTTTAAAAACACTTTAACACGGAGTATGCACGTACAGATCGCTTCTGGGACCCAAATAAATCGAATTTTCGGGGATTTTGAGCCAGAATTTGGGATATAACCGGGTACAGAGGATGCATGCACATATCGACTTTTTGCACCTAAAATATCGATTTTGAGCATGTTTTGTGTCTGTATCTTGAAAAACATTCTAGCAAGGAGTAGGCATGTACAGATCGCTTCTGGTACCCAAAAATATCGAATTTTCTGGTGTTTTGAACCTGAATTTGGGATATAGACGGGTACAGAAGATGCATACACATATTGACTTTGGGCACCTAAAATATCGATTTTTAGCATGTTTTGGGCCTGTATTTTGAAAATACTTTAACACAGAGTAGGCATGTACAGATCGCTTCTAGGACCCAAAAATATCGATTTTTGGGTGTTTTGAGCCTGAATTTGAGATATAAATGGGTACAGAAGATGCATGCACATATCGACTTTGGACACCTAAAATATCGATTTATAGCATGTTTAGAGCCTATATTTTAAAAACATTCTAGCACTGAGTAGGCATGTACAGATCGCTTTTGGAACCCAAAAATATTGAATTTTCGGGTGTTTTGAGCCTGAATTTGATATGTAAACAGGTAATGAAGATGAATGCACATATCGACTCTTTGCACCTAAAATATCGATTTTGAGCATGTTTTGGGTCTGTATTGTGTAAATACTCTAACACGGAGTAGGCATGTACAGATCTCTTCAGGCACACAAAAATATCGGATTTTTGGGTGTTTTGAGCCTGAATTTGAGATATAAACGGGTACAGAAGATGCATGCACATATCGAAAATGGGCACCTAAAATATCGATTTTTAGCATGTTTTGGGCTTGAATTTTAAAAGTACTCTAACACGGAGTAAGCATGCACAGATCGCTTCTGGGACCCAAAAATATCGAATTTTCGGGTGTTTTGAGCCTGAATTTGAGATATAAACGGGTACAAAAGATGGATGCACATATCGACTTAAAGCACCCAAAATATCGATTTTGAGCATGTTTTGGGCCTGTATTTTTAAAATACTCTAACACGGAGTAGACACGTACAGATCGCTTTTGGGACACAAAAATATCGAATTTTTGGGTGTTCTGAGCCTGAATTTGAGATATAAACGGGTACAGAAGATGCATGCACATATCGACTTCGGGCACCTAAAATATCGATTTTTAGCATGTTCTGTGTCTCTATTTTGAAAACATTCTAGCACTGAGTAGGCATGTACAGATCGCTTCTGGGACCCAAAAATATTGAATTTTCGGGTCTTTTGAGCCTGAATTTGAGATATAACCGGGTACAGAGAATGCATACACATATTGACTTTGTGCTCCTAAAATATCAATTTTCAGCATGTTTTGAGCCTGTATTTTAAAAACACTCTAACACGGAGTATGCAGGTACAGATCGCTTCTGGGACACAAAAATATCGAATTTTCGGAGTTTTGAGCCTGAATTTGAGATATAAACGGGTACAGAAGATGCATGCACATATAGACTTTTTGCACCTAAAATATCGATTTTGAGCATGTTTTGGGCCTGTATTTTGAAAATACTCTAACACGGTATAGACATGTACAGATCGCTTCTGGGACTCAAAAATCTCGATTTTTTGGGTGTTTTGAACCTGAATTATGGATATACACGGGTACAGAAGATGCATACACATATTGACTTTGGGCACCTAAAATATCGATTTTCAGCATGTTTTTGGCCTATAATTTAAAAACACTCTAACACGGAGTATGCACGTACAGATCGCTTCTGGGACCCAAATAAATTGAATTTTCGGGGGTTTTGAGCCAGAATTTGGGATATAACCGGGTACAGAGGATGCATACACATAATGACTTTGGGCACCTAAAATATAGATTTTTAGCATGTTTTGGGCCTGTATTTTGAAAATACTTTAACACAAAGTAGGCAAGAACAGATCGCTTCTGGGACCCAAAAATATCGAATTTTCGGGTGTTTTGAGCCTGAATTTGAGATATAAACGGGTACAGAAGATGCATGCACATATCGACTTTGGGCACCTAAAATATCGATTTATAGCATGTTTTGGACCTGTATTTTGAAAATACTCTAACACGGAGTAGGCATGTACAGATCGCTTTTGGAACCCAAAAATATTGAATTTTTGGGTGTTTTGAGCCTGAATTTGATATGTAAACAGGTAATGAAGATGAATGCACATATCGACTGTTTGCACCAAAAATATCAATTTTCAGCATGTTTTGGGCCTGTAATTTAAAAACACTCTAACACAGAGTATGCATGTACAGATCGCTTCTGGGACACAAAAATATCGAATTTTCGGAGTTTTGAGCCTGAATTTGAGATATAAACGGGTACAGAAGATGCATTCACATATCGACTTTTTGAACCTAAAATATCGATTTTAAAGCATGTTTTGGGTCTGTATCTTAAAACTTTCCAGCAAGAAGTAGGCATGTACAGATTGCTTCTGGGACCCAAAAATATCGAATTTTCGAGTGTTTTGAACCTGAATTTGGGATATAGACGGGTACAGAAGATGCATACACATATTGACTTTGGGCAGCTAAAATATCGATTTACAGCATGTTTTAGGCCTGTATTTTGAAAATACTCTAACACGGAGTAGGCATGTACAGATCGCTTTTGGGACCCAAATATATCGAATATTCGGGTGTTTTGAGTCTGAATTTGAGATATAAACGGGTACAGAAGATGCATGCACATATCGACTTAAAGCACCCAAAATATCGATTTTGAGCATGTTTTGGGCCTGTATTTTTAAAATACTCTAACACGGAGTAGACACGTACAGATCGCTTTTGGGACACAAAAATATCGAATTTTTGGGTGTTTTGAGCCTGAATTTGAGATATAAACGGGTACAGAAGATGCATCCACATATCGACTTCGGGCACCTAAAATATCGATTTTTAGCATGTTCTGAGTCTCTATTTTGAAAACATTCTAGCACTGAGTAGGCATGTACAGATCGCTTCTGGGACCCAAAAATATTGAATTTTCGGGTGTTTTGAGCCTGAATTTGAGATATAACCGGGTACAGAGAATGCATACACATATTGACTTGGTGCACCTAAAATATCAATTTTCAGCATGTTTTGGGCCTGTATTTTAAAAACACTCTAACACGGAGTATGCAGGTACAGATCGCTTCTGGGACACAAAAATATCGAATTTTCGGAGTTCTGAGCCTGAATTTGAGATATAAACGGGTACAGAAGATGCATGCACATATAGACTTTTTGCACCTAAAATATCGATTTTGAGCATGTTTTTGGTCTGTATCTTTTAAACATTCTAGCAAGAAGTAGGCATGTACAGATTGCTTCTGGGACCCAAAAATATCGAATTTTCGAGTGTTTTGAACCTGAATTTGGAATAGAGACGTGTACAGAAGATGCATACACATATTGACTTTGGGCAGCTAAAATATCGATTGACTGCATGTTTTAGGCCTGTATTTTGAAAATACTCTAACACGGAGTATGCATGTACAGATGGCTTATGGGACCCAAAAATATCGAATAATCGGGTGTTTTGAGTCTGAATTTGAGATATAAACGGGTACAAAAGATGCATGCACATATCGAATTTGGGCACCTAAAATATCGATTTTGAGCATGTTTTGGGCCTGTATTTTGAAAATACTCTAACACGGTATAGACATGTACAGATCGCTTCTGGGACACAAAAATATCGAATTTTTGGGTGTTTTGAGCCTGAATTTGAGATATAAACGGGTACAGAAGATGCATGCACATATCGACTTCGGGCACCTAAAATATCGATTTTTAGCATGTTCTGAGCCTCTATTTTGAAAACATTCTAGCACTGAGTAGGCATGTACAGATCGCTTCTGGGACCCAAAAATATTGAATTTTCGGTTGTTTTGAGCCTGAATTTGAGATATAACCGGGTACAGAGAATGCATACACATATTGACTTTGTGCACCTAAAATATCAATTTTCAGCATGTTTTGGGCCTATATTTTAAAAACACTCTAACACGGAGTATGCAGGTACAGATCGCTTCTGGGACACAAAAATATCGAATTTTCGGAGTTTTGAGCCTGAATTTGAGATATAAACGGGTACAGAAGATGCATGCACACATCGACTTTTTGCACCTAAAATATCGATTTTGAGCATGTTTTTGGTCTGTATCTTGAAAACTTTCAAGCAAGAAGTAGGCATGTACAGATTGCTTCTGGAACCCAAAAATATCGAATTTTCGAGTATTTTGAACCTGAATTTGGGATATAGACGGGTACAGAAGATGAATACACATATTGACTTTGGGCAGCTAAAATATCGATTTACTGCATGTTTTAGGCCTGTATTTTGAAAATACTCTAACACGGAGTATGCATGTACAGATGGATTTTGGGACCCAAAAATATCGAATAATCGGGTGTTTTGAGTCTGAATTTGAGATATAAACGGGTACAGAAGATGCATGCACATATCGACTTAAAGCACCTAAAATATCGATTTTCAGCATGTTTTGGGCCTGTATTTTTAAAATACTCTAACACGGAGTAGACACGTACAGATCGCTTTTGGGACACAAAAATATCGAATTTTTGGGTGTTTTGAGCCTGAATTTGAGATATAAACGGGTACAGAAGATTCATGCACATATCGACTTCGGGCACCTAAAATATCGATTTTTAGCATGTTCTGAGCCTCTATTTTGAAAACATTCTAGCACTGAGTAGGCATGTACAGATCGCTTCTGGGACACAAAAATATCGAATTTTCGGAGTTTTGAGCCTGAATTTGAGATATAAACGGGTACAGAAGATGCATGCACATATAGACTTTTTGCACCTAAAATATCGATTTTGAGAATGTTTTTGGTCTGTATCTTTTAAACATTTTAGCAAGAAGTAGGCATGTATAGATTGCTTCTGGGACCCAAAAATATCGAATTTTTGAGTGTTTTGAACCTGAATTTGGAATAGAGACGTGTACAGAAGATGCATACACATATTGACTTTGGGCAGCTAAAATATCGATTGACTGCATGTTTTAGGCCTGTATTTTGAAAATACTCTAACACGGAGTATGCATGTACAGATGGCTTATGGGACCCAAAAATATCGAATAATCGGGTGTTTTGAGTCTGAATTTGAGATATAAACGGATACAAAAGATGCATGTACATATCGAATTTGGGCACCTAAAATATCGATTTTGAGCATGTTTTTGGCCTGTATTTTGAAAATACTCTAACACGATATAGACATGTACAGATCGCTTCTGGGACACAAAAATATCGTATTTTTGGGTGTTTTGAGCCTGAATTTGAGATATAACCGGGTACAGAGAATGCATACACATATTGACTTTGTGCACCTAAAATATCAATTTTCAGCATGTTTTGTGCCTGTATTTTAGAAACACTCTAACACGGAGTATGCAGGTACAGATCGCTTCTGGGACACAAAAATATCGAATTTTCGGAGTTCTGAGCCTGAATTTGAGATATAAACGGGTACAGAAGATGCATGCACATATAGACTTTCTGCACCTAAAATATCGATTTTGAGCATGTTTTTGGTCTGTATCTTGAAAACATTCTAGCAAGAAGTAGGCATGTACAGATTGCTTCTAGGACCCAAAAATATCGAATTTTCGAGTGTTTTGAACCTGAATTTGGAATATAGACGTGTACAGAAGATGCATACACATATTGACTTTGGGCAGCTAAAATATCGATTTACTGCATGTTTTAGGCCTGTATTTTGAAAATACTCTAACACGGAGTAAGCATGTACAGATGGCTTTTGGGACCCAAAAATATCGAATAATCGGGTGTTTTCAGTCTGAATTTGAGATAAAAACGGGAACAGAAGATGCATGCACATATCGACTATGGGCAGCTAAAATATCGATTTTCAGCATGTTTTGGGCATGTATTTTGAAAATACTCAAACACGGAGTAGGCATATACAGATCGCTTTTGGGACCCAAAAATATCGAATAATCGGGTGTTTTGAGTCTGAATTTGAGATATAAACGGGTACAGAAAATGCATGCACATATCGACTTTGGGCACCTAAAATATCGATTTTGAGCATATTTTGGGCCTGTATTTTGAAAATACTCTAACACGGTATAGACATGTACAGATCGCTTCTGGGACACAAAAATTTCGATTTTTTGGGTGTTTTGAACCTGAATTAGGGATATACACGGGTACAGAAGATGCATACACATATTGACTTTGGGCACCTAAAATATCGATTTTCAGCATGTTTTTGGCCTATATTTTAAAAACACTCTAACACGGATTATGCACGTACAGATCGCTTCTGGGACCCAAATAAATCGAATTTTCGGGGGTTTTGAGCCTGAATTTGGGATATAACCGGGTACAGAGGATGCATGCACATATCGACTTTTTGCACCTAAAATATCGATTTTGAGCATGTTTTGGGTCTGTATCTTGAAAAACATTCTAGCAAGGAGTAGGCATATACAGATCGCTTCTGGGACCCAAATATATCGAATTTTCGAGTGTTTTGAACCTGAATTTGGGATATAGACGGGTACAGAAGATGCATACACATATTGACTTTAGGCAGCTAAAATATCGATTTACAGCATGTTTTAGGCCTGTATTTTGAAAATACTCTAACACGGAGTATGCATGTACAGATGGCTTATGGGACCCAAAAATATCGAATAATTGGGTGTTTTGAGTCTGAATTTGAGATATAAACGGGTACAGAAGATGCATGCACATATCGACTTTGGGCACCTAAAATATCGATTTTGAGCATGTTTTGGGCCTGTATTTTTAAAATACTCAAACACGGAGTAGACACGTACAGATCGCTTTTGGGACACAAAAATATTGAATTTTTGGGTGTTTTGAGCCTGAATTTGAAATATAAAAGGGTACTGAAGATGCATGCACATATCGACTTTTTGCACCTAAAATATTGATTTTGAGCTTGTTTTGAGACTGTATCTTAAAAACATTCTAGTAAGGAGTAGGCATGTACAGATCGCTTCTGGGACCCAAAAATACCGAATTTTCGGGTGTTTTGAGCCTTATTTTGAGATATAAATGGATACTGAAGATGCATGCACATATCGACTTTTTGCACCTAATATATCTATTTTTAGCATGTTTTGGGTCTGTATCTTGAAAACATTCTAAGAAGGAGTAGGCATAGACATATCGCTTCTGGGACACAAAAATATCTAATTTTCGGGTGTTTTGAGTCTGAATTTGAGATATAAACTTGTACAGAAGATGCATGCACATATCGACTTTGGGCACCCAAAATATCGATTTTGAGCATGTTTTAGGCCTGTATTTTTAAAATACTCTAACACGGAGTAGACACGTACAAATCGCTTCTGGGACCCAAATAAATCGAATTTTCGGGTGTTCTTAGCCTGAATTTGAGATATGAAAGGGTACAAAAGACTTTGGACACCTAAAATATCGAATTTTAGCATGTTTTAGGCCTGTATTTTGAAAACATTCTAACACTGAGTAGATATTTACAGATCGCTTCTGGGATCCAAAAATATCGAATTTTCGGGTGTTTTAAGCCTGAATTTGGGATATAAAAGGGTACAAAACATGCATGCACATATCGACTTGGGACACATAAAATATCGATTTTTAGCATGTTTTGACTCTATATTTGGAAAACATTCTAGCACAGAGTAGGCATGTACAGATCACTTCTTGGACCCAAAAATATCGAATTTTCGGGTGTTTTGAGCCTAAATTTGAGATATAAACGGGTACAGAAGTTGCATGCACATATCGACATTGGGCACCTAAAATATCGATTTTTAGCATGTATTGGGCCTATATTTTGAAAATATTCTAGCACTGAGTAGGCATGTACATATCGCTTCTGGGACACAAAAATATCAATTTTACGGGTGTTTTGAGCCTGAATTTGGGATATAAACGGGTACAAAAGATGTATGCACATATCGACTTTGGACACCTAAAATATTGAATTTTAGCATGTTTTAAGCATATATTTTGAAAACATTCTAGCACTGAGTAGATATGTACAGATCTCTTCTGGGATCCAAAAATATCAAATTTTCGGGTGTTTTAAGCCTGAATTTGAGATATAAACGGGTACTGAAGATGCAGGCACATATCGACTTTTTGAACCTAAAATATCGATTTTGAGCTTGTTTTGGGTCTGTATTTTAAAAAATACTCTAAAACGAAGTAGGCATGTACAGATATCTTTTGTGACACAAAAATATCGAGTTTTCGGGTGTTTTGAGCCTGAATTTGGGATATAAACGTGTACAGAAGATCCATACACATATTGACTTTGGGAACCTCAAATATTGATTTTCAGCATGTTTTGGGCCTGTATTTTTAAAATACTCTAACACGGAATAGGCATGTACAGATTGCTTCTAGGACCGAAAAATGTTGAATTTTCGGGTATTTTGAGCCTGAATTTGAGATATAATCGGGTACAGAAGATGCATGCTCATATTCACTTTGTGCACCTAAGATATCGATTTTCAGCATGTTTTGGGCCTGAATTTTAAAAGTATCTTAATACGGAGTAGGCATGTACAGATCGCTTCTGGGACCCAAAAATATCG
This sequence comes from Petrolisthes cinctipes, assembly GCA_033782935.1. Lineage (NCBI taxonomy): Eukaryota > Metazoa > Arthropoda > Malacostraca > Decapoda > Porcellanidae > Petrolisthes > Petrolisthes cinctipes. Next base: position 640,940 of record JAWQEG010000010.1, read on the forward strand.
AATTTTCGGGTGTTTTGAGCCTGAATCTGAGATATAAACGGGTACAGAAGATGTATGCACATATCGACTATGTGGAGCTAAAATATCGATTTTCAGCATGTTTTGGGCATGTATTTTGAAAATACTCTAACACGGAGTAGACATGTACAGATCGCTTCTGGGACCCAAAAATCTCGAATTTTCGGGTGTTTTGAGACTGAATTTGAGATATAAACGGGTACAGAAGATGTATGCACATATCGACTTTGGGCACCTAAAATATCGATTTTCAGTATGTTTTATGGCCTTGTATTTTGAAAGTACTCTAACACGGAGTAGACAAGTAAAGATCGCTTCTGGGAGCCAAGAATATGGAATTTTCGGGTGTTTTGAGCCTAAATTTTAAATATAAACGGGTACAGAACATGCATGCACCAATCGACATTGGGCACCTAAAATATCGATTTTTAGCATGTATTGTGCCTATATTTTGAAAATATTCTAGCACTGAGTAGGCATGTACAGATCGCTTCTGGGACACAAAAATATCGAATTTTCGGGTGTTTTGAGCCTGAATTTGGGATATAAACGGGTACAAAAGATGTATGCACATATCGACTTTGGATACCTAAAATGTCGATTTTTAGCATGTTTTAAGCCTATATTTTAAAAACAGTCTTGCACTGAGTAGACATGTACAGATCGCTTCTGGGACCCAAAAATATTGAATTTTTGGGTGTTTTGAGCCTGAATTTGAGATATAAACGGGTACTGAAGATGCAGGCACATATCGACTTTTTGCACCTAAAATATTGATTTTGAGCTTGTTTTGGGTCTGTATCTTAAAAACATTCTAGTAAGGAGTAGGCATGTACAGATCGCTTCTGGGACCCAAAAATATCGAATTTCCGTGTGTTTTGAACCTGAATTTGGGATATAGACGGGTACAGAAGATGCATACAGATATTGACTTTGGGCAGCTAAAATATCGATTTACAGCATGTTTTAGGCCTGTATTTTGAAAATACTCTAACACGGAGTATGCATGTACAGATGGCTTTTGGGACCCAAAAATATCGAATAATCGGGTGTTTTGAGTCTGAATTTGAGATATAAACGGGTACAGAAGATGCATGCACATATCGACTTTGGGCACCTAAAATATCAATTTTGAGCATGTTTTGGGCCTGTATTTTGAAAATACTCTAACACGGTATAGACATGTACAGATAGCTTCTGGGACACAAAAATATCGATTTTTTGGGTGTTTTGAACCTGAATTAGGGATATACACGGGTACAGAAGATGCATACACATATTGACTTTGGGCACCTAAAATATCGATTTTCAGCATGTTTTTGGCCTATATTTTAAAAACACTCTAACATGGAGTATGCACGTACAGATCGCTTCTGGGACCCAAATAAATCGAATTTTCGAGTGTTTTGAGCCTGAATTTGAGATATAAACGGGTACAGAAGATGCATGCACATATCGACTTTTTGCACCTAAAATATCGATTTTGAGCATGTTTTGGGTGTGTATCTTGAAAATATTTTAGCAAGAAGTAGGTATGTAGAGATTGCTTCTGGGACCTAAAAATATCGAATTTTCGAGTGTTTTGAACCTGAATTTGAGATATAGACGGGTACAGAAGATGCATACACATATTGACTTTGGGCAGCTAAAATATCGATTTACAGCATGTTTTAGGCATGTATTTTGAAAATACTCTAACACGGAGTAGGCATGTACAGATGGCTTTTGAAACCCAAAAATATCGAATATTCGGGTGTTTTGAGTCTGAATTTGAGACATAAACGGGTAGAGAAGATGCATGCACATATTGACTTTGGGCACCCAAAATATCGATTTTGAGCATATTTTGGGCCTGTATTTTTAAAATACTCTAACACGGAGTAGACACGTACAGATCGCTTCTGGGACCCAAATAAATCGAATTTTCGGGTGTTCTGAGCCTGAATTTAAGATATGAACGGGTACAGAAGATGCATGCACATATCGACTTTGGGCACCTAAAATATCGATTTTGAGCATGTTTTCGGCCTGTATTTTGAAAATACTTTAACACGGAGTAGGCATGTACAGATCGCTTCTGGGACCCAAAAATATCGAATTTTCAGGTGTTTTGAGCCTGAATTTGAGATATAAACGGGTACAGAAGATACATGCTCATATCGACTTTGGGCACATAAAATATCGATTTTGAACATGTTTTGAGTCTGTATTTTAAAAACATTCTAGCACTGAGTAGGCATGTGCAGATTGCTTAAGGGACCCAAAAAATCTAATTTTCGGAGTTTTGAGCCAGAATTTGAGATATAAACGGGTACAGAAGATGCATGCACATATCGACTTTTTGCACTTAAAATATCGATTTTGAGCATGTTTTGGGTCTGTATCTTGAAAACATTCTAGCAAGGAGTAGGCATGTACAGTTTGCTTCTGGGACCCCAAAATATCGAATTTTCTGGTGTTTTGAACCTGAATTAGGGATATACACGGGTACAGAAGATGCATACACATATTGACTTTGGGCACATAAAATATCGATTTTCAGCATGTTTTGGGCCTGTATTTTAAAAACACTCTAACACGGAGTATGCACGTACAGATCGCTTCTGGGACCCATAAATATTGAATTTTTGGGTGTTTTGAGCCTGAATTTGAGATATAAACGGGTACAGAAGATGCATGCACATATCGACTTTGGGCACATAAAATATCGATTTTTAGTATGTTTTGGGCCTGTATTTTAAAAATACTCTAACACGGAGTAGACATGTACAGATCGCTTTTGGGACCCAAAAATATCGAATTTTCGGGTGTTTTGAGCCTGATTTTAAGATATAAACGGGTACAGAAGATGCATACACATATTGACTTTGGGCAGCTAAAATATCGATTTTCAGCATGTTTTAGGCCTGTATTTTAAAAATACTCTAACACGGAGTATGCATGTACAGATGGCTTTTGAGACCCAAAAATATCGAATATTCGGGTGTTTTGAGTCTGAATTTGAGACATAAACGGGTAGAGAAGATGCATGCACATATTGACTTTCGGCACCCAAAATATCGATTTTGAGCATATTTTGGGCCTGTATTTTTAAAATACTCTAACACGGAGTAGACACGTACAGATCGCTTCTGGGACACAAAATTATCGAATTTTTGGGTGTTTTGAGCAGGAATTTGAGATATAAACGGGTACAGAAGATGCATGCACATATCGACTTTGGGCACCCAAAATATCGATTTTTAGCATGTTCTGAGCCTCTATTTTGAAAACATTCTAGCACTGAGTAGGCATGTACAGATCGCTTCTGGGACCCAAAAATATTGAATTTTCGGGTGTTTTGAGCCTGAATTTGAGATATAACCGTGTACAGAGAATGCATACACATATTGACTTTGTGCACCTAAAATATCAATTTTCAGCATGTTTTGGGCCTGCATTTTAAAAACACTCTAACACGGAGTATGCATGTACAGATCGCTTCTGGGACACAAAAATATCGAATTTTCGGAGTTTTGAGCCTGAATTTGAGATATAAACGAGTACAGAAGATGCATGCACATATCGACTTTTTGCACCTAAAATATCGATTTTGAGCATGTTTTGGGTCTGAAACTTGAAAACTTTCTAGCAAGAAGTAGGCATGTACAGATTGCTTCTGGGACCCAAAAATATCGAATTATCGAGAGTTTTGAACCTGAATTTGGGATATAGACGGGTACAGAAGATGCATACACATATTGACTTTGGGCACCTAAAATATCGATTTTCAGCATGTTTTGGGCCTGTATTTTGAAAATACATTAACACGGAGTAGGCATGTACAGATCGCTTCTGGGACCCAAAAATATCGAATTTTCGGGTGTTTTGAGACTGAATTTGAGATATAAACGGGTACAGAAGATGCATGCACATATCGACTTTGGGCACCTAAAATATCTATTTTGAGCATGTTTTGGGCCTATATTTTGAAAATCCTCTAACACGGAGTATGCATGTACAGATTGCTTCTGGGACACAAAAATATCGATTTTTTTGGTGTTTTGAGCCTGAATTTGAGATATAAACGGGTACAGAAGATGCATACACATATTGACTTTGGGCAGCTAAAATATCGATTTTCTTCATGTTTTAGGCCTGTATTTTGAAAATACTCTACCACGGAGTATGCATGTACACATTGCTTTTGGGACCCAAAAATATCGAATATTCGGGTGTTTTGAGTCTGAATTTGAGATATAAACGGGTACAGAAGATGCATGCACATATCGACTTTGGGCACCCAAAATATCGATTTTGAGCATGTTTTGGGCCTGTATTTTTAAAATACTCTAACACTGAGTAGACACGTACAGATCGCTTTTGGAACCCAAATAAATCGAATTTTAGGGTGTTCTGAGCCTGGATTTGAGATATGAACGGATACAGAATATGCATGCACATATCGACTTTGGGCACCCAAAATATTGATTTTGAGCATATTTTGGGCCTGTATTTTGAAAATACTCTAACACGGAGTATGCATGTACACATTGCTTTTGGGACCCAAAAATATCGAATATTCGGGTGTTTGAGTCTGAATTTGAGATATAAACGGGTACAGAAGATGCATGCACATATCGACTTTGGGCACCCAAAATATCGATTTTGAGCATGATTTGGGCCTGTATTTTTAAAATACTCTAACACTGAGTAGACACGTACAGATCGCTTTTGGAACCCAAATAAATCGAATTTTAGGGTGTTCTGAGACTGAATTTGAGATATGAACGGATACAGAATATGCATGCACATATCGACTTTGGGCACTCAAAATATCGATTTTGAGCATGTTTTGGGCCTTTATTTTGAAAATACTCTAACACGGAGTATGCATGTACAGATTGCTTCTGGGACACAAAAATATCGATTTTTTGGGTGTTTTGAGCCTGAATTTGAGATATAAACGGGTACAGAAGATGCATACACATATTGACTTTGGGCACCTAAAATATCGATTTTGAGCATGTTTTGGGCCGATATTTTGAAAATACTCTAACACGGAGTATGCATGTACAGATTGCTTCTGGGACACAAAAATATCGATTTTTTGAGTGTTTTGAGCCTGAATTTGATATATAAACGGGTACAGAAGATGCATGCACATATCGACTTTTCACACCTAAAATATCATTTTTGAGCATGTTTTAAGCCTGTATTTTAAAAACATTCTAGCACTGAGTAGGCATGTGCAGATCGCTAAAGGGACCTAAAAATATCGAATTTTTGGAGTTTTGAGCCTGAATTTGAGATATAATCGGGTACAGAAGATGCATGCACATATCGACTTTGGGCACTCAAAATATCGATTTTGAGCATGTTTTGGGCCTTTATTTTGAAAATACTCTAACACGGAGTATGCATGTACAGATTGCTTCTGGGACACAAAAATATCGATTTTTTGGGTGTTTTGAGCCTGAATTTGAGATATAAACGGGTACAGAAGATGCATGCACATATCGACTTTTCACACCTAAAATATCATTTTTGAGCATGTTTTAAGCCTGTATTTTAAAAACATTCTAGCACTGAGTAGGCATGTGCAGATCGCTTAAGGGACCTAAAAATATCGAATTTTTGGAGTTTTGAGCCTGAATTTGAGATATAATCGGGTACAGAAGATGCATGCACATATCGACTTTTTGCACTTAAAATATCGATTTTCAGCATGTTTTGGGTCTGTATCTTGAAAACATTCTAGCAAGGAGTAGGCATGTACAGATCGCTTCTGGGACCCAAAAATATCGAATTTTCTGGTGTTTTGAATCAGAATTAGGGATATACACGGGTACAGAAGATGCATACACATATCGACTTTGGGCACCCAAAATATCGATTTTGAGCATGTTTTGGGCCTGAATTTTTAAAATACTCTAACACTGAGTAGACACGTACAGATCGCTTCTGGGACCCAAATAAATCGAATTTTCGGGTGTTCTGAGCCTGAATTTGTGATATGAACCGATACAGAAGATGCATGCACATATCGACTTTGGGCACCTAAAACATCGATTTTGAGCATGTTTTGGGCCTGTATTTTAAAAATACTATAACACGGTGTAAACATGTACAGATCGCTTCTGGGACACAAAAATATCGATTTTTTGGGTGTTTTGAGCCTGAATTTGAGATATAAACGGGTACAGAAGATGCATGCACATATCGACTTTTTGCGCCTAAAATATCGATTTTAAGCATGTTTGTGGTCTGTATCATGAAAACTTTCTAGCAAGAAGTAGGCATGTACAGATTGCTTCTTTGACTCAAAAATATCGAATTTTCGAGTGTTTTGAACCTGAATTTGGGATATAGACGGGTACAGAAGATGCATACACATATTGACTTTGGGCACCCAAAATATCGATTTTGAACATGTTTTGGGCCTGTATTTTGAAAATACTCAAACACGGTGTAGACATGTACAGATCACTTCTGGGACATAAAAATATCGATTTTTTGGGTGTTTTGAGCCTGAATTTGAGATATAAACGGGTACAGAAGATGCATGCACATATCGACTTTGGCACCCAAAATATCGATTTTTAGTATGTTTTGGGCGTATAATTTGAAAATATTCTAGCACTGAGTAGGCATGTACAGATCGCTTCTGGGACCCAAAAATATCGAATTTTCTGGTGTTTTGAATCAGAATTAGGGATATACACGGGTACAGAAGAAGCATACACATATCGACTTTGGGCATCCAAAATATCGATTTTTAGCATGTTTTGGGCCTGAATTTTTAAAATACTCTAACACTGAGTAGACACGTACAGATCGCTTCTGGGACCCAAATAAATCGAATTTTCGGGTGTTCTGAGCCTGAATTTGTGATATGAACCGATACAGAAGATGCATGCACATATCGACTTTGGGCACCTAAAACATCGATTTTGAGCATGTTTTGGGCCTGTATTTTAAAAATACTATAACACGGTGTAAACATGTACAGATCACTTCTGGGACACAAAAATATCGATTTTTTGGGTGTTTTGAGCCTGAATTTGAGATATAAACGGGTACAGAAGATGCATGCACATATCGACTTTTTGCACCTAAAATATCGATTTTAAGCATGTTTGTGGTCTGTATCATGAAAACTTTCTAGCAAGAAGTAGGCATGTACAGATTGCTTCTGTGTCTCAAAAATATCGAATTTTCTGGTGTTTTGAATCAGAATTAGGGATATACACGGGTACAGAAGATGCATACACATATCGACTTTGGGCACCCAAAATATCGATTTTGAACATGTTTTGGGCCTGTATTTTGAAAATACTCAAACACGGTGTAGACATGTACAGATCACTTCTGGGACACAAAAATATCGATTTTTTGGGTGTTTTGAGCCTGAATTTGAGATATAAACGGGTACAGAAGATGCATGCACATATCGACTTTGGCACCCAAAATATCGATTTTTAGTATGTTTTGGGCGTATAATTTGAAAATATTCTAGCACTGAGTAGGCATGTACAGATCGCTTCTGGGACCCAAAAATATCGAATTTTCAGGAGTTTTGAGCCAGAAATTGGGATATAACCGGGTACAGAGGATTCATGCACATATCGACTTTTTGCACCTAAAATATCGATTTTGAGCATGTTTTAGGTCTGTATTTTGAAAAAATTCTAGCAAGGAGTAGGCATGTACAGATCGCTTCTGGGACCCAAAATTATCGAATTTAAGGGTGTTTTGAACCTGAATTTGGGATATAGACGGATACCGAAGATGCATGCACATATCGACTTTTTGCACCTAAAATATCGATTTTGAGCATGTTTTGGGCCTGTATTTTGAAAATACTCTAACACGGAGTAGGCATGTACAGATCGCTAAGGGGACCCAAAAATATCGAATTTTCGGATGTTTTGAGCCTGAATTTGAGATATAGACGGGTACAGAAGATACATACACATATTGACTTTGGGCAGCTAAAATATCGATTTTCTGCATGTTTTAGGCCTGTATTTTGAAAATACTCTAACACGGAGTATGCATGTACACATTGCTTTTGGGACCCAAAAATATCGAATATTCGGGTGTTTGAGTCTGAATTTGAGATATAAACGGGTACAGAAGATGCATGCACATATCGACTTTGGGCACCCAAAATATCGATTTTGAGCATGTTTTGGGCCTGTATTTTAAAAATACTCTAACACGGAGTATGCATGTACAGATTGCTTCTGGGACACAAAAATATCGATTTTTTGGGTGTTTTGAGCCTGAATTTGAGATATAAACGGGTACAGAAGATGCATGCACATATCGAGTTTTCACACCTAAAATATCATTTTTGAGCATGTTTTAAGCCTGTATTTTAAAAACATTCTAGCACTGAGTAGGCATGTGCAGATCGCTTAAGGGACCTAAAAATATCGAATTTTTGGAGTTTTGAGCCTGAATTTGAGATATAATCGGGTACAGAAGATGCATGCACATATCGACTTTTTGCACTTAAAATATCGATTTTCAGCATGTTTTGGGTCTGTATCTTGAAAACATTCTAGCAAGGAGTAGGCATGTACAGATCGCTTCTGGGACCCAAAAATATCGAATTTTCTGGTGTTTTGAATCAGAATTAGGGATATACACGGGTACAGAAGATGCATACACATATCGACTTTGGGCACCCAAAATATCGATTTTGAGCATGTTTTGGGCCTGAATTTTTAAAATACTCTAACACTGAGTAGACACGTACAGATCGCTTCTGGGACCCAAATAAATCGAATTTTCGGGTGTTCTGAGCCTGAATTTGTGATATGAACCGGTACAGAAGATGCATGCACATATCGACTTTTGGCACCTAAAACATCGATTTTGAGCATGTTTTGGGCCTGTATTTTAAAAATACTATAACACGGTGTAAACATGTACAGATCGCTTCTGGGACACAAAAATATCGATTTTTTGGGTGTTTTGAGCCTGAATTTGAGATATAAACGGGTACAGAAGATGCATGCACATATCGACTTTTTGCACCTAAAATATCGATTTTAAGCATGTTTGTGGTCTGTATCATGAAAACTTTCTAGCAAGAAGTAGGCATGTACAGATTGCTTCTGTGACTCAAAAATATCGAATTTTCGAGTGTTTTGAACCTGAATTTGGGATATAGACGGGTACAGAAGATGCATACACATATTGACTTTGGGCACCTAAAATATCGATTTTCAGCATGTTTTGGGCCTGTATTTTGAAAATACATTAACACGGAGTAGGCATGTACAGATAGCTTCTGGGACCCAAAAATATCGACTTTTCGGGTGTTTTGAGACTGAATTTGAGATATAAACGGGTACAGAAGATGCATGCACATATCGACTTTGGGCACCTAAAATATCGATTTTGAGCATGTTTTGGGCCGATATTTTGAAAATACTCTAACACGGAGTATGCATGTACAGATTGCTTCTGGGACACAAAAATATCGATTTTTTGGGTGTTTTGAGCCTGAATTTGAGATATAAACGGGTACAGAAGATGCATGCACATATCGACTTTTCACACCTAAAATATCATTTTTGAGCATGTTTTAAGCCTGTATTTTAAAAACATTCTAGCACTGAGTAGGCATGTGCAGATCGCTAAAGGGACCTAAAAATATCGAATTTTTGGATTTTTGAGCCTGAATTTGAGATATAATCGGGTACAGAAGATGCATGCACATATCGACTTTTTGCACTTAAAATATCGATTTTGAGCATGTTTTGGGTCTGTATCTTGAAAACATTCTAGAAAGGAGTAGGCATGTACAGATCGCTTCTGGGACTCAAAAATATCGAAATTTCTGGTGTTTTGAATCAGTATTAGGGATATACATGGGTACAGAAGATGCATACACATATCGACTTTGGGCACCCAAAATATCGATTTTGAGCATGTTTTGGGCCTGAATTTTTAAAATACTCTAACACTGAGTAGACACGTACAGATCGCTTCTGGGACCCAAATAAATCGAATTTTCGGGTGTTCTGAGCCTGAATTTGTGATATGAACCGGTACAGAAGATGCATGCACATATCGACTTTGGGCACATAAAACATCGATTTTGAGCATGTTTTGGGCCTGTATTTTAAAAATACTATAACACGGTGTAAACATGTACAGATCGCTTCTGGGACACAAAAATATCGATTTTTTGGGTGTTTTGAGCCTGAATTTGAGATATAAACGGGTACAGAAGATGCATGCACATATCGACTTTTTGCACCTAAAATATCGATTTTAAGCATGTTTTGGGTCTGTATCATGAAAACTTTCTAGCAAGAAGTAGGCATGTACAGATTGCTTCTGTGACTCAAAAATATCGAATTTTCGAGTGTTTTGAACCTGAATTTGGGATATAGACGGGTACAGAAGATGCATACACATATTGAATTTGGGCAGCTAAAATATCGATTTACAGCATGTTTTAGGCCTGAAATTTAAAAATACTCTAAAACGGAGTATGCATGTACAGATGGCTTATGGGACCCAAAAATATCGAATTTTCTGGTGTTTTGAACCTGAATTTGAGATATAGACGGGTACAGAAGATGCAAGCACATATCGACTTTGGGCACCCAAAATATCGATTTTGAGCATGTTTTGAGCCTGTATTTTTAAAATACTCTAACACGGAGTAGACACGTACAGATCGCTTCTGGGACCCAAATAAATCGAATTTTCGGTTGTTCTGAGCCTGAATTTGAGATATGAACAGGTACAGAAGATGCATGCACATATCGACTTTTTGCACCTAAAATATCGATTTTGAGCATGTTTTGGGCCTGTATTTTGAAAATACTCAAACACGGTGTAGACATGTACAGATCACTTCTGGGACACAAAAATATCGATTTTTTGGGTGTTTTGAGCCTGAATTTGAGATATAAACGGGTACAGAAGATGCATGCACATATCGACTTTGGCACCCAAAATATCGATTTTTAGTATGTTTTGGGCGTATAATTTGAAAATATTCTAGCACTAAGTAGGCATGTACAGATCGCTTTTGGGACCCAAAAATATCGAATTCTCGGGAGTTTTGAGCCAGAAATTGGGATATAACCGGGTACAGAGGATTCATGCACATATCGACTTTTTGCACCTAAAATATCGATTTTGAGCATGTTTTAGGTCTGTATCTTGAAAAAATTCTAGCAAGGAGTAGGCATGTACAGATCGCTTCTGAGACCCAAAATTATCGAATTTTAGGGTGTTTTGAACCTGAATTTGGGATATAGACGGATACCGAAGATGCATGCACATATCGACTTTTTGCACCTAAAATATCGATTTTGAGCATGTTTTGGGCCTGTATTTTGAAAATACTCTAACACGGAGTAGGCATGTACAGATCGCTAAGGGGACCCAAAAATATCGAATTTTCGGATGTTTTGAGCCTGAATTTGAGATATAAACGGGTACAGAAGATGCATGCACATATCGACTTTGGGCACCCAAAATATCGATTTTGAGCATGTTTTGGGCCTGTATTTTGAAAATACGATAGCACGGTGTAGACATGTACAGATTACTTCTGGGACACAAAAATATCGATTTTTTTGGGTGTTTTGAGCCTGAATTTGAGATATAAACGGGTACAGAAGATGCATGCACACATCGACTTTGGCACCCAAAATATCGATTTTTAGTATGTTTTGGGCGTATGATTTGAAAATATTCTAGCACTGAGTAGGCATGTACAGATCGCTTCTGGTACCCAAAAATATCGATTTTTCGGGGGTTTTGAGCCAGAATTTGGGATATAACCGGGTACAGAGGATGCATGCACATATTGACTTTGGGCACCTAAAATATCGATTTTCAGTATTTTTTGGGCCTGTATTTTGAAAATACATTAACACGGAGTAGGCATGTACAGTTTTCTTCCGGGACCCAAAAATATAGACTTTTCGGGTGTTTTGAGCCTGAATTTGAGATATAAACGGGTACATAAGATGCATGCACATATCGACTTTGGGCACCTAAAATATCGATTTTGAGTATGTTTTGGGCCTGTAATTTGAAAAATTTCTAGCAAGGAGTAGGCATGTACAGATCAATTCTGGGACACAAAATTATCGAATTTTCGGGTGTTTTGAACCTGAATTTGGGATATAGACGGATACCGAAGATGCATGCACATATCGACTTTTTGCACCTAAAATATCGATTTTGAGCATGTTTTGGGTCTGTATCTTGAAAACATTCTAGCAAGAAGTAGGCATGTACAGATTGCTTCTAGGACCCAAAAATATCGAATTTTCGAGTGTTTTGAACCTGAATTTGGGATATAGACGGGTACAGAAGATGCATACACATATTGACTTTGGGCAGCTAAAATATCGATTTTCTGCATGTTTTAGGCCTGTATTTTGAAAATATTCTAACACGGAGTATGCATGCACACATTGCTTTTGGGACCCAAAAATATCGACTTTTCGGGTGTTTTGAGCCTGAATTTGAGATATAAACGGGTACAGAAGAAGCATGCACATATCGACTTTGGGCACCCAAAATATCGATTTTGAGCATGTTTTGGGCTTGTATTTTTAAAATACTCTAACACGGAGTAGACACGTACAGATCGCTTCTGGAACCCAAATAAATCGAATTTTAGGGTGTTCTGAGCCTGAATTTGAGATATGAACGGATACAGAAGATGCATGCATATATCGACTTTGGGCACCTAAAATATCGATTTTCAGCATGTTTTGGGCCTGTATTTTGAAAATACTATAGCACGGTGTAGTCATGTACAGATCGCTTCTGGGACCTAAAAATATCGATTTTTTATGTGTTTTGAGCCTGAAGTTGAGATATAAACGGGTACAGAAGATGTATGCACATATCGACTTTGGCACCCAAAATATCGATTTTTAGTATGTTTTGGGCGTATAATTTGAAAATATTCTGGCACTGAGTAGGCATGTACAGATCGCTTCTGGGACACAAAAATATCGAATATTCGGTTGTTCTGAGCAAGAAATTGGGATATAACCGGGTACAGACGATGCATGCACATATCGACTTTTTGCACCTAAAATATCGATTTTGAGCATGTTTTGGGTCTGTATCTTGAAAAAATTCTAGCACTGAGTAGGCATGTACAGATCGCTTCTGGTACACAAAATTATCGAATTTTCGGGTGTTTTGAACCTGAATTTGGGATATAGACGGATACCGAAGATGCATGCACATATCGACTTTTTGCACCTAAAATATCGATTTTGAGCATGTTTTGGGCCTGTATTTTGAAAATACTCTAACACGGAGTAGGCATGTACAGATCGCTTCGGGGACCCAAAAATATCGAAATTTCGGGTGTTTTGAGCCTGAATTTGAGATATAAACGGGTACAGAAGATGCATGCACATTTCGACTTTGGGCACCTAAAATATCGATTTTGAGCATGTTTTTGGTCTGTATCTTGAAAACATTCTAGCAAGAAGTAGGCATGTACAGATTGCTTCTAGGACCCAAAAATATAGAATTTTCGAGTGTTTTGAACCTGAATTTGGGATATAGACGGGTACAGAAGATGCATACACATATTGACTTTGGGCAGCTAAAATATCGATTTTCTGCATGTTTTAGGCCTGTATTTTGAAAATATTCTAACACGGAGTATGCATGTACACATTGCTTTTGGGACCCAAAAATATCGAATATTCGGGTGTTTTGAGTCTGAATTTGAGATATAAACGGGTACAGAAGATGCATGCACATATCGACTTTGGGCACCCAAAATATCGATTTTGAGCATGTTTTGGACCTGTATTTTTAAAATACTCTAACACGGAGTAGACACGTACAGATCGCTTCTGGAACCCAAATAAATTTAATTTTAGGGTGTTCTGAGCCTGAATTTGAGATATGAACGGATACAGAAGATGCATGCACATATCGACTTTGGGCACCTAAAATATCGATTTTCAGCATGTTTTGGGCCTGTATTTTGAAAATACTATAGCACGGTGTAGACATGTACAGATCGCTTCTGGGACCCAAAAATATCGAATTTTCGGGGGTTTTGACCCTGAATTTGGGATATAACCGGGTACAGAGGATGCATGCACATATCGACTTTTTGCACCTAAAATATCGATTTCAAGCATGTTTTGGGTCTGTATCTTGAAAACATTCTAGGAAGGAGTAGACATGTACAGGTCGCTTCTGGGATCCAAAAATACCGAATTTTCTGGTGTTTTGAGCCTGAATTTGAGATTTAAACGGGTACAGAAGATGCATGCACATATCGACTTTTCACACCTAAAATATCGATTTATAGCATGTTTTAAGCCTGTATTTTAAAAACATTCTAGCACTGAGTAGGCATGTGCAGATCGCTTAAGGGACCCAAAAATATCGAAATTTCGGAGTTTTGAGCCAGAATTTGAGATATAAACGGGTACAGAAGATGCATGCACATATCGACTTTTTGCACCTAAAATATCGATTTTTAGCATGTTTTGGGTCTGTATTTTGAAAAAATTCTAGCAAGGAGTAGGCATGTACAGATCGCTTCTGAGACCCAAAATTATCGAATTTTCGGGTGTTTTGAACCTGAATTTGGGATATAGACGGATACAGAAGATGCATGCACATATCGACTTTGGGCACCTAAAATATCGATTTTGAGCATGTTTTGGGCCTGTATTTTGAAAATACTCTAACACGGAGTAGGCATGTACAGATCACTTCGGGGACCCAAAAATATCGAATTTTCGGGTGTTTTGAGCCTGAATTTGAGATATAAACGGGTACAAAATAAACATGCACATTTCGACTTATTGCACCTAAAATATCGATTTTGAGCATGTTTTGGGTCTGTATCTTGAAAACATTCCAGCAAGAAGTAGGCATGTACAGATTGCTTCTGGGACCAAAAAATATCGAATTTTCGAGTGTTTTGAACCTGAATTTGGGATATAGACGGGTACAGGAGATGCATACACATATTGACTTTGGGCAGCTAAAATATCGATTTACAGCATGTTTTAGGCCAGTATTTTGAAAATACTCTAACACGGAGTATGCATGTACACATTGCTTTTGGGACCCAAAAATATCGAATATTTGGGTGTTTTGAGTCTGAATTTGAGATATAAACGGGTACAGAAGATGCATGCACATATCGACTTTGGGCACCTAAAATATCGATTTTGAGCATGTTTTGGGCGTGTATTTTTAAAATACTCTAACACTGTGTAGGCATGTACAGATCGCTTCTTGGACACAAAAATATCGATTTTTTGGGTGTTTTGAGCCTGAATTGGAGATATAAACGGGTTCAGAAGATGAATGCACATATCGACTTTGGACACCTAAAATATCGATTTTTAGCATGTTTTAAGCCTGTATTTTAAAAACATTCTAGCACTGAGTAGGCATGTGCAGATTGCTTAAGGGACCCAAAAATATCGAATTTTCAGAGTTTTGAGCCTGAATTTGAGATATAAACGGGTACAGAAGATGCATGCACATATCGACTTTTTGCACTTAAAATATCGATTTTGAGCATGTTTTGGGTCTGTATCTTGAAATATTCTAGCAAGGAGTAGGCATGTACAGATCGCTTCTGAGACCCAAAATTATCGAATTTTCGGGTGTTTTGAACCTGAATTTGGGATATAGACGGATACAGAAGATCCATGCACATATCGACTTTGGGCACCTAAAATATCGATTTTGAGCATGTTTTGGGCCTGAATTTTGAAAATACTATAGCACGGTGTAGGCATGTGCAGATCGCTTAAGGGACCCAAAAATATCGAATTTTCGGGGGTTTTGAGCCAGAATTTGGGATATAACAGGGTACAGAGGATGCATGCACATATCGACATTTTGCACCTAAAATATCGATTTTAAGCATGTTTTGGGTCTGTATCTTGAAAACATTCTAGGAAGGAGTAGGCATGTACAGGTCGCTTCTGGGACCCAAAAATACCGAATTTTCTGGTGTTTTGAACCTGAATTTGGGATATAGACGGGTACAGAAGATGCATACACATATTGACTTTGGGCACCTAAAATATAGATTTTCAGCATGTTTTGGGCCTGTATTTTGAAAATACTATAACACAGTGTAGACATGTACAGATGGCTTTTGGGACACAAAAATATCGATTTTTTGGGTGTTTTGAGCCTGAATTTGAGATTTAAACGGGTACAGAAGATGCATGCACATATCGACTTTTCACACCTAAAATATCGATTTATAGCATGTTTTAAGCCTGTATTTTAAAAACATTCTAGCACTGAGTAGGCATGTGCAGATCGCTTAAAGGACCCAAAAATATCGAATTTTCGGAGTTTTGAGTCTGAATTTGAGGTATAAACGGGTACAGAAGATCCATGCACATATCGGCTTTTTGCACCTTAAATATCGATTTTTAGAATGTTTTGGGTCTGTATTTTGAAAAAATTCTAGCAAGGAGTAGGCATGTACAGATCGCTCGTGGGACCCAAAATTATCGAATTTTCGGGTGTTTTGAACCTGAATTTGGGATATAGACGGATACAGAAGATGCATGCACATATCGACTTTGGGCACCTAAAATATCGATTTAGAGGATGTTTTGGGCCTGTAATCTGAAAATACTCTAACACGGAGTAGGCATGTACAGATCGCTTCGGGGACCCAAAAATATCGAATTTAAGGGTGTTTTGAGCCTGAATTTGAGATATAAACGGGTACAGAAGATGCATGCACATTTCGACTTTTTGCACCTAAAATATCGATTTTGAGCATGTTTTGGGTCTGTATCTTGAAAACATTCTAGCAAGAAGTAGGCATGTACAGATTGCTTCTGGGACCCAAAAATATCGAATTTTCGAGTTTTTTGAACCTGCATTTGGGATATAGACGGGTACAGAAGATGCATACACATATTGACTTTGGGCAGCTAAAATATCGATTTTGAGCATGTTTTAGGCCTGTATTTTGAAAATACTCTAACACGGAGTATGCATGTACACATTGCTTTTGGGACCCAAAAATATCGAATATTCGGGTGTTTTGAGTCTGAATTTGAGATATAAACGGGTACAGAAGATGCATGCACATATCGACTTTGGGCACCTAAAATATCGATTTTGAGCATGTTTTGAGCCTGTATTTTGAAAATACTCTAACACTGTGTAGGCATGTACAGATCGCTTCTGGGACACAAAAATATCGAATTTTTGGGTGTTTTGAGCCCGAATTTGAGATATAAACGGGTTCAGAAGATTCATGCACATATCGACTTTGGACACCTAAAATATCGATTTTGAGCATGTTTTGGGCCTGTATTTTGAAAATACTATAGCACGGTGTAGACATGTACAGATCGCTTCTGGGACACAAAAATATCGATTTTTTGGGTGTTTTGAGCCTGAATTTGAGATATAAACGGGTACAGAAGATGCATGCACATATCGACTTTGGCTCCCAAAATATCGATTTTTAGTATGTTTTGGGCGTATAATTTGAAAATATTCTAGCACTGAGTAGGCATGTACAGATCGCTTTTGGGACCCAAAAATATCGAATTTTCGGGTGTTTTGAGCCAGAATTTGGGATATAACAGGGTACAGAGGATGCATGCACATATCGACTTTTTGCACCTAAAATATCGATTTTAAGCATGTTTTGGGTCTGTATCTTGAAAACATTCTAGCAAAGAGTAGGCATGTACAGGTCGCTTCTGGGACCCAAAAATACCGAATTTTCTTGAGTTTTGAACCTGAATTTGGGATATAGACGGGTACAGAAGATCCATACACATATTGACTTTGGGCACCTAAAATATAGATTTTCAGCATGTTTTGGGCCTGTATTTTGAAAATACATTAACAAGGAGTAGGCATGTACAGATCGCTTCTGGGACCAAAAAATATCGACTTTTCGGGTGTTTTGAGCCTGAATTTGAGATATAAACGGGTACAGAAGATGCATGCACATATCGACTTTGGACACCTAAAATTTCGATTTTGAGCATGTTATGGGCCTGTATTTTAAAAATACTATAACACAGTGTAGACATGTACAGATAGCTTTTGGGACACAAAAATATCGATTTTTTGGGGGTTTTGAGCCTGAATTTGAGATTTAAACGGGTACCGAAGATGCATGCACATATCGACTTTTCACACCTAAAATATCGATTTATAGCATGTTTTAAGCCTGTATTTTAAAAACATTCTAGCACTGAGTAGGCATGTGCAGATCGCTTAAAGGACCCAAAAATATAGAATTTTCGAATGTTTTGAACCTGCATTTGGGATATAGACGGGTACAGAAGATGCATACACATATTGACTTTGGGCAGCTAAAATATCGATTTTCAGCATGTTTTAGTCCTGTATTTTGAAAATACTCTAACACGGAGTATGCATGTACACATGGCTTTTGGGACCCAAAAATATCGAATATTCGGGTGTTTTGAGTCTGAATTTGAGATATAAACGGGTACAGAAGATGCATGCACATATCGACTTTTCACACCTAAAATATCGATTTATAGCATGTGTTAAGCCTGTATTTTAAAAACATTCTAGCACTGAGTAGGCATGTGCAGATTGCTTAAGGGACCCAAAAATATCGAATTTTCGGAGTTTTGAGCCTGAATTTGAGATATAAACGGGTACAGAAGATGCATGCACATATCGACTTTTTGCACTTAAAATATCGATTTTTAGCATGTTTTGGGTCTGTATCTTGAACATATTATAGCAAGGAGTAGGGATGTACAGATCGCTTCTGGGACCCAAAATTATCGAATTTTCGGGTATTTTGAACCTGAATTTGGGATATAGACGGATACAGAAGATGCATGCACATATCGACTTTGGGCACCTAAAATATCGATTTTGAGCATGTTTTGGGCCTGTATTTTGAAAATACTCTAACACGGAGTAGGCATGTACAGATCGCTTCGGGGACGCAAAAATATCGAATTTTCGGGTGTTTTGAGCCTGAATTTGAGATATAAACGGGTACAGAAGATGCATGCACATTTCGACTTTTTGCACCTAAAATATCGATTTTGAGCATGTTTTGGGTCTTTATATTGAAAACATTCTAGCAAGAAGTAGGCATGTACAGATTGCTTCTGGGACCCAAAAATATCAAATTTTCGAGTGTTCTGAACCTGAATTTGGGATATAGACGGGTACAGAAGATGCATACACATATTGACTTTGGGCAGCTAAAATATCGATTTCATGCATGTTTTGGGTCTGTATCTTGAAAACATTCTAGGAAGGAGTAGGCATGTACATGTCGCTTCTAGGACTCAAAAATACCGAATTTTCTGGTGTTTTGAACCTGAATTTGGGATATAGACGGGTACAGAAGATGCATACACATATTGACTTTGGGCAGCTAAAATATAGATTTTCAGCATGTTTTGGGCCTGTATTTTGAAAATACATTAACACGAAGTAGGCATGTACAGATCGCTTCTACGACAATAAAATATCGAATTTTCGAGTGTTTTGAACCTGAATTTGGGATATAGACGGGTACAGAAGATGCATACACATATTGACTATGGGCAGCTAAAATATCGATTTTCTGCATGTTTTAGGCCTGTATTTTGAAAATATTCTAACACGGAGTATGCATGTACACATTGCTTTTGGGACCCAAAAAATATCGAATATTCGGGTGTTTTGAGTCTGAATTAGAGATATGAACGGATACAGAAGATGCATGCACATATCGACTTTGGGCACCTAAAATATCGATTTTCAGCATGTTTTGGGCCTGTATTTTGAAAAAACTATAGCACGGTGTAGACATGTACAGATCGCTTCTGGGACACAAAAATATCGTTTTTTTGGGTGTTTTGAGCCTGAATTTGAGATATAAACGGGTACAGAAGATGCATGCACATATCGACTTTTTGCACCTAAAATATCGATTTTAAGCATGTTTTGGGTCTGTATCTTGAAAACATTCTAGGATGGAGTAGGCATGTACAGGTCGCTTCTGGGACCCAAAAATACCGAATTTTCTGGTGTTTTGAACCTGAATTTGGGATATAGACGGGTACAGAAGATGCATACACATATTGACTTTGGGCACCTAAAATATAGATTTTCAGCATGTTTTGGGCCTGTATTTTGAAAATACATTAACACGGAGTAGAAATGTACAGTTTGCTTCCGGGACCCAAAAATATCGACTTTTCGGGTGTTTTGAGCCTGAATTTGAGATATAAACGGGTACAGAAGATGCATGCACATATCGACTTTTCACACCTAAAATATCGATTTATAGCATATTTTAAGCCTGTATTTTAAAAACATTCTAGCACTGAGTAGGCATGTGCAGATCGCTTAAGGAACCCAAAAATATCGAATTTTCGGAGTTTTGAGTCTGAATTTGAGATATAAACGGGTACAGAAGATGCATGCACATATCGACTTTTTGCACCTAAAATTTCGATTTTTAGCATGTTTTGGGTCTGCATTTTGAAAAAATTCTACAAAGGAGTAGGCATGTACAGATCGCTTCTGGGACCCAAAATTATCGAATTTTCGAGTGTTTTGAACCTGAATTTGGGATATAGGCGGATACAGAAGATGCATGCACGTATCGACTTTGGGCACCTAAAATATCGATTTTGAGCATGTTTTGGGCCTGTATTTTGAAAATACTCTAACACGGAGTAGGCATGTACAGATCGCTTCGGAAACGCAAAAATATCGAATTTTCGGGTGTTTTGAGCCTGAATTTGAGATACAAATGGGTACAGAAGATACATGCACATTTCGACTTTTTGCACCTAAAATATCGATTTTGAGCATGTTTTGGGTCTGTATCTTGAAAACATTCTAGCAAGAAGTAGGCATGTACAGATTGTTTCTGGGACCCAAAAATATCGAATATTCGGGTGTTTTGAGTCTGAATTTGAGATATAAACGGGTACAGAAGATGCATGCACATATCGACTTTGGGCACCCAAAATATCGATTTTGAGCATGTTTTGGGCCTGTATTTTTAAAATACTCTAACACTGAGTAGACACGTACAGATCGCTTCTGGAACCCAAATGAATCGAATTTTAGGGTGTTCTGAGCCTGAATTTGAGATATGAACGGATACAGAAGATGCATGCACATATCGACTTTGTTCACCTAAAATATCGATTTTGAGCATGTTTTGGGTCTGTATTTTGAAAATACTATAGCATGTTTTGGGCCTGTATTATAAAAGTACTCTAACACGGAGTAGACATGTACAGATCGCTTTTGGGACCCAAAAATATCGAATTTTCGGGTGTTTTGAGCCTGAATTTGAGATATTAACGGGTACAGAAGATGCATGCACATATCGACTTTGGACACCTAAAATATCGATTTATAGCATGTTTTAAGCCTGTATTTTAAAAACATTCTAGCACTGAGTAGGCATGTGCAGATTGCTTAAGGGACCCAAAAATATCTAATTTTCGGAGTTTTTAGCCTGAATTTGAGATATAAACGGGTACAGAAGATGCATGCACATATCGACTTTTTGCACTTAAAATATCGATTTTGAGAATGTTTTTGGTCTGTATCTTGAAAACATTCTAGCAAGGAGTAGGCACGTATAGATCGCTTCTGGGACCCAAAAATATCGAATTTTCGGGTGTTTTGAAACTGACTTAGGGATATACACGTGTACAGAAGATGCATACACATATTGACTTTGGGCACCTAAAATATCGATTTTTAGCATGTTTTGGGCCTGTATTTTAAAAATACTCTAACACGGAGTAGACATGTACAGATCGCTTTTGGGACCCAAAAATATCGAATTTTCGGGTGTTTTGAGCCTGAATTTGAGATATAAACGGGTACAAAAGATGCATGCACATATCAACTTTAGACACCTAAAATATCGATTTTTAGCATGTTTTGACTCTATATTTTGAAAACATTCTAGCACTGAGTATGCATGTACAGATTGCTTAAGGGACCCAAAAATATGGAATTTTCGGGTGTTTTGAGCCTGAATTTGAGATATAAACGGGTACAGAAGATGCATGCACATATCGACTCTGGGCACCTAAAATATCGATTTTGAGCATGTTTTGGGTCTGTATCTTGAAAAAATTCAAGCAAGGAGTAGGCATGTACAGATGGCTTCTGGGACCCACAAATACCGAATTTTCTGGTGTTTTGAACCTGAATTTGGGATGTAGACGGGTACAGAAGATGCATACACATATTGACTTTGGACACCTAAAATATAGATTTTCAGCATGTTTTGGGCCTGTATTTTGAAAATACTCTAACACGGAGTAGGCATGTAGAGATCGCTTCTGGGACCCAATAATATTGAATTTTTGGGTGTTTTGAGCCTGAATTTGAGATATAAACGGATACAGAAGATGCATGCACATATCGTCTTTGGGCACCTAAAATATCGATTTTGAGCATGTTTTGGGCCTGTATTTTGAAAATACTCTAACAGGGAGTAGGCATGTACAGATCGCTTCTGGGACACAAAAATATCGATTTTTTGGGTGTTTTGAGCTTGAATTTGAGATATAAACGGGTACAGAAGATGCATGCACATATCGACTTTGGGCACCCAAAATATCGATTTTGAGCATGTTTTGGGCCTGTATTTTTAAAATACTCTAACACGGAGTAGACACGTACAAATCGCTTCTGGAACCCAAATAAATCGAATTTTCGGGTGTTCTGAGCCTGAATTAGAGATATGAACGGATACAGAAGATGCATGCACATATCGACTTTGGGCACCTAAAATATCGATTTTCAGCATGTTTTGGGCCTGTATTTTGAAAAAACTATAGCACGGTGTAGACATGTACAGATCGCTTCTGGGACACAAAAATATCGTTTTTTTGGGTGTTTTGAGCCTGAATTTGAGATATAAACGGGTACAGAAGATGCATGCACATATCGACTTTTTGCACCTAAAATATCGATTTTAAGCATGTTTTGGGTCTGTATCTTGAAAACATTCTAGGATGGAGTAGGCATGTACAGGTCGCTTCTGGGACCCAAAAATACCGAATTTTCTGGTGTTTTGAACCTGAATTTGGGATATAGACGGGTACAGAAGATGCATACACATATTGACTTTGGGCACCTAAAATATAGATTTTCAGCATGTTTTGGGCCTGTATTTTGAAAATACATTAACACGGAGTAGAAATGTACAGTTTGCTTCCGGGACCCAAAAATATCGACTTTTCGGGTGTTTTGAGCCTGAATTTGAGATATAAACGGGTACAGAAGATGCATGCACATATCGACTTTTCACACCTAAAATATCGATTTATAGCATATTTTAAGCCTGTATTTTAAAAACATTCTAGCACTGAGTAGGCATGTGCAGATCGCTTAAGGGACCCAAAAATATCGAATTTTCGGAGTTTTGAGTCTGAATTTGAGATATAAACGGGTACAGAAGATGCATGCACATATCGACTTTTTGCACCTAAAATTTCGATTTTTAGCATGTTTTGGGTCTGCATTTTGAAAAAATTCTACAAAGGAGTAGGCATGTACAGATCGCTTCTGGGACCCAAAATTATCGAATTTTCGAGTGTTTTGAACCTGAATTTGGGATATAGGCGGATACAGAAGATGCATGCACGTATCGACTTTGGGCACCTAAAATATCGATTTTGAGCATGTTTTGGGCCTGTATTTTGAAAATACTCTAACACGGAGTAGGCATGTACAGATCGCTTCGGAAACGCAAAAATATCGAATTTTCGGGTGTTTTGAGCCTGAATTTGAGATACAAACGGGTACAGAAGATACATGCACATTTCGACTTTTTGCACCTAAAATATCGATTTTGAGCATGTTTTGGGTCTGTATCTTGAAAACATTCTAGCAAGAAGTAGGCATGTACAGATTGTTTCTGGGACCCAAAAATATCGAATATTCGGGTGTTTTGAGTCTGAATTTGAGATATAAACGGGTACAGAAGATGCATGCACATATCGACTTTGGGCACCCAAAATATCGATTTTGAGCATGTTTTGGGCCTGTATTTTTAAAATACTCTAACACTGAGTAGACACGTACAGATCGCTTCTGGAACCCAAATGAATCGAATTTTAGGGTGTTCTGAGCCTGAATTTGAGATATGAACGGATACAGAAGATGCATGCACATATCGACTTTGTTCACCTAAAATATCGATTTTGAGCATGTTTTGGGTCTGTATTTTGAAAATACTATAGCATGTTTTGGGCCTGTATTATAAAAGTACTCTAACACGGAGTAGACATGTACAGATCGCTTTTGGGACCCAAAAATATCGACTTTTCGGGTGTTTTGAGCCTGAATTTGAGATATTAACGGGTACAGAAGATGCATGCACATATCGACTTTGGACACCTAAAATATCGATTTATAGCATGTTTTAAGCCTGTATTTTAAAAACATTCTAGCACTGAGTAGGCATGTGCAGATTGCTTAAGGGACCCAAAAATATCTAATTTTCGGAGTTTTTATCCTGAATTTGAGATATAAACGGGTACAGAAGATGCATGCACATATCGACTTTTTGCACTTAAAATATCGATTTTGAGAATGTTTTTGGTCTGTATCTTGAAAACATTCTAGCAAGGAGTAGGCACGTATAGATCGCTTCTGGGACCCAAAAATATCGAATTTTCGGGTGTTTTGAAACTGACTTAGGGATATACACGTGTACAGAAGATGCATACACATATTGACTTTGGGCACCTAAAATATCGATTTTTAGCATGTTTTGGGCCTGTATTTTAAAAATACTCTAACACGGAGTAGACATGTACAGATCGCTTTTGGGACCCAAAAATATCGAATTTTCGGGTGTTTTGAGCCTGAATTTGAGATATAAACGGGTACAAAAGATGCATGCACATATCAACTTTAGACACCTAAAATATCGATTTTTAGCATGTTTTGACTCTATATTTTGAAAACATTCTAGCACTGAGTATGCATGTACAGATTGCTTAAGGGACCCAAAAATATGGAATTTTCGGGTGTTTTGAGCCTGAATTTGAGATATAAACGGGTACAGAAGATGCATGCACATATCGACTCTGGGCACCTAAAATATCGATTTTGAGCATGTTTTGGGTCTGTATCTTGAAAAAATTCAAGCAAGGAGTAGGCATGTACAGATGGCTTCTGGGACCCACAAATACCGAATTTTCTGGTGTTTTGAACCTGAATTTGGGATGTAGACGGGTACAGAAGATGCATACACATATTGACTTTGGACACCTAAAATATAGATTTTCAGCATGTTTTGGGCCTGTATTTTGAAAATACTCTAACACGGAGTAGGCATGTAGAGATCGCTTCTGGGACCCAATAATATTGAATTTTTGGGTGTTTTGAGCCTGAATTTGAGATATAAACGGATACAGAAGATGCATGCACATATCGTCTTTGGGCACCTAAAATATCGATTTTGAGCATGTTTTGGGCCTGTATTTTGAAAATACTCTAACAGGGAGTAGGCATGTACAGATCGCTTCTGGGACACAAAAATATCGATTTTTTGGGTGTTTTGAGCTTGAATTTGAGATATAAACGGGTACAGAAGATGCATGCACATATCGACTTTGGGCACCCAAAATATCGATTTTGAGCATGTTTTGGGCCTGTATTTTTAAAATACTCTAACACGGAGTAGACACGTACAAATCGCTTCTGGAACCCAAATAAATCGAATTTTCGGGTGTTCTGAGCCTGAATTAGAGATATGAACGGATACAGAAGATGCATGCACATATCGACTTTGGGCACCTAAAATATCGATTTTCAGCATGTTTTGGGCCTGTATTTTGAAAAAACTATAGCACGGTGTAGACATGTACAGATCGCTTCTGGGACACAAAAATATCGTTTTTTTGGGTGTTTTGAGCCTGAATTTGAGATATAAACGGGTACAGAAGATGCATGCACATATCGACTTTTTGCACCTAAAATATCGATTTTAAGCATGTTTTGGGTCTGTATCTTGAAAACATTCTAGGATGGAGTAGGCATGTACAGGTCGCTTCTGGGACCCAAAAATACCGAATTTTCTGGTGTTTTGAACCTGAATTTGGGATATAGACGGGTACAGAAGATGCATACACATATTGACTTTGGGCACCTAAAATATAGATTTTCAGCATGTTTTGGGCCTGTATTTTGAAAATACATTAACACGGAGTAGAAATGTACAGTTTGCTTCCGGGACCCAAAAATATCGACTTTTCGGGTGTTTTGAGCCTGAATTTGAGATATAAACGGGTACAGAAGATGCATGCACATATCGACTTTTCACACCTAAAATATCGATTTATAGCATATTTTAAGCCTGTATTTTAAAAACATTCTAGCACTGAGTAGGCATGTGCAGATCGCTTAAGGGACCCAAAAATATCGAATTTTCGGAGTTTTGAGTCTGAATTTGAGATATAAACGGGTACAGAAGATGCATGCACATATCGACTTTTTGCACCTAAAATTTCGATTTTTAGCATGTTTTGGGTCTGCATTTTGAAAAAATTCTACAAAGGAGTAGGCATGTACAGATCGCTTCTGGGACCCAAAATTATCGAATTTTCGAGTGTTTTGAACCTGAATTTGGGATATAGGCGGATACAGAAGATGCATGCACGTATCGACTTTGGGCACCTAAAATATCGATTTTGAGCATGTTTTGGGCCTGTATTTTGAAAATACTCTAACACGGAGTAGGCATGTACAGATCGCTTCGGAAACGCAAAAATATCGAATTTTCGGGTGTTTTGAGCCTGAATTTGAGATACAAACGGGTACAGAAGATACATGCACATTTCGACTTTTTGCACCTAAAATATCGATTTTGAGCATGTTTTGGGTCTGTATCTTGAAAACATTCTAGCAAGAAGTAGGCATGTACAGATTGTTTCTGGGACCCAAAAATATCGAATATTCGGGTGTTTTGAGTCTGAATTTGAGATATAAACGGGTACAGAAGATGCATGCACATATCGACTTTGGGCACCCAAAATATCGATTTTGAGCATGTTTTGGGCCTGTATTTTTAAAATACTCTAACACTGAGTAGACACGTACAGATCGCTTCTGGAACCCAAATGAATCGAATTTTAGGGTGTTCTGAGCCTGAATTTGAGATATGAACGGATACAGAAGATGCATGCACATATCGACTTTGTTCACCTAAAATATCGATTTTGAGCATGTTTTGGGTCTGTATTTTGAAAATACTATAGCATGTTTTGGGCCTGTATTATAAAAGTACTCTAACACGGAGTAGACATGTACAGATCGCTTTTGGGACCCAAAAATATCGACTTTTCGGGTGTTTTGAGCCTGAATTTGAGATATTAACGGGTACAGAAGATGCATGCACATATCGACTTTGGACACCTAAAATATCGATTTATAGCATGTTTTAAGCCTGTATTTTAAAAACATTCTAGCACTGAGTAGGCATGTGCAGATTGCTTAAGGGACCCAAAAATATCTAATTTTCGGAGTTTTTAGCCTGAATTTGAGATATAAACGGGTACAGAAGATGCATGCACATATCGACTTTTTGCACTTAAAATATCGATTTTGAGAATGTTTTTGGTCTGTATCTTGAAAACATTCTAGCAAGGAGTAGGCACGTATAGATCGCTTCTGGGACCCAAAAATATCGAATTTTCGGGTGTTTTGAAACTGACTTAGGGATATACACGTGTACAGAAGATGCATACACATATTGACTTTGGGCACCTAAAATATCGATTTTTAGCATGTTTTGGGCCTGTATTTTAAAAATACTCTAACACGGAGTAGACATGTACAGATCGCTTTTGGGACCCAAAAATATCGAATTTTCGGGTGTTTTGAGCCTGAATTTGAGATATAAACGGGTACAAAAGATGCATGCACATATCAACTTTAGACACCTAAAATATCGATTTTTAGCATATTTTGACTCTATATTTTGAAAACATTCTAGCACTGAGTATGCATGTACAGATTGCTTAAGGGACCCAAAAATATGGAATTTTCGGGTGTTTTGAGCCTGAATTTGAGATATAAACGGGTACAGAAGATGCATGCACATATCGACTCTGGGCACCTAAAATATCGATTTTGAGCATGTTTTGGGTCTGTATCTTGAAAAAATTCAAGCAAGGAGTAGGCATGTACAGATGGCTTCTGGGACCCACAAATACCGAATTTTCTGGTGTTTTGAACCTGAATTTGGGATGTAGACGGGTACAGAAGATGCATACACATATTGACTTTGGACACCTAAAATATAGATTTTCAGCATGTTTTGGGCCTGTATTTTGAAAATACTCTAACACGGAGTAGGCATGTAGAGATCGCTTCTGGGACCCAATAATATTGAATTTTTGGGTGTTTTGAGCCTGAATTTGAGATATAAACGGATACAGAAGATGCATGCACATATCGTCTTTGGGCACCTAAAATATCGATTTTGAGCATGTTTTGGGCCTGTATTTTGAAAATACTCTAACAGGGAGTAGGCATGTACAGATCGCTTCTGGGACACAAAAATATCGATTTTTTGGGTGTTTTGAGCTTGAATTTGAGATATAAACGGGTACAGAAGATGCATGCACATATCGACTTTGGGCACCTAAAATATCGATTTTTAGCATGTTTTGGGCCTGTATTTTAAAAATACTCTAACACGGAGTAGACACGTACAGATCGCTTCTGGAACCCAAATAAATCGAATTTTCGGGTGTTCTGAGCCTGAATTAGAGATATGAACGGATACAGAAGATGCATGCACATATCGACTTTGGGCACCTAAAATATCGATTTTCAGCATGTTTTGGGCCTGTATTTTGAAAAAACTATAGCACGGTGTAGACATGTACAGATCGCTTCTGGGACACAAAAATATTGATTTTTTTGGTGTTTTGAGCCTGAATTTGAGATATAAACGGGTACAGAAGATGCATGCACATATCGACTTTTTGCACCTAAAATATCGATTTTAAGCATGTTTTGGGTCTGTATCTTGAAAACATTCTAGGATGGAGTAGGCATGTACAGGTCGCTTCTGGGACCCAAAAATACCGAATTTTCTGGTGTTTTGAACCAGAATTTGGGATATAGACGGGTACAGAAGATGCATACACATATTGACTTTGGGCACCTAAAATATAGATTTTCAGCATGTTTTGGGC
Organism: Petrolisthes cinctipes; assembly: GCA_033782935.1. Lineage (NCBI taxonomy): Eukaryota > Metazoa > Arthropoda > Malacostraca > Decapoda > Porcellanidae > Petrolisthes > Petrolisthes cinctipes. The sequence goes on from JAWQEG010000010.1 coordinate 670,168, forward strand.
CTGTATTTTGAAAATACATTAACACGGAGTAGAAATGTACAGTTTGCTTCCGGGACCCAAAAATATCGACTTTTCGGGTGTTTTGAGCCTGAATTTGAGATATAAACGGGTACAGAAGATGCATGCACATATCGACTTTTCACACCTAAAATATCGATTTATAGCATATTTTAAGCCTGTATTTTAAAAACATTCTAGCACTGAGTAGGCATGTGCAGATCGCTTAAGCGACCCAAAAATATCGAATTTTCGGAGTTTTGAGTCTGAATTTGAGATATAAACGGGTACAGAAGATGCATGCACATATCGACTTTTTGCACCTAAAATTTCGATTTTTAGCATGTTTTGGGTCTGCATTTTGAAAAAATTCTACAAAGGAGTAGGCATGTACAGATCGCTTCTGGGACCCAAAATTATCGAATTTTCGAGTGTTTTGAACCTGAATTTGGGATATAGACGGATACAGAAGATGCATGCACGTATCGACTTTGGGCACCTAAAATATCGATTTTGAGCATGTTTTGGGCCTGTATTTTGAAAATACTCTAACAAGGAGTAGGCATGTACAGATCGCTTCGGAAACGCAAAAATATCGAATTTTCGGGTGTTTTGAGCCTGAATTTGAGATACAAACGGGTACAGAAGATACATGCACATTTCGACTTTTTGCACCTAAAATATCGATTTTGAGCATGTTTTGGGTCTGTATCTTGAAAACATTCTAGCAAGAAGTAGGCATGTACAGATTGTTTCTGGGACCCAAAAATATCGAATATTCGGGTGTTTTGAGTCTGAATTTGAGATATAAACGGGTACAGAAGATGCATGCACATATCGACTTTGGGCACCCAAAATATCGATTTTGAGCATGTTTTGGGCCTGTATTTTTAAAATACTCTAACACTGAGTAGACACGTACAGATCGCTTCTGGAACCCAAATGAATCGAATTTTAGGGTGTTCTGAGCCTGAATTTGAGATATGAACGGATACAGAAGATGCATGCACATATCGACTTTGTTCACCTAAAATATCGATTTTGAGCATGTTTTGGGTCTGTATTTTGAAAATACTATAGCATGTTTTGGGCCTGTATTATAAAAGTACTCTAACACGGAGTAGACATGTACAGATCGCTTTTGGGACCCAAAAATATCGAATTTTCGGGTGTTTTGAGCCTGAATTTGAGATATTAACGGGTACAGAAGATGCATGCACATATCGACTTTGGACACCTAAAATATCGATTTATAGCATGTTTTAAGCCTGTATTTTAAAAACATTCTAGCACTGAGTAGGCATGTGCAGATTGCTTAAGGGACCCAAAAATATCTAATTTTCGGAGTTTTTAGCCTGAATTTGAGATATAAACGGGTACAGAAGATGCATGCACATATCGACTTTTTGCACTTAAAATATCGATTTTGAGCATGTTTTTGGTCTGTATCTTGAAAACATTCTAGCAAGGAGTAGGCACGTATAGATCGCTTCTGGGACCCAAAAATATCGAATTTTCGGGTGTTTTGAAACTGACTTAGGGATATACACGTGTACAGAAGATGCATACACATATTGACTTTGGGCACCTAAAATATCGATTTTTAGCATGTTTTGGGCCTGTATTTTAAAAATACTCTAACACGGAGTAGACATGTACAGATCGCTTTTGGGACCCAAAAATATCGAATTTTCGGGTGTTTTGAGCCTGAATTTGAGACATAAACGGGTACAAAAGATGCATGCACATATCAACTTTAGACACCTAAAATATCGATTTTTAGCATGTTTTGACTCTATATTTTGAAAACATTCTAGCACTGAGTATGCATGTACAGATTGCTTAAGGGACCCAAAAATATGGAATTTTCGGGTGTTTTGAGCCTGAATTTGAGATATAAACGGGTACAGAAGATGCATGCACATATCGACTCTGGGCACCTAAAATATCGATTTTGAGCATGTTTTGGGTCTGTATCTTGAAAAAATTCAAGCAAGGAGTAGGCATGTACAGATGGCTTCTGGGACCCACAAATACCGAATTTTCTGGTGTTTTGAACCTGAATTTGGGATGTAGACGGGTACAGAAGATGCATACACATATTGACTTTGGACACCTAAAATATAGATTTTCAGCATGTTTTGGGCCTGTATTTTGAAAATACTCTAACACGGAGTAGGCATGTAGAGATCGCTTCTGGGACCCAATAATATTGAATTTTTGGGTGTTTTGAGCCTGAATTTGAGATATAAACGGATACAGAAGATGCATGCACATATCGTCTTTGGGCACCTAAAATATCGATTTTGAGCATGTTTTGGGCCTGTATTTTGAAAATACTCTAACAGGGAGTAGGCATGTACAGATCGCTTCTGGGACACAAAAATATCGATTTTTTGGGTGTTTTGAGCTTGAATTTGAGATATAAACGGGTACAGAAGATGCATGCACATATCGACTTTGGGCACCTAAAATATCGATTTTTAGCATGTTTTGGGCCTGTATTTTAAAAATACTCTAACACGGAGTAGACACGTACAGATCGCTTCTGGAACCCAAATAAATCGAATTTTCGGGTGTTCTGAGCCTGAATTAGAGATATGAACGGATACAGAAGATGCATGCACATATCGACTTTGAGCACCTAAAATATCGATTTTCAGCATGTTTTGGGCCTGTATTTTGAAAAAACTATAGCACGGTGTAGACATGTACAGATCGCTTCTGGGACACAAAAATATTGATTTTTTTGGTGTTTTGAGCCTGAATTTGAGATATAAACGGGTACAGAAGATGCATGCACATATCGACTTTTTGCACAAAAAATATCGATTTTAAGCATGTTTTGGGTCTGTATCTTGAAAACATTCTAGGATGGAGTAGGCATGTACAGGTCGCTTCTGGGACCCAAAAATACCGAATTTTCTGGTGTTTTGAACCAGAATTTGGGATATAGACGGGTACAGAAGATGCATACACATATTGACTTTGGGCACCTAAAATATAGATTTTCAGCATGTTTTGGGCCTGTATTTTGAAAATACATTAACACGGAGTAGAAATGTACAGTTTGCTTCCGGGACCCAAAAATATCGACTTTTCGGGTGTTTTGAGCCTGAATTTGAGATATAAACGGGTACAGAAGATGCATGCACATATCGACTTTTCACACCTAAAATATCGATTTATAGCATATTTTAAGCCTGTATTTTAAAAACATTCTAGCACTGAGTAGGCATGTGCAGATCGCTTAAGGGACCCAAAAATATCGAATTTTCGGAGTTTTGAGTCTGAATTTGAGATATAAACGGGTACAGAAGATGCATGCACATATCGACTTTTTGCACCTAAAATTTCGATTTTTAGCATGTTTTGGGTCTGCATTTTGAAAAAATTCTACAAAGGAGTAGGCATGTACAGATCGCTTCTGGGACCCAAAATTATCGAATTTTCGAGTGTTTTGAACCTGAATTTGGGATATAGACGGATACAGAAGATGCATGCACGTATCGACTTTGGGCACCTAAAATATCGATTTTGAGCATGTTTTGGGCCTGTATTTTGAAAATACTCTAACACGGAGTAGGCATGTACAGATCGCTTCGGAAACGCAAAAATATCGAATTTTCGGGTGTTTTGAGCCTGAATTTGAGATACAAACGGGTACAGAAGATACATGCACATTTCGACTTTTTGCACCTAAAATATCGATTTTGAGCATGTTTTGGGTCTGTATCTTGAAAACATTCTAGCAAGAAGTAGGCATGTACAGATTGTTTCTGGGACCCAAAAATATCGAATATTCGGGTGTTTTGAGTCTGAATTTGAGATATAAACGGGTACAGAAGATGCATGCACATATCGACTTTGGGCACCCAAAATATCGATTTTGAGCATGTTTTGGGCCTGTATTTTTAAAATACTCTAACACTGAGTAGACACGTACAGATCGCTTCTGGAACCCAAATGAATCGAATTTTAGGGTGTTCTGAGCCTGAATTTGAGATATGAACGGATACAGAAGATGCATGCACATATCGACTTTGTTCACCTAAAATATCGATTTTGAGCATGTTTTGGATCTGTATTTTGAAAATACTATAGCATGTTTTGGGCCTGTATTATAAAAGTACTCTAACACGGAGTAGACATGTACAGATCGCTTCTGGGACCCAAAAATATTGAATTATCGGGTGTTTTGAGCCTGAATTTGAGATATAAACGGGTACAGAAGATGCATGCACATATCGACTTTGGGCACCTAAAATATCGATTTTTAGCATGTTTTGGGCCTGTATTTTAAAAATACTCTAACACGGAGTAGACATGTACAGATCGCTTTTGGGACCCAAAAATATCGAATTTTCGGGTGTTTTGAGCCTGAATTTGAGATATAAACGGGTACAAAAGATGCATGCACATATCGACTTTAGACACCTAAAATATCGATTTTTAGCATGTTTTAACCCTATATTTTGAAAACATTCTAGCACTGAGTGTGCATGTACAGATCGCTTAAGGGACCCAAAAATATGAAATTTTCGGGTGTTTTGAGCCTGAATTTGAGATATAAACGGGTACAGAAGATGCATGCACATATCGACTTTGGGCACCTAAAATATCGATTTTGAGCATGTTTTGGGTCTGTATCTTGAAAAAATTCAAGCAAGGAGTAGGCATGTACAGATGGCTTCTGGGACCCACAAATACCGAATTTTCTGGTGTTTTGAACCTGAATTTGGGATGTAGACGGGTACAGAAGATGCATACACATATTGACTTTGGACACCTAAAATATAGATTTTCAGCATGTTTTGGGCCTGTATTTTGAAAATACTCTAACAGGGAGTAGGCATGTACAGATCGCTTCTGGGACACAAAAATATCGATTTTTTGGGTGTTTTGAGCTTGAATTTGAGATATAAACGGGTACAGAAGATGCATGCACATATCGACTTTGGGCACCTAAAATATCGATTTTTAGCATGTTTTGGGCCTGTATTTTAAAAATACTCTAACACGGAGTAGACATGTACAGATAGCTTTTGGGACCCAAAAATATCGAATTTTCAGAGTTTTGAGCCTGAATTTGAGATATAAACGGGTACAGAAGATGCATGCACATATCGACTTTTTGCATTTAAAATATCGATTTTTAACATGTTTTGGGTCTGTATCTTGAAAACATTCTAGAAAGGAGTAGGCATGTACAGATCGCTTCTGGGACCCAAAAATATCGAATTTTCTGGTGTTTTGAACCTGAATTAGGGATACACACGTGTACAGAAGATGCATACAGATTTTGTCTTTGGGCACATAAAATATCGATTTTCAGCATGTTTTGGGCCTGTATTTTAAAAACACTCTAACACGGAGTGTGCACGTACAGATCGCTTCTGGGACCCAAAAATATTGAATTTTCGGGTGTTTTGAGCCTGAATTTGAGATATAAACGGGTACAGATGATGCATGCACATATCGACTTTGGGCACCTAAAATATCGATTTTTAGCATGTTTTGGGCCTGTATTATAAAAGTACTCTAACACGGAGTAGACATGTACAGATCGCTTTTGGGACCCAAAAATATCGAATTTTCGGGTGTTTTGAGCCTGAATTTGAGATATTAACGGGTACAGAAGATGCATGCACATATCGACTTAGGACACCTAAAATATCGATTTATAGCATGTTTTAAGCCTGTATTTTAAAAACATTCTAGCACTGAGTAGGTATGTGCAGATTGCTTAAGGGACCCAAAAATATCGAATTTTCGGAGTTTTGAGCCTGAATTTGAGATATAAACGGGTACAGAAGATGCATGCACATATCGACTTTTTGCACTTAAAATATCGATTTTGAGCATGTTTTTGGTCTGTATCTTGAAAACATTCTAGCAAGGAGTAGGCATGTACAGATCGCTTCTGGGACCCAAAAATATCGATTGTTCTGGTGTTTTGAACCTGACTTAGGGATATACACGTGTACAGAAGATGCATACACATATTGACTTTGGGCACATAAAATATCGATTTTCAGCATGTTTTGGGCCTGTATTTTAAAAACAATCTAACATGGAGTATGCACGTACAGATCGCTTCTGGGTACGAAAAATATTGAATTATCGGGTGTTTTGAGCCTGAATTTGAGATATAAACGGGTACAGAAGATGCATGCACATATCGACTTTTTGCACCTAAAATATCGATTTTGAGCATGTTTTGGGTCTGTATCTTGAAAAAATTCTAGTAAGGAGTAGGCATGTACAGATCGCTTCTGGGACCCAAAAATATCGAATTTTCAGGTGTTTTGAACCTGAATTTGGGATATAGACGGATACAGAAGATGCATGCACATATCGACTTTGGGCACCTAAAATATCGATTTTGAGCATGTTTTGGGCCCGTATTTTGACAATACTCTAACACAGAGTAGGCATGTACAAATCGCTTCTGGAACCCAAAAATATCGAATTTTTGGGTGTTTTGAGCCTGAATTTGAGATATAAACGGGTACAGAAGATGCATGCACATTTCGACTTTTTGAACCTAAAATATTGATTTTGAGCATGTTTTGGGTTTGTATCTTGAAAACATTCTAGCAAGAAGTAAGCATGTACAGATTGCTTCTGAGACCCAAAAATATCGAATTTTCGAGTGTTTTGAACCTGAATTTGGGATATAGACGGGTACAGAAGATGCATACACATATCGACTTTGGGCACCTAAAATATCGATTTTGAGCATGTTTTGGGCCTGTATTTTGAAAATACTATAGCACGGTGTAGACATGTACAGATAGCTTCTGATACACAAAAATATCGATTTTTTGGGTGTTTTGAGCCTGAATTTGAGATATAAACGGGTACAGAAGATGCATGCACATATCGACTTTGGTACCCAAAATATCGATTTTTAGTATGTTTTTGGCGTATAATTTGAAAATATTGTAGCACTGAGTAGGCATGTACAGATCGCTTCAGGGACACAAAAATATCGATTTTTCGGGGGTTTTGAGCCAGAATTTGGGATATAACCGGGTACAGAGGATGCATGCACATATCGACTTTTTGCACCTAAAATATCGATTTTGAGCATGTTTTGGGTCTGTATACTGAAAACATTCTAGCAAGGAGTAGGCATGTACAGATCGCTTCAGGGACCCAAAAATATCGAATTTTCGGGGGTTTTGAGAAAATATTTGGGATATAGACGGGTACAGAAGATGCATATACACATCGACTTTGGGCACCTAAAATATTGATTTTGAGCATGTTTTGGGCCTGTATTTTGAAAATACTCTAACTCGGAGTAGGCATGTACAGATCGCTTCTGGGACACAAAAATATTGATTTTTTGGGTGTTTTGAGCCTGTATTTGAGATATAAACGGGTACAGAAGATGCATACACATATCGACTTTGGGCACCTAAAATATCGATTTTTAGTATGTTTTGGGCCTGTATTTTAAAAATACTCTAACACGGAGTAGACATGTACAGAACGCTTCTGGGACCCAAAAATATCGAATTTTTGGGTGTTTTGAGCTTGAATTTGAGAAATAAACGGGTACAGAAGATGCATGCACATATCGACTTAGGCACCTAAAATATCGATTTTTAGTATGTTTTGGGCGTATAATTTGAAAATATTCTGGCACTGACTAGGCATGTACAGATGGCTTCTGGGACCCAAATAAATCGAATTTTCGGGTGTTCTGAGCCTGAATTTGAGATATGAACGGATACAGAAGATGCATGCACATATTGACTTTGGGCACCTAAAATATCGATTTTAAGCATGTTTTGGGCCTGTATTTTGAAAATACTCTAACATGGTGTAGATATGTACAGATCGCTTCTGGGACACAAAAATATCGATTTTTTGGGTGTTTTGAGCCTGAATTTGAGATATAAACGGGTACAGAAGATGCATGCACATATCGACTTTGGCACCTAAAATATCGATTTTTAGTATGTTTTGGGCGTATAATTTGAAAATATTCTGGCACTGACTAGGCATGTACAGATGGCTTCTGGGACCCAAATAAATCGAATTTTCGGGTGTTCTGAGCCTGAATTTGAGATATGAACGGATACAGAAGATGCATGCACATATTGACTTTGGGCACCTAAAATATCGATTTTAAGCATGTTTTGGGCCTGTATTTTGAAAATACTCTAACATGGTGTAGATATGTACAGATCGCTTCTGGGACACAAAAATATCGATTTTTTGGGTGTTTTGAGCCTGAATTTGAGATATAAACGGGTACAGAAGATGCATGCACATATCGACTTTGGCACCCAAAATATCTATTTTTAGTATGTTTTGGGCGTATAATTTGAAAATATTCTAGCACTGAGTAGGCATGTACAGAACGCTTCTGGGACCCAAAAATATCGAATTTTCTGGTGTTATGAACCAGAATTAGGGATATACACGGGTACAGAAGATGCATACACATATTGACTTTGGGCACATAAAATATCGATTTTCAGCATGTTTTGGGCCTGTATTTTAAAAACACTCTAACACGGAGTATGCACGTACAGATCGCTTCTGGGACCCGAAAACATAGAATTTTCGGATGTTTTGAGCCTGAATTTGAGATATAAACGGGTACAGAAGATGCATGCACATATCGACTTTGGCACCTGAAATATCGATTTTGAGCATCTTTTGGGCCTGTATTTTGAAAATACTCAAATACGGTGTAGACATGTACAGATCGCTTCTGAGACACAAAAATATCGAATTTTCGGGGGTTTTGAGCCTGAATTTGAGATATAAACGGGTACAGAAGATGCATGCACATATCGACTTTGGCACCCAAAATATCGATTTTTAGTATGTTTTGGGCGTATAATTTGAAAATATTCTAGCACTGAGTAGGCATGTACAGATCGCTTCTTGGACCCAAAAATATTGAATTTTCGGGTATTTTGAGCCTGAATTTGAGATATAAACGGATACAGAAGATGCATGCACATATCGACTTTGGGCACCTAAAATATCGTTTTTTAGCATGTTTTAAGCTTATATTTTGAAAACATTCTAGCACTGAGTAGGCATGTACAGATCGCTTAAGGGACCCAAAAATATGGAATATTCGGGTGTTTTGAGCCTGAATTTGAGATATAAACGGGTACAGAAGATGCATGCACATTTCGACTTTTTACACCTAAAATATCGATTTTGAGCATGTTTTGGGTCTGTATCTTGAAAACATTCTAGCAAGAAGTAAGCATGTACAGATTGCTTCTGAGACCCAAAAATATCGAATTTTCGAGTGTTTTGAACCTGAATTTGGGATATAGACGGGTACAGAAGATGCATACACATATCGACTTTTTGCACCTAAAATATCGATTTTGAGCATGTTTTGGGTCTGTATATTGAAAACATTCTAGCAAGGAGTAGGCATGTACAGATCTCTTCAGGGACCCAAAAATATCGAATTTTCGGGGGTTTTGCGCCAGAATTTGGGATATAGACGGGTACAGAAGAGGCATATACATATCGACTTTGGGCACCTAAAATATTGATTTTGAGCATGTTTTGGGGCTGTATTTTTGAAAATACTCTAACTCGGAGTAGGCATGTACAGATCGCTTCTGGGACACAAAAATATTGATTTTTTGGGTGTTTTGAGCCTGAATTTGAGATATAAACGGGTACAGAAGATGCATGCACATATCGACTTTGGGCACCTAAAATATCGATTTTTAGCATGTTTTGGGCCTGTATTATAAAAATACTCTAACACGGAGTAGACATGTACAGATCGCTTTTGGGACCCAAAAAGATCGAATTTTCGGGTGTTTTGAGCCTGAATTTGAGATATAAACGGGTACAGTAGATGCATGCACATATCGACTTCGGACACCTAAAATATCGATTTATAGCATGTTTTAAGCCAGTATTTTAAAAAAATTCTAGCACTGAGTAGGCATGTGCAGATTGCTTAAGGGACCCAAAAATATCGAATTTTCGGAGTTTTGAGCCTGAATTTGAGATATAAACGGGTACAGAAGATGCATGCACATATCGACTTTTTGCACTTAAAATATCGATTTTGAGCTTGTTTTTGGTCTGTATCTTGAAAACATTCTAGCAAGGAGTAGGCATGTACAGATCGCTTTTGGGACCCAAAAATATTGAATTTTCGGGTGTTTTGAGCCTGAATTTGGGATATAAACGGGTACAGAAGATGCATGCACATATCGACTTTGGACACCTAAAACATCGATTTTGAGCATGTCTTGGGTTTGTATCTTAAAAAAATCTAGCAAGAAGTAGGCATGTACAGATCGCTTCTGGGACCCAAAAATATCGAATTTTCGGGTGTTTTGAACCTGAATTTGGGATATAGACGGATACAGAAGATGCATGCACATATCGACTTGGGGCACCTAAAATATCGATTTTTTGCATGTTTTGGGCCTGTATTTTAAAAATACTCTAACACAGAGTAGACATGTACAGATCGCTTTTGGGACCCAAAAATATCTAATTTTCGGGTGTTTTGAGCCAGAATTTGAGATATAAACGGGTACAGAAGATGCATGCACATATCGACTTTGGACACCTAAAATATCGATTTATAGCATGTTTTAAGCCTGTATTTTAAAAACATTCTAGCACTGAGTAGGCATGTGCAAATTGCTTAAAGAACCCAAAAATATCGAATTTTCGGAGTTTTGAGCCTGAATTTGGGATATAACCGGGTACAGAGGATGCATGCACATATCGACTTTTTGCACCTAAAATATCGATTTTGAGCATGTTTTGGGTCTGTATATTGAAAACATTCTAGCAAGGAGTAGGCATGTAGAGATCGCTTCAGGGACCCAAAAATATCGAATTTTCGGGGGTTTTGAGCCAGAATTTGGGATATAGACGTTTACAGAAGATGCATACACATATCGACTTTGGGCACCTAAAATATTGATTTTAAGGAATGTTTTGGGCCTGTATTTTGAAAATACTCTAACTCGGAGTAGGCATGTACAGATCGCTTCTGGGACACAAAAATATTGATTTTTTGGGTGTTTTGAGCCTGAATTTGAGATATAAACGGGTACAGAAGATGCATGCACATATCGACTTTGGGCACCTAAAATATCGATTTTTAGTATGTTTTGGGCCTGTATTTTAAAAATACTCTAACACGGAGTAGACATGTACAGATCTCTTCTGGGACCCAAAAATATCGAATTTTCCGGTGTTTTGAGCTTGAATTTGAGAAATAAACGGGTACAGAAGATGCATGCACATATCGACTTAGGCACCTAAAATATCGATTTTTAGTATGTTTTGGTCGTATAATTTGAAAATATTCTAGCATTGAGTAGGCATGTACAGATGGCTTCTGGGACCCAAATAAATCGAATTTTCGGGTGTTCTGAGCCTGAATTTGAGATATGAACGGATACAGAAGATGCATGCACATATTGACTTTGGGCACCTAAAATATCGATTTTAAGCATGTTTTGGGCCTGTATTTTGAAAATACTCTAACATGGTGTAGATATGTACAGATCGCTTCTGGGACACAAAAATATCGATTTTTTGGGTGTTTTGAGCCTGAATTTGAGATATAAACGGGTACAGAAGATGCATGCACATATCGACTTTGGCACCCAAAATATCGATTTTTAGCATGTTTTGAGCTTATATTTTGAAAACATTCTAGCACTGAGTAGGCATGTACAGATCGCTTGAGGGACCCAAAAATATGGAATTTTCTGGTGTTTTGAGCCTGAATTTGAGATATAAACGGGTACAGAAGATGCATGCACATTTCGACTTTTTGCACCTAAAATATCGATTTTGAGCATGTTTTGGGTCTGTATCTTGAAAACATTCTAGCAAGAAGTAAGCATGTACAGATTGCTTCTGAGACCCAAAAATATCGAATTTTCGAGTGTTTTGAACCTGAATTTGGGATATAGACGGGTACAGAAGATGCATACACATATTGACTTTGGGCAGCAAAAATATCGACTTTGAGCATGTTTTAGGCCTGTATTTTGAAAATACTCTAACACGGAGTATGCATGTACACATTGCTTTTGGGACCCAAAAATATCGAATATTCGGGTGTTTTGAGTTTGAATTTGAGATATAAACGGGTAAAGAAGATGCATGCATATATCGACTTTGGGCACCTAAAATATCGATTTTGAGCATGTTTTGGGCCTGTATTTTGAAAATGCTATAGCACGGTGTAGACATGTACAGATAGCTTCTGATACACAAAAATATCGATTTTTTGGGTGTTTTTAGCCTGAATTTGAGATATAAACGGGTACAGAAGATGCATGCACATATCGACTTTGGTACCCAAAATATCGATTTTTAGTATGTTTTGAGCGTATAATTTGAAAATATTGTAGCACTGAGTAGGCATGTACAGATCGCTTCAGGGACACAAAAATATCGATTTTTCGGGGGTTTTGAGCCAGAATTTGGGATATAACCGGGTACAGAGGATGCATGCACATATCGACTTTTTGCACCTAAAATATCGATTTTGAGCATGTTTTGGGTCTGTATATTGAAAACATTCTAGCAAGAAGTAGACATGTACAGATCGCTTCAGGGACCCAAAAATATCGAATTTTCGGGGGTTTGAGAAAAAATTTGGGATATAGACGGGTACAGAAGATGCATATACACATCGACTTTGTTCACCTAAAATATCGATTTTGAGCATCTTTTGGGCCTGTATTTTGAAAATACTCAAATACAGTGTAGACATGTACAGTTCGCTTCTGGGACACAAAAATATCGAATTTTTGGGTGTTTTGAGCCTGAATTTGAGATATAAACGGGTACAGAAGATGCATGCACATATCGACTTTGGACACCTAAAATATCGATTTTTAGCATGTTTTAAGCTTATATTTTGAAAACAATCTAGCACTGAGTAGGCATGTACAGATCGCTTAAGGGACCCAAAAATGTGGAATTTTCGGGTGTTTTGAACCTGAATTTGAGATATAAACGGGTACAGAAGATGCATGCACATTTCGACTTTTTGCACCTAAAATATCGATTTTGAGCATGTTTTGGGTCTGTATCTTGAAAACATTCTAGCAAGAAGTAAGCATGTACAGATTGCTTCCGAGACCCAAAAATATCGAATTTTCGAGTGTTTTGAACCTGAATTCTGGGATATAGACGGGTACAAAAGATGCATACACATATCGACTTTTTGCACCTAAAATATCGATTTTGAGCATGTTTTGGGTCTGTATATTGAAAACATTCTAGCAAGGAGTAGGCATGTACAAATCGCTTCAGGGACCCAAAAATATCGAATTTTCGGGGGTTTTGAGCCAGAATTTGGGATATAGACGGGTACATAAGATGCATATACATATCGACTTTGGGCACCTAAAATATTGATTTTGAGCATGTTTTGGGCCTGTATTTTGAAAATACTCTAACTCGGAGTAGGCATGTACAGATTGCTTCTGGGACACAAAAATATTGATTTTTTGGGTGTTTTGAGCCTGAATTTGAGATATAAACGGGTACAGAAGATGCATGCACATATCGACTTTGGGCACCTAAAATATCGATTTTTAGTATGTTTTGGGCCTGTATTTTAAAAATACTCTAACACGGAGTAGACATGTACAGATCGCTTCTGGGACCCAAAAATATCGAATTTTCGGGTGTTTTGAGCTTGAATTTGAGAAATAAACGGGTACAGAAGATGCATGCACATATCGACTTAGGCACCTAAAATATAGATTTTTAATATGTTTTGGGCGTATAATTTGAAAATATTCTAGCACTGAGTAGGCATGTACAGATGGCTTCTGGGACCCAAATAAATCGAATTTTTGGGTGTTCTGAGCCTGAATTTGAGATATAAACGGATACAGAAGATGCATGCACATATTGACTTTGGGCACCTAAAATATCGATTTTAAACATGTTTTGGGCCTGTATTTTGAAAATACTCTAACATGGTGTAGACATGTACAGATCGCTTCTGGGACACAAAAATATAGATTTTTTGGGTGTTTTGAGCCTGAATTTGAGATATAAACGGGTACAGAAGATGCATGCACATATCGACTTTGGCACCTAAAATATCGATTTTGAGCATCTTTTGGGCCTGTATTTTGAAAATACTCAAATACGGTGTAGACATGTACAGATCGCTTCTGGGACACAAAAATATCGAATTTTCGGGGGTTTTGAGCCTGAATTTGAGATATAAACGGGTACAGAAGATGCATGCACATATCGACTTTGGCACCCAAAATATCGATTTTTAGTATGTTTTGGGTGTATAATTTGAAAATATTCTAGCACTGAGTAGGCATGTACAGATCGCTTCTGGGACCCAAAAATATCGAATTTTCTGGTGTTATGAACCAGAATTAAGGATATACACGGGTACAGAAGATGCATACACATATTGACTTTGGGCACATAAAATATCGATTTTCAGCATGTTTTGGGCCTGTATTTTAAAAACACTCTAACACGGAGTATGCACGTACAGATCGCTTCTGGGACCCGAAAACATTGAATTTTCGGATGTTTTGAGCCTGAATTTGAGATATAAACGGGTACAGAAGATGCATGCACATATCGACTTTGGCACCAAAAATATCGATTTTGAGCATCTTTTGGGCCTGTATTTTGAAAATACTCAAATACAGTGTAGACATGTACAGATCGCTTCTGGGACACAAAAATATCGAATTTTCGGGGGTTTTAAGCCAGAATTTGGGATATAACCGGGTACAGAAGATTCATGCACATATCGACTTTTTGCACCTAAAATATCGATTTTGAGCATGTTTTGGGTATGTATCTTGAAAACATTCTAGCAAGGAGTTGGCATGTACAGATCGCTTTTGGGACCCAAAAATATCGAATTTTCTGGTGTTTTGAACTTGATTTAGGGAAATACACGTGTACAGAAGATGCATACACATATTGACTTTGGGCACATAAAATATCGATTTTCAGCATGTTTTGGGCCTGTATTTTAAAAACACTCTAACACGGAGTATGCACGTACAGATCGCTTCTGGGACCCAAAAATATTGAATTTTCGGGTGTTTTGAGCCTGAATTTGAGATATAAACGGATACAGAAGATGCATGCACATATCGACTTTGGGCACCTAAAATATTGATTTTTAGCATGTTTTGGGCCTGTATTATAAAAATACTCTAACACGGAGTAGACATGTACAGATCGCTTTTGGGACCCAAAAAGATCGAATTTTCGGGTGTTTTGAGGCTGAATTTGAGATATAAACGGGTACAGTAGATGCATGCACATATCGACTTCGGACACCTAAAATATCGATTTATAGCATGTTTTAAGCCTGTATTTTAAAAACATTCTAGCACTGGGTAGGCATGTGCAGATTGCTTAAGGGACCCAAAAATATCGAATTTTCGGAGTTTTGAGCCTGAATTTGAGATATAAACGGGTACAGAAGATGCATGCACATATCGACTTTTTGCACTTAAAATATCGATTTTGAGCATGTTTTTGGTCTGTATCTTGAAAACATTCTAGCAAGGAGTAGGCATGTACAGATCGCTTTTGGGACCCAAAAATATTGAATTTTCGGGTGTTTTGAGCCTGAATTTGGGATATAGACGGATACAGAAGATGCATGCACATATCGACTTTGGGCACCTAAAATATCGATTTTTAGCATGTTTTGGGCCTGTATTTTAAAAATACTCTAACACAGAGTAGACATGTACAGATCGCTTTTGGGACCCAAAAATATCGAATTTTCGGGTGTTTTGAGCCTGAATTTGAGATATAAACGGGTACAGAAGATGCATGCACATATCGACTTTGGACACCTAAAATATCGATTTATAGCATGTTTTAAGCCTGTATTTTAAAATCATTCTAGCACTGAGTAGGCATGTGCAGATTGCTTAAAGAACCCAAAAATATCGAATTTTCGGAGTTTTGAGCCTGAATTTGGGATATAACCGGGTACAGAGGATGCATGCACATATCGACTTTTTGCACCTAAAATATTGATTTTGAGCATGTTTTGGGTCTGTATATTGAAAACATTCTAGCAAGGAGTAGGCATGTACAGATCGCTTCAGGGACCCAAAAATATCGAATTTTCGGGGGTTTTGAGCCAGAATTTGGGATATAGACGGGTACAGAAGATGCATACACATATCGATTTTGGGCACCTAAAATATTGAATTTAAGGAATGTTTTGGGCCTGTATTTTGAAAATACTCTAACTCGGAGTAGGCATGTACAGATCGCTTCTGGGACACAAAAATATTGATTTTTTGGGTGTTTTGAGCCTGAATTTGAGATATAAACGGGTACAGAAGATGCATGCACATATTGACTTTGGGCACCTAAAATATCGATTTTAAGCATGTTTTGGGCCTGTATTTTGAAAATACTCTAACATGGTGTAGACATGTACAGATCGCTTCTGGGACACAAAAATATCGATTTTTTGGGTGTTTTGAGCCTGAATTTGAGATATAAACGGGTACAGAAGATGCATGCACATATCGACTTTGGCACCCAAAATATCGATTTTTAGTATGTTTTGGGCGTATAATTTAAAAATATTCTAGCACTGAGTAGGCATGTACAGATCGCTTCTGGGACCCAAAAATATCGAATTTTCTGGTGTTATGAACCAGAATTAGGGATATACACGGGTACAGAAGATGCATACACATATTGACTTTGGGCACATAAAATATCGATTTTCAGCATGTTTTGGGCCTGTATTTTAAAAACACTCTAACACGGAGTATGCACGTACAGATCGCTTCTGGGACCCGAAAACATTGAATTTTCGGATGTTTTGAGCCTGAATTTGAGATATAAACGGGTACAGAAGATGCATGATCAAATCGACTTTGGCACCTAAAATATCGATTTTGAGCATCTTTTGGGCCTGTATTTTGAAAATACTCAAATACGGTGTAGACATGTACAGATCGCTTCTGGGACACAAAAATATCGAATTTTCGGGGGTTTTGAGCCAGAATTTGAGATATAACCGGGTACAGAAGATGCATGCACATATCGACTTTTTGCACCTAAAATATCGATTTTGAGCATGTTTTGGGTCTGTATAATAAAAAAATCTAGCAAGGAGTAGGCATGTTTAGATCGCTTCTGGGACCCAAAAATATCGAATTTTCGGGTGTTTTGAACCTGAATTTGGGATATAGACGGATACAGAAGATACATGCACATATCGACTTTGGGCACTAATATATCGATTTTGAGCATGTTTTGGGCCTGTATTTTGAAAATACTCTAACACGGAGTAGACATGTACACATTGCTTTCGGGACCCAAAAATATTGAATATTCGGGTGTTTTGAGTCTGAATTTGAGATATAAACGGGTACATAAGATGTATGCACAAATCGACTTTAGGCACCCAAAATATCGATTTTGAGCATGTTTTGGGCCTGTATTTTTAAAATACTCTATACACTGAGTAGACACGTACAGATCGCTTCTGGAACCAAAATAAATCGAATTTTAGGGTGTTCTGAGCCTGAATTTGAGATATGAAAGGGTACAGAAGATGCATGCACATATCGACTTTGGGCACCTAAAATATCGATTTTGAGCATGTTTTTGGCCTGTATTTTGAAAATACTAGAGCACGGTGTAGACATGTACAGATCGCTTCTGGGACACAAAAATATCGATTTTTTGGGTGTTTTGAGCCTGAATTTGAGATATAAACGGGTACAGAAGATGCATGCACATATCGATTTTGGCACCCAAAATTTCGATTTTTCGTATGTTTTCGGCGTATAATTTGAAAATATTCTAGCACTGAGTAGGCATGTACAGATCGCTTCTGGGACCCAAAAATATCGAATTTTCGGGAGTTTTGAGCCAGAATTTGGGATATAACCGGGTACATTGGATGCATGCACATATTGACTTTTTGCACCTAAAATATCGATTTTGAGCATGTTTTGGGTCTGTATCTTGAAAAAATTCTAGCAAGGAGTAGGCATCTACAGATCGCTTCTGGGACCCACAAATACCGAATTTTCTGGTGTTTTATACCTGAATTTGGGATATAGACGGGTACAGAAGATGCATACACATATTGACTTTGGGCACCTAAATTATAGATTTTCAGCATGTTTTGGTCCTGTATTTTGAAAATACTCTAACACGGAGTAGGCATATACATATCGCTTCTGGGACCCAAAAATATTGAATTTTCGGGTGTTTTGAGCCTGAATTTGAGATATAAACGGGTTCAGAAGATGCATGCACATATCGACTTCGGACACCTAAAATATCGATTTATAGCATGTTTTAGGCCTGTATTTTAAAAACATTCTAGCACTGAGTAGGCATGTGCAGATTGCTTAAGGGACCCAAAAATATCGAATTTTCGGAGTTTTGAGCCTGAATTTGAGATATAAACGGGTACAGAAGATGCATGCACATATCGACTTTTTGCACTTAAAATATCGATTTTTAACATGTTTTGGGTCTGTATCTTGAAAACATTATAGAAAGGAGTAGGCATGTACAGATCGCTTCTGGGACCCAAAAATATCGAATTTTCTGGTGTTTTGAACATGAATTAGGGATACACACGTGTACAGAAGATGCATACACATTTTGACTTTTGGCACATAAAATATCGATTTTCAGCATGTTTTGGGCCTGTATTTTAAAAACACTCTAACACGGAGTGTGCACGTACAGATCGCTTCTGGGACCCAAAAATATTGAATTTTCGGGTGTTTTGAGCCTGAATTTGAGATATAAACGGATACAGATGATGCATGCACATATCGACTTTGGGCTCCTAAAATATCGATTTTTAGCATGTTTTGGGCATGTATTATAAAAGTACTCTAACACGGAGTAGACATGTACAGATCGCTTTTGGGACCCAAAAATATCGAATTTTCGGGTGTTTTGAGCCTGAATTCGAGATATTAACGGGTACAGAAGATGCATGCACATATCGACTTTGGACACCTAAAATATCGATTTATAGCATGTTTTAAACCTGTATTTTAGAAACATTCTAGCACTGAGTAGGCATGTGCAGATTGCTTAAGGGACCCAAAATAATCGAATTTTCAGAGTTTTGAGCCTGAATTTGAGATATAAACGGGTACAGAAGATGCAAGCACATATCGACTTTGGGCACCTAAAATATCGATTTTGAGCATGTTTTGGGCCTGTATTTTGAAAATACTCAAACACGGTGTAGACATGTACCGATCGCTTCTGGGACACAAAAATATCGATTTTTTGGGAGTTTTGAACCTGAATTTGAGATATAAACGGGTACAGAAGATGCATGCACATATCGACTTTGGCACCCAAAATATCGATTTTTAGTATGTTGTGGGCGTATAATTTGAAAATATTCTAGCACTGAGTAGGCATGTACAGATCGCTTCTGGGACCCAAAAATATCGAATTTTTGGTGGTTTTGAGACAGAATTTGGAATATATCCGGGTACAGAGGATGCATGCACATATCGACTTTTTGCACCTAAAATATCGATTTTGAGCATGTTTTGGGTCTGTATCTTGAAAACATTCTAGCAAGGAGTAGGCATGTACAGATCGCTTTTGGGACCAAAAAATACGGAATTTTCTGGTGTTTTGAACCTGAATTTGGGATATAGACGTGAACAGAAGATGCATACACATATTGTCTTTGGGCACCTAAAATATAGATTTTCAGCATGTTTTGGGCCTGTATTTTGAAAATACTTTAACACGGAGTAGGCATGTACAGATCGCTTCTGGGACCCAAAAATATCGATTTTTTGGGTGTTTTGAGCCTGAATTTGAGATATAAACGGATACAGAAGATGCATGCCCATATCGACTTTTTGCACCTAAAATATCGATTTATAGCATGTTTTGGGCCTGTATTTTGAAAATACTCTAACTCGGAGTAGGCATGTACAGATCGCTTCTGGGACACAAAAATATCAATTTTTTGGGTGTTTTGAGCCTGAATTTGAGATATAAACGGGTGCAGAAGATGCATGCACATATCGACTTTGGACACCTAAAATAACGATTTATAGCATGTTTTGTGCCTGTATTTTAAAAATATTCTAGCACTGAGTAGGCATGTGCAGATTGCTTAAGGGACCCAAAAATATCTAATTTTCGGAGTTTTGAGCCTGAATTTGAGATATAAACGGGTACAGAAGATGCATGCACATATCGACTTTGGGCACCCAAAATATCTATTTTCAGCATGTTTTAGGCCTGTATTTTTAAAATACTCTAACACGGAGTAGACACGTACAGATCGCTTCTGGGACCCAAATAAATCGAATTTTCGAGTGTTCTGAGCCTGAATTTGAGATATGAACGGGTACAGAAGATGCATGCACATATCGACTTTGGGCACCTAAAATATCGATTTTGAGCATGTTTAGGGCCTGTATTTTGAAAATACTTTAACACGGTGTAGACATGTACAGATCGCTTCTGGGACACAAAAATATCGATTTTTTGGGTGTTTTGAGTCTGAATTTGAGATATAAACGGGTACAAAAGATGCATGCACATATCGACTTTGGGCACCTAAAATATCGATTTTGAGCATGTTTTGGGTCTGTATCTTGAAAACTTTCTAGTAAGAAGTAGGCATGTACAGATTGCTTCTGGGACCCAAAAATATCGAATTTTCGAGTGTTTTGAACCTGAATTTGGGATATAGACGGGTACAGAAGAAGCATGCACATATTGACTTTGGGCAGCTAAAATATCGATTTACAGCATGTTTTGGGCCTCTATTTTAAAAACACTCAATCACGGAGTATGCACGTACAGATCGCTTCTGGGACCCAAAAATATTGAATTTTCGGGTGTTTTGAGCCTGAATTTGAGATATAAACGGGAACAGAAGATGCATGCACATATGGACTTTGGGCACCTAAAATATCGATTTTTAGTATGTTTTGGGCCTGTTTTTTTAAAATACTCTAACACGGAGTAGACATGTACAGATCACTTTTGGGACCCAAATATATCGAATTTTCGGGTGTTTTGAGCCTGAATTTGAGATATAAACGGGTACAGAAGAAGCATACACATATCGACTTTGGACACATAAAATATCGATTTTTAGCATGTTTTGAGCCTATATTTTGAAAACATTCTAGCACTGAGTATGCATGTACAGATCGCGTAAGGGACCCAAAAATATGGATTTTTCGGGTGTTTTGAGCTTGAATTTGAGATATAAATGGGTACAGAAGATGCATGCACATATCGACTTTGACACCCAAAATATCGAATTTTAGTATGTTTTGGGCGTATAATTTGAAAATATTCTAGCACTGTCTAGGCATGTACAAATCGCTTCTGGGACCCAAAAATATCGAATTTTCTGGTGTTTTGAACCTGAATTTGTGATATAGACGGGTA
Organism: Petrolisthes cinctipes; assembly: GCA_033782935.1. Taxonomy (NCBI): domain Eukaryota; kingdom Metazoa; phylum Arthropoda; class Malacostraca; order Decapoda; family Porcellanidae; genus Petrolisthes; species Petrolisthes cinctipes. Next base: position 691,615 of record JAWQEG010000010.1, read on the forward strand.
CCGAAGATGAATACACATATTGACTTTGGGCACCTAAAATATAGATTTTCAGCATGTTTTGGGCCTGTATTTTGAAAATACTTTAACACGGAGTAGGCATGTACAGATCGCTTCTGGGACCCAAAAATATCGAATTTTCAGGTGTTTTGAGCCTGAATTTGAGATATAAACGGGTACAGAAGATACATGCACATATCGACTTTGGGCACCTAAAATATCGATTTTGAGCATGTTTTAGGTCTGTATTTTGAAAAAACTCTAACACGGAGTAGGCAGGTATAGATCGCTTCTGGGACACAAAAATATCGATTTTTTGGGTGTTTTGAGTCTGAATTTGAGATATAAACGGGTACAGAAGATGCATGCACATATCGACTGTGTGCACCCAAAATATCGATTTTGAGCTTGTTTTGGGACTGTATTTTTAAAATACTCTAACACGGAGTAGACACGTACAGATCGCTTCTGGGACCCAAATAAATCGAATTTTCGGGTGTTCTGAGCCTGAATTTGAGATATGAACGGGTACAGAAGATGCATGCACATATCGATTTTATGCACCTAAAATATCGATTTTGAGCATGTTTTGGGCCTGTATTTTGAAAATACTCTAACACGGAGTATGCATGTACAGATCGCTTCTGGGACCCAAAAATATGGATTTTTTGGGTGTTTTGAGTCTGAATTTGAGATATAAACGGGTACAGAAGATGCATGCACATATCGACTTCTCACACCTAAAATATCATTTTTGAGCATGTTTTAAGCCTGTATTTTAAAAACATTCTAGCACTGAGTAGGCATGTGCAGATCGCTTATAGGGACCTAAAAAAATCGAATTTTTAGAGTTTTGAGCCTGAATTTGAGATATAAACGGGTACAGAAGATACATGCACATATCGACTTTTTGCACTTAAAATATCGATTTTGAGCATGTTTTGGGTCTGTATCTTGAAAACATTCTAGCAAAGAGTAGGCATGTTCACATCGCTTCTGGGACCCAAAAATATCGAATTTTCTGGTGTTTTGAACCAGAATTAGGGATAAACACGGGTACAGAAGATGCATACACATATTGACTTTGGGCACATAAAATATCGATTTTCAGCATGTTTTGGGCCTGAATTTTAAAAACACTCTAACACGGAGTATGCACGTACAGATCGCTTCTGGGACCCAAAAACATTGAATTTTCGGGTGTTTTGAGCCTGAATTTGAGATATAAACGGGTACAGAAGATGCATGCACATATCGACTTTGGGCACCCAAAATATCGATTTTGAGCATGTTTTGGGCCTGAATTTTTAAAATACTCTAACACTGAGTAGACACGTACAGATCGCTTCTCGGACCCAAATAAATCGAATTTTCGGGTGTTCTGAGCCTGAATTTGAGATATGAACGGGTACAGAAGATGCATGAACATATCGACTTTGGGCACCTAAAACATCGATTTTTTGAGCATGTTTTGGGATTGTATTTTAAAAATACTATAACACGGTGTAGACATGTACAGATCGCTTCTGGGACACAAAAATATCGATTTTTGGGGTGTTTTGAGCCGGAATTTGAGATATAAACGGGTACAGAAGATGCATGCACATATCGACTTTTTGCACCTAAAATATCGATTTTGAGCATGTTTTGGGTCTGTATCATGAAAACTTTCTAGCAAGAAGTAGGCATGTACAGATTGCTTCTGGGACTCAAAAATATCGAATTTTCGAGTGTTTTGAACCTGAATTTGGGATATAGACGGGTACAGAAGATGCATACACATATTGACTTTGGGCACCTAAAATATCGATTTACAGCATGTTTTAGGCCTGTATTTGAAAAATACTCTAGCACGGAGTATGCATGTACAGATTGCTTTTGGGACCCAAAAATATCGAATATTCGGGTGTTTTGAGTCTGAATTTGAGATATAAACCGGTACAGAAGATGCATGCACATATCGACTTTTTGCACTTAAAATATCGATTTTGAGCAAGTTTTGGGTCTATATCTTGAAAACATTCTAGCAAGGAGTAGGCATGTACAGATCGCTTCTGGGACCCAAAAATATCGAATTTTATGGTGTTTTGAACCAAAATTTGAGATATAAACGGGTACAGAAGATGCATACACATATTGACTTTGGGCAGCTAAAATATCGATTTACAGCATGTTTTAGGCCTGTATTTTAAAAATACTCTAACATGGAGTATGCATGTACAGATGGCTTTTGGGACCCAAAAATATCGAATATTCGGGTGTTTTGAGTCTGAATTTGAGATATAAACGGGTTCAGAAAATGCATGCACATATCGACTTTGGGCACCCAAAATATCGATTTTGAGCATGTTTTGAGCCTGTATTTTTAAAATACTCTAACACGGAGTAGACACGTACAGATCGCTTCTGGGACCCAAATAAATCGAATTTTCGGTTGTTCTGAGCCTGAATTTGAGATATGAACAGGTACAGAAGATGCATGCACATATCGACTTCGGGCACCTAAAATATCGATTTTGAGCATGTTTTGGGCCTGTATTTTGAAAATACTCAAATACGGTGTAGACATGTACAGATCGCTTCTGGGACACAAAAATATCGATTTTTTGGGTGTTTTGAGCCTGAATTTGAGATATAAACGGGTACAGAAGATGCATGCACATATCGACTTTGGCACCCAAAATATCGATTTTTAATATGTTTTGGGCGTATAATTTGAAAATATTCTAGCACTGAGTAGGCATATACAGATCGCTTCTGGGACCCAAAAATATCGAATTTTCGGGTGTTTTGAGTCAGAAATTGGGATATAACCGGGTACAGAGGATGCATGCACATATCGACATTTTGCACCTAAAATATCGATTTTGAGCATGTTTTGGGTCTGTATCTTAAAAAAATTCTAGCAAGGAGTAGGCATGTACAGATCGCTTCTGGGACCCAAAATTATCGAATTTTCGGGTGTTTTGAACCTGAATTTGGGATATAGACGGATACCGAAGATGCTTGCACATATCGACTTTGGGCACCCAAAATATCGATTTTGAGCATGTTTTGGGCCTGTATTTTGAAAATACTCTAACACGGAGTAGGCATGTACAGATCGCTTCTGGGACCCAAAAATATCGAATTTTCGGGTGTTTTGAGCCTTAATTTGAGATATAAACGGGTACAGAAGATGCATGCACATTTCGACTTTTCGCACCTAAAATATCGATTTTGAGCATGTTTTGGGTCTGTAACTTGAAAACATTCTAGCAAGAAGTAGGCATGTACAGATGTCTTCGGGGACCAAAAAATATTGAATTTTCGGATGTTTTGAGCTTGTATTTGAGATATAAACGGGTACAGAAGATGCATGCACATTTAGACTTTGGGCAGCTAAAATATCGATTTTCTGCATGTTTTAGGCCTATATTTTGAAAATACTTTAACACGGAGTAGACACGTACAGATCGCTTCTGGGACCCAAATAAATCGAAATTTCGGGTGTTCTGAGCCTGAATTTTAGATATGAACGGGTAAAGAAGATGCATGCACATATTGACTTTGGGCACATAAAATATAGATTTTCAGCATGTTTTGGGCCTGTATTTTGAAAATATATTAACATGAAGTAGGCATGTACAGGTTGCTTCTGGGACCCAAAAATATCGACTTTTCGGGTGTTTTGAGCCTGAATTTGAGATATAAACGGGTACAGAAGATGCATGCACATATCGACTTTTTGCACCTAAAATATCGATTTTGAGTATGTTTTGGGCCTGTATTTTGAAAATACTCTAACACGGAGTATGCATGTACAGATCGCTTCTGGGACACAAAAATATCGATTTTTTGGGTGTTTTGAGCCTGAATTTGAGATATAAACGGGTACAGAAGAAGCATGCACATATCGACTTTTCACACCTAAAATATCGATTTATAGCATGTTTTATACCTGTATTTTAAAAACATTCTAGCACTGAGTAGGCATGTGCAGATCGCTTAATTGACCCAAAAATATCGAATTTTCGGAGTTTTGAGCCTGAATTTGAGATATAAACGGGTACAGAAGATGCATGCACATATCGACTTTGGGCACCCAAAATATCGATTTTGAGCATGTTTTGGGCCTGTATTTTTAAAATACTCTAACACTGATTAGACACGTACAGATCGCTTCTCGGACCCAAATAAATCGAATTTTCGGGTGTTCTGAGCCTGAATTTGAGATATGAACGGGTACAGAAGATGCATGCACATATCGACTTTGGGCACCTAAAACATCGATTTTGAGCATGTTTTGATCTTGTATTTTAAAAATACTATAACACGGTGTAGACATGTACAGATCGATTCTGGGACACAAAAATATCGATTTTTGGGGTATTTTGAGCCTGAATTTGAGATATAAACGGGTACAGAAGATGCATGCACATATCGACTTTTTGCACCAAAAATATCGATTTTGAGCATGTTTTGGGTCTGTATCATGAATACTTTCTAGCAACAAGTAGGCATGTACAGATTGCTTCTGGGACTCAAAAATATCGAATTTTCGAGTGTTTTGAACCTGAATTTGGGATATAGACGGGTACAGAAGATGCATACACATATTGACTTTGGGCACCAAAAATATCGATTTACAGCATGTTTTAGGCCTGTATTTTAAAAATACTCTAACACCGAGTATGCATGTACAGATTGCTTTTGGGACCCAAAAATATCGAATATTCGGGTGTTTTGAGTCTGAATTTGAGATATAAACGGGTACAGAAAATGCATGCACATATCGACTTTTTGCACTTAAAATATCGATTTTGAGCAAGTTTTTGGTCTGTATCTTGAAAACATTCTAGCAAGGAGTAGGCATGTACAGATCGCTTCTGGGACCCAAAAATATCTAATTTTCTGGTGTTTTGAACCTATATTTGAGATATAAACGGGTACAGAAGATGCATACACATATTGACTTTGGGCAGCTAAAATATCGATTTACATCATGTTTTAGGCCTGTATTTAAAAAATACTCTAATATGGAGTAGACACGTACAGATCGCTTCTGGGACCCAAATAAATCGAATTTTCGGGTTTTCTGAGCCTGAATTTGAGATATGAACGTGTACAGAAGATGCATGCACATATTGACTTTGGGCACCTAAAATATAGATATTTAGCATGTTTTGGGCCTGTATTTTGAAAATACATTAACACGGAGTAGGCATGTACAGGTCGCTTCTGGGACCAAAAAATATCAACTTTTCGGGTGTTTTGAGCCTGTATTTGAGATATAAACGGGTACAGAAGATGCATGCACATATCGACTTTGGGCACCTAAAATATCGATTTTGAGTATGTTTTGGGCCTGTATTTTGAAAATACTCTAACACGGAGTATGCATGTACAGATCGCTTTTGGGAAACAAAAATATCGATTTTTTTGGTGTTTTGAGCCTGAATTTGAGATATAAACGGGTACAGAAGATGCACGCACATATCGACTTTTCACACCTAAAATATCGATTTATAGCATGTTTTAAGCCTGCATTTTAAAAACATTCTAGCACTGAGTAGGCATGTGCAGATCGCTTAAGGGACCCAAAAATATCGAATTTTCGGAGTTTTGAGCCTGAATTTGAGATATAAACGGGTACAGAAGATGCATGCACATATCGACTTTGGGCACCCAAAATATCGATTTTGAGCATGTTTTGGGCCTGTATTTTTTAAAATACTCTAACACTGAGTAGACACGTACAGATCGCTTCTGGGACCCAAATAAATCGAATTTTTGGGTGTTCTAAGCCTGAATTTGAGATATGAACGGGTACAGAAGATTCATGCACATATCGACTTTGGGCACCTAAAACATCGATTTTGAGCATGTTTTGGGCCTGTATTTTTAAAATACTATAACACTGTGTAGACATGTACAGATCGCTTCTGGGACACAAAAATATCGATTTTTAGGGTGTTTTGAGTCTGAATTTGAGATATAAACGGGTACAGAAGAGGCATGCACATATCGACTTTTTGCACCTAAAATATCGATTTTGAGCATGTTTTGGGTCTGTATCATGAAAACTTTCTAGCAAGAAGTAGGCATGTACAGATTGCTTCTGGGACTCAAAAATATCGAATTTTCGAGTTTTTTGAACCTGAATTTGAGATATAAACGGTTACAGAAGATGCATACACATATTGACTTTGGGCAGCTAAAATATCGATTTACAGCATGTTTTAGGCCTTTATTTTAAAAATACTCTAACACGGAGTATGCATGTACAGATGGCTTTTGGGACCCAAAAATATCGAATATTCGGGTGTTTTGAGTCTGAATTTGAGATATAAACGGGTACAGAAGATGCATGCACATATCGACTTTGGGAACCCAAAATATCGATTTTGAGCATGCTTTGAGCCTGTATTTTTAAAATACTCTAACAAGGAGTAGACAAGTACAGATCGCTTCTGGGACCCAAATAAATCGAATTTTCGGTTTTTCTGAGCATGAATTTGAGATATGAACAGGTAAAGAAGATGCATGCACATATCGACTTCGGGCACCTAAAATATCGATTTTTAGCATGTTTTGGGTCTGTATGTTGAAAATACTCAAACACGGTGTAGACATGTACAGATCGCTTCTGGGACACAAAAATATCGATTTTTTAGGTTTTTGAGCCTGAATTTGAGATATAAACGGGTACAGAAGATGCATGCACATATCGAGTTTGGCACCCAAAATATCGATTTTTAGCATGTTTTGGGCGTATAATTTGAAAATATTCTAGCACTGAGTAGGCATGTACAGATCGCTTCTGGGACCCAAAAATATCGAATTTTCGGGTGTTTTGAGCCAGAAATTGGGATATAGACGGATACCGAAGATGCATACACATATTGACTTTGGGCAGCTAAAATATCGATTTTGAGCATGTTTTGGGTCTGTATCTTGAAAACATTCTAGCAAGAAGTAAGCATGTACAGATTGCTTCTGGGACCCAAAAATAACGAATTTTCTGGTGTTTTGAACCTGAATTAGGGATATACACGGGTACAGAAGATGCATACACATATTGACTTTGGGCAGCTAAAATATCGATTTTCAGCATGTTTTAGGCCTGTATTTTGAAAATACTCTAACACGGAGTATGCATGTACACATTGCTTTTGGGACCCAAAAATATCGAATATTCGGGTGTTTTGAGTCTGAATTTGAGATATAAACGGGTACAGAAGATGCATGCACATATCGACTTTGGGCACCCAAAATATCGATTTTGAGCCTGTTTTGGGCCTTTATTTTTAAAATACTCTAACACTGAGTAGACACGTACAGATCGCTTCTGGAACCCAAATAAATCGAATTTTCGGGTGTTCTGAGCCTGAATTTGAGATATGAACGGATACAGAAGATGCATACACATATTGACTTTGGGCACCTAAAATATAGATTTTCGGCATGTTTTGGGCCTGTATTTTGAAAATACATTAACACGGAGTAGGCATGTACAGATCGCTTCTGGGACACTAAAATATCGACTTTTTGGGTGTTTTAAGCCTGAATTTGAGATATAAACGGGTACAGAAGATGCATGCACATATCGACTTTTCACACCTAAAATATCGATTTATAGCATGTTTTAAGCCTGTATTTTAAAAACATTCTAGCACTGAGTAGGCATGTGCAGATCGCTTAAGGGACCCAAAAATATCGAATTTTCGGAGTTTTGAGCCAGAAATTGGGATATAACCGGGTACAGAAAATGCATGCACATATTGACTTTGGGCAGCTAAAATATCGATTTTCTGCATGTTTTAGGCCTGTATTTTAAAAATACTCTAACACGGAGTAAGCATGTACAGATGGCTTTTGAGACCCAAAAATATCGAATATTCGGGTGTTTTGAGTCTGAATTTGAGATATAAACGGGTACAGAAGATGCATGCACATATCGACTTTGGGCACCCAAAATATCGATTTTGAGCATGTTTTGGGCCTGTATTTTTAAAATACTCTAACACTGAGTAGACACGTACAGATCGCTTCTGGAACCCAAATAAATCGAATTTTCGGGTGTTCTGAGCCTGAATTTGAGATATGAACGGATACAGAAGATGCATACACATATTGACTTTGGGCACCTAAAATATAGATTTTTAGGCATGTTTTGGGCCTGTATTTTGAAAATACATTAACACGGAGTAGGCATGTACAGATCATTTCTGGGACACTAAAATATCGACTTTTCGGGTGTTTTAAGCCTGAATTTGAGATATAAACGGGTACAGAAGATGCATGCACATATTGACTTTGGCACCCAAAATATCGATTTTTAGTATGTTTTGGGCGTATAATTTGAAAATATTCTAGCACTGAGTAGGCATGTACAGATCGCTTCTGGGACCCAAAAATATCGAATTTTCGGGTGTTTTGAGCCTGAATTTGAGATATAAACGGGTACAGAAGATGCATGCACATTTCGACTTTTTGCACCTAAAATATCGATTTTGAGCATGTTATGGGCCTGTATTTTGAAAATACTCTAACACGGAGTAGGCATGTACAGATCGCTTCGGGGACCCAAAAATATCGAATTTTCGGGTGTTTTGAGCCTGAATTTGAGATATAAACGGGTACAGAAGATGCATGCACATTTCGACTTTTTGCACCTAAAATATCGATTTTGAGCATGTTTTGGGTCTGTATCTTGAAAACATTCTAGCAAGGAGTAGGCATGTACAGATTGCTTCTGAGACCCAAAAATATCGAATTTTCGAGTGCTTTGAACCTGAATTTGGGATATAAACGGGTACAGAAGATGCATACATATATTGACTTTGGGCAGCTAAAATATAGATATTTAGCATGTTTTGGGCCTGTATTTTGAAAATACATTAACACGGAGTAGGCATGTACAGGTCGCTTCTGGGACCCAAAAATATCGACTTTTCGGGTGTTTTGAGCCTGAATTTGAGATATAAACGGGTACAGAAGATGCATGCACATATCGACTTTGGGCACCTAAAATATCGATTTTAAGTATGTTTTGGGCCTGTATTTTGAAAATACTCTAACACGGAGTATGCATGTACAGATCGCTTCTGGGACACAAAAATATCGATTTTTTTGGTGTTTTGAGCCTGAATTTGAGATATAAACGGGTACAGAAGATGCACGCACATATCGACTTTGGGCACCCAAAATATCGATTTTGAGCATGTTTTGGGCCTGTATTTTTTAAAATACTCTAACACTGAGTAGACACGTACAGATCGCTTCTGGGACCCAAATAAATCGAATTTTTGGGTGTTCTGAGCCTGAATTTGAGATATGAACGGGTACAGAAGATTCATGCACATATCGACTTTGGGCACCTAAAACATCGATTTTGAGCATGTTTTGGGCCTGTATTTTTAAAATACTATAACACTGTGTAGACATGTACAGATCGCTTCTGGGACCCAAAAATATCGATTTTTAGGGTGTTTTGAGTCTGAATTTGAGATATAAACGGGTACAGAAGAGGCATGCACATATCGACTTTTTGCACCTAAAATATCGATTTTGAGCATGTTTTGGGTCTGTATCATGAAAACTTTCTAGCAAGAAGTAGGCATGTACAGATTGCTTCTGGGACTCAAAAATATCGAATTTTCGAGTGTTTTGAACCTGAATTTGAGATATAAACGGGTACAGAAGATGCATACACATATTGACTTTGGGCAGCTAAAATATCGATTTACAGCATGTTTTAGGCCTTTATTTTAAAAATACTCTAACACGGAGTATGCATGTACAGATGGCTTTTGGGACCCAAAAATATCGAATATTCGGGTGTTTTGAGTCTGAATTTGAGATATAAACGGGTACAGAAGATGCATGCACATATCGACTTTGGGCACCCAAAATATCGATTTTGAGCCTGTTTTGGGCCTGTATTTTTAAAATACTCTAACACTGAGTAGACACGTACAGATCGCTTCTGGAACCCAAATAAATCGAATTTTCGGGTGTTCTGAGCCTGAATTTGAGATATGAACGGATACAGAAGATGCATACACATATTGACTTTGGGCACCTAAAATATAGATTTTCGGCATGTTTTGGGCCTGTATTTTGAAAATACATTAACACGGAGTATGCATGTACAGATCGCTTCTGGGACACTAAAATATCGACTTTTTGGGTGTTTTAAGCCTGAATTTGAGATATAAACGGGTACAGAAGATGCATGCACATATCGACTTTTCACACCTAAAATATCGATTTATAGCATGTTTTAAGCCTGTATTTTAAAAACATTCTAGCACTGAGTAGGCATGTGCAGATCGCTTAAGGGACCCAAAAATATCGAATTTTCGGAGTTTTGAGCCAGAAATTGGGATATAACCGGGTACAGAGGATGCATGCACATATTGACTTTGGGCAGCTAAAATATCGATTTTCTGCATGTTTTAGGCCTGTATTTTAAAAATACTCTAACACGGAGTATGCATGTACAGATGGCTTTTGAGACCCAAAAATATCGAATTTTCGGGTGTTTTGAGTCTGAATTTGAGATATAAACGGGTACAGATGATGCATGCACATATCGACTTTGGGCACCCAAAATATCGATTTTGAGCATGTTTTGGGCCTGTATTTTTAAAATACTCTAACACTGAGTAGACACGTACAGATCGCTTCTGGAACCCAAAAAAATCGAATTTTCGGGTGTTCTGAGCTTGAATTTGAGATATGAACGGATACAGAAGATGCATACACATATTGACTTTGGGCACCTAAAATATAGATTTTTAGGCATGTTTTGGGCCTGTATTTTGAAAATACATTAACACGGAGTAGGCATGTACAGATCATTTCTGGGACACTAAAATATCGACTTTTCGGGTGTTTTAAGCCTGAATTTGAGATATAAACGGGTACAGAAGATGCATGCACATATCGACTTTTCACACCTAAAATATCGATTTATAGCATGTTTTAAGCCTGTATTTTAAAAACATTCTAGCACTGAGTAGGCATGTGCAGATCGCTTAAGGGACCCAAAAATATCGAATTTTCGGAGTTTTGAGCCAGAAATTGGGATATAACCGGGTACAGAGGATGCATGCACATATTGACTTTGGGCAGCTAAAATATCGATTTACAGCATGTTTTAGGCCTGTATTTTAAAAATACTCTAACACGGAGTATGCATGTACAGATGGCTTTTGGGACCCAAAAATATCGAATATTCGGGTGTTTTGAGTCTGAATTTGAGATATGAACAGGTACAGAAGATGCATGCACATATCGACTTCGGGCACCTAAAATATCGATTTTGAGCATGTTTTCGGCCTGTATTTTGAAAATACTCAAACTCGGTATAGACATGTACAGATCATTTCTGGGACACAAAAATATCGATTTTTTGGGTGTTTTTAGCCTGAATTTGAGATATAAACGGGTACAGAAGATGCATGCACATTTCGACTTTTTGCACCTAAAATATCGATTTTGAGCATGTTTTAGGTCTGTATCTTGAAAACATTCTAGCAAGAAGTAGGCATGTACAGATTGCTTCTGGGACCCAAAAATATCGAATTTTCGAGTGTTTTGAACCTGAATTTGGGATATAGACGGGTACAGAAGATGCATACACATATTGACTTTGGGCAGCTAAAATATCGATTTTCTGCATGTTTTAGGCCTGTATTTTGAAAATACTCTAACACGGAGTATGCATGTACAGATGGCTTTTGGGACCCAAAAATATCGAATATTCGGGTGTTTTGAGTCTGAATTTGAGATATAAACGGGTACAGAAGATGCATGCACATATCGACTTTGGGCACCCAAAATATCGATTTTGAGCATGTTTTGGGCCTGTATTTTTAAAACACTCTAACACGGAGTAGACACGTACAGATCACTTCTGGGACCCAAATAAATCGAATTTTCGGGTGTTTTGAGCCTGAATTTGAGATATAAACGGGTACTGAAGATGTATGCACATATCGACTTTGGCACCCAAAATATCGATTTTTAGTATGTTTTGGGCGTATAATTTGAAAATATTCTAGCACTGAGTAGGCATGTACAGATCGCTTCTGGGACCCAAAAATATCGAATTTTCTGGTGTTTTGAACCAGAATTAGGGATATACACGGGTACAGAAGATGCATACACATATTGACTTTGGGCACATAAAATATCGATTTTGAGCATGTTTTGGGCCTGTATTTTAAAAACACTCTAACACTGAGTAGACACGTACAGATCGCTTCTGGGACACAAAAATATCGATTTTTTGGGTGTTTTGAGCCTGAATTTGAGATATAAACGGGTACAGAAGATGCACGCACATATCGACTTTTCACACCTAAAATATCATTTTTGAGCATGTTTTAAGCCTGTATTTTAAAAACATTCTAGCACTGAGTAGGCATGTGCAGATTGCTTAAGGGACCTAAAAATATCGAATTTTTGGAGTTTTGAGCCTGAATTTGAGATATAAACGGGTACAGAAGATGCATGCACATATCGACTTTTTGCACTTAAATTATCGATTTTGAGCATGTTTTGGGTCCGTATCTTGAAAACATTCTAGCAAGGAGTAGGCATGTACAGATCGCTTCTGGGACCCAAAAATATCGAATTTTCTGGTGTTTTGAACCAGAATTAGGGATATACACGGGTACAGAAGATGCATACACATATTGACTTTGGGCACATAAAATATCGATTTTGAGCATGTTTTGGGCCTGTATTTTAAAAACACTCTAACACTGAGTAGACACGTACAGATCGCTTCTGGGACCCAAATAAATCGAATTTTCGGGTGTTCTGAGCCTGAATTTGTGATATGAACGGGTACAGAAGATGCATGCACATATCGACTTTGAGCACCTAAAACATCGATTTTGAGCATGTTTTGGGCCTGTATTTTAAAAATACTATAACACGGAGTAGACATGTACAGATCGCTTCTGGGACACAAAAATATTGATTTTTTTTGTGTTTTGAGCCTGAATTTGAGATATAAACGGGTACAGAAGATGCATGCACATATCGACTTTGGGCACCTAAAATATCGATTTTTAGTTTGTTTTGGGCCTGTATTTTAAAAATACTCTAACACGGAGTAGACATGTACAGATCGCTTCTGGGACCCAAAAATATCGAATTTTCGGGTGTTTTGAGCTTGAATTTGAGATATAAACGGGTACAGAAGATGCATGCACATATCGACTTTGGCACCCAAAATATCGATTTTTAGTGTGTTTTGGGCGTATAATTTGAAAATATTCTAGCACTGAGTAGGCATGTACAGATGGCATCTGGGACCCAAATAAATCGAATTTTCGGGTGTTCTGAGCCTGAATTTGAGATATGAACGGGTACAGAAGATGCATGTACATATTGACTTTGGGCACCTAAAATATCGATTTTAAGCATGTTTTGGGACTGTATTTTGAAAATACTCTAACATGGTGTAGACATGTACAGATCGCTTCTGGGACACAAAAATATCGATTTTTTGGGTGTTTTGAGCCTGAATTTGAGATATAAACGGGTACAGAAGATGCATGCACATATCGACTTTGGCACCCAAAATATCGATTTTTAGTATGTTTTGGGTGTATAATTTGAAAATATTCTAGCACTGAGTAGGCATGTACAGATCGCTTCTTGGACCCCAAAATATCGAATTTTCTGGTGTTATGAACCAGAATTAGGGATATACACGGGTACAGAAGATGCATACACATATTGACTTTGGGCACATGAAATATCGATTTTCAGCATGTTTTGGGCCTGTATTTAAAAAACACTCTAACACGGAGTATGCACGTACAGATCGCTTCTGGGACCCGAAAACATTGAATTTTCGGATGTTTTGAGCCTGAATTTGAGATATAAACGGGTACTGAAGATGCATGCACATATCGACTTTGGGCACCCAAAATATCGATTTTGAGCATGTTTTGGGCCTGTATTTTTAAAATACTCTAACACTGAGTAGACACGTACAGATCGCTTCTGGAACCCAAATAAATCGAATTTTCGGGTGTTCTGAGCCTGAATTTGAGATATGAACGGATACAGAAGATGCATACACATATTGACTTTGGGCACCTAAAATATAGATTTTTAGGCATGTTTTGGGCCTGTATTTTGAAAATACATTAACACGGAGTAGGCATGTACAGATCATTTCTGGGACACTAAAATATCGACTTTTCGGGTGTTTTAAGCCTGAATTTGAGATATAAACGGGTACAGAAGATGCATGCACATATCGACTTTTCACACCTAAAATATCGATTTATAGCATGTTTTAAGCCTGTATTTTAAAAACATTCTAGCACTGAGTAGGCATGTGCAGATCGCTTAAGGGACCCAAAAATATCGAATTTTCGGAGTTTTGAGCCAGAAATTGGGATATAACCGGGTTCAGAGGATGCATGCACATATTGACTTTGGGCAGCTAAAATATCGATTTACAGCATGTTTCAGGCCTGTATTTTAAAAATACTCTAACACGGAGTATGCATGTACAGATGGCTTTTGGGACATAAAAATATCGAATATTCGGGTGTTTTGAGTCTGAATTTGAGATATAAACGGGTTCAGAAAATGCATGCACATATCGACTTCGGGCACCTAAAATATCGATTTTGACCATGTTTTGGGCCTGTATTTTGAAAATACTCAAACACGGTGTAGACATGTACAGATCGCTTCTGGGACACAAAAATATCGATTTTTTGGGTGTTTTGAGCCTGAATTTGAGATATAAACGGGTACAGAAGATGCATGCACATATCGACTTTGGCACCCAAAATATCGATTTTTAGTATGTTTTCGGCGTATAATTTGAAAATATTCTAGCACTGAGTAGGCATGTACAGATCGCTTCTGGGACCCAAAAATATCGAATTTTCGGGTGTTTTGAGCCAGAAATTGGGATATAACCGGGTACAGAGGATGCATGCACATATCGAATTTTTGCACCTAAAATATCGATTTTGAGCATGTTTTGGGTCTGTATCTTGAAAAAATTCTAGCAAGGAGTAGGCATGTACAGATCGCTTCTGGGACCCAAAATTATCGAATTTTCGGGTGTTTTGAACCTGAATTTGGGATATAGACGGATACCGAAGATGCATGCACATATCGACTTTTTGCACCTAAAATATCGATTTTGAGCATGTTATGGGCCTGTATTTTGAAAATACTCTAACACGGAGTAGGCATGTACAGATCGCTTCGGGGACCCAAAAATATCGAATTTTCGGGTGTTTTGAGCCTGAATTTGAGATATAAACGGGTACAGAAGATGCATGCACATTTCGACTTTTTGCACCTAAAATATCGATTTTGAGCATGTTTTGGGTCTGTATCTTGAAAACATTCTAGCAAGAAGTAGGCATGTACAGATTGCTTCTGGGAAACAAAAATATCGAATTTTCGAGTGCTTTGAACCTGAATTTGGGATATAAACGGGTACAGAAGATGCATACACATATTGACTTTGGGCAGCTAAAATATCGATTTTGAGCATGTTTTAGGCCTGTATTTTGAAAATACTCTAACACGGAGTAGACACGTACAGATCGCTTCTGGGACCCAAATAAATCGAATTTTCGGGTTTTCTGAGCCTGAATTTGAGATATGAACGGGTACAGAAGATGCATGCACATATTGACTTTGGGCACCTAAAATATAGATATTTAGCATGTTTTGGGCCTGTATTTTGAAAATACATTAACACGGAGTAGGCATGTACAGGTCGCTTCTGGGACCCAAAAATATCGACTTTTCGGGTGTTTTGAGCCTGAATTTGAGATATAAACGGGTACAGAAGATGCATGCACATATCGACTTTGGGCACCTAAAATATCGATTTTGAGTATGTTTTGGGCCTGTATTTTGAAAATACTCTAACACGGAGTATGCATGTACAGATCGCTTCTGGGACACAAAAATATCGATTTTTTTGGTATTTTGAGCCTGAATTTGAGATATAAACGGGTACAGAAGATGCACGCACATATCGACTTTTCACACCTAAAATATCGATTTATAGCATGTTTTAAGCCTGCATTTTAAAAACATTCTAGCACTGAGTAGGCATGTGCAGATCGCTTAAGGGACCCAAAAATATCGAATTTTCGGAGTTTTCAGCCTGAATTTGAGATATAAACGGGTACAGAAGATGCATGCACATATCGACTTTGGGCACCCAAAATATCGATTTTGAGCATGTTTTGGGCCTGTATTTTTTAAAATACTCTAACACTGAGTAGACACGTACAGATCGCTTCTGGGACCCAAATAAATCGAATTTTTGGGTGTTCTGAGCCTGAATTTGAGATATGAACAGGTACAGAAGATTCATGCACATATCGACTTTGGGCACCTAAAACATCGATTTTGAGCATGTTTTGGGCCTGTATTTTTAAAATACTATAACACTGTGTAGACATGTACAGATCGCTTCTGGGACACAAAAATATCGATTTTTAGGGTGTTTTGAGTCTGAATTTGAGATATAAACGGGTACAGAAGAGGCATGCACATATCGACTTTTTGCACCTAAAATATCGATTTTGAGCATGTTTTGGGTCTGTATCATGAAAACTTTCTAGCAAGAAGTAGGCATGTACAGATTGCTTCTGGGACTCAAAAATATCGAATTTTCGAGTGTTTTGAACCTGAATTTGAGATATAAACGGGTACAGAAGATGCATACACATATTGACTTTGGGCAGCTAAAATATCGATTTACAGCATGTTTTAGGCCTTTATTTTAAAAATACTCTAACACGGAGTATGCATGTACAGATGGCTTTTGGGACCCAAAAATATCGAATATTCGGGTGTTTTGAGTCTGAATTTGAGATATAAACGGGTACAGAAGATGCATGCACATATCGACTTTGGGAACCCAAAATATCGATTTTGAGCATGCTTTGAGCCTGTATTTTTAAAATACTCTAACAAGGAGTAGACAAGTACAGATCGCTTCTGGGACCCAAATGAATCGAATTTTCGGTATTTCTGAGCATGAATTTGAGATATGAACAGGTACAGAAGATGCATGCACATATCGACTTCGGGCACCTAAAATATCGATTTTTAGCATGTTTTGGGCCTGTATGTTGAAAATACTCAAACACGGTGTAGACATGTACAGATCGCTTCTGGGACACAAAAATATCGATTTTTTGGGTGTTTTGAGCCTGAATTTGAGATATAAACGGGTACAGAAGATGCATGCACATATCGACTTTGGCACCCAAAATATCGATTTTTAGTATGTTTTGGGCGTATAATTTGAAAATATTCTAGCACTGAGTAGGCATGTACAGATCGCTTCTGGGACCCAAAAATATCGAATTTTCGGGTGTTTTGAGCCAGAAATTGGGATATAGACGGATACCGAAGATGCATACACATATTTACTTTGGGCAGCTAAAATATCGATTTTGAGCATGTTTTGGGTCTGTATCTTGAAAACATTCTAGCAAGAAGTAGGCATGTACAGATTGCTTCTGGGACCCAAAAATAACGAATTTTCTGGTGTTTTGAACCTGAATTAGGGATATACACGGGTACAGAAGATGCATACACATATTGAGTTTGGGCAGCTAAAATATCGATTTTCAGCATGTTTTAGGCCTGTATTTTGAAAATACTCTAACACGGAGTATGCATGTACACATTGCTTTTGGGACCCAAAAATATCGAATATTCGGGTGTTTTGAGTCTGAATTTGAGATATAAACGGGTACAGAAGATGCATGCACATCTCGACTTTGGGCACCCAAAATATCGATTTTGAGCCTGTTTTGGGCCTGTATTTTTAAAATACTCTAACACTGAGTAGACACGTACAGATCGCTTCTGGAACCCAAATAAATCGAATTTTCGGGTGTTCTGAGCCTGAATTTGAGATATGAACGGATACAGAAGATGCATACACATATTGACTTTGGGCACCTAAAATATAGATTTTCGGCATGTTTTGGGCCTGTATTTTGAAAATACATTAACACGGAGTAGGCATGTACAGATCGCTTCTGGGACACTAAAATATCGACTTTTTGTGTGTTTTAAGCCTGAATTTGAGATATAAACGGGTACAGAAGATGCATGCACATATCGACTTTTCACACCTAAAATATCGATTTATAGCATGTTTTAAGCCTGTATTTTAAAAACATTCTAGCACTGAGTAGGCATGTGCAGATCGCTTAAGGGACCCAAAAATATCGAATTTTCGGAGTTTTGAGCCAGAAATTGGGATATAACCGGGTACAGAGGATGCATGCACATATTGACTTTGGGCAGCTAAAATATCGATTTTCTGCATGTTTTAGGCCTGTATTTTAAAAATACTCTAACACGGAGTATGCATGTACAGATGGCTTTTGAGACCCAAAAATATCGAATTTTCGGGTGTTTTGAGTCTGAATTTGAGATATAAACGGGTACAGAAGATGCATGCACATATCGACTTTGGGCACCCAAAATATCGATTTTGAGCATGTTTTGGGCCTGTATTTTTAAAATACTCTAACACTGAGTAGACACGTACAGATCGCTTCTGGAACCCAAATAAATCGAATTTTCGGGTGTTCTGAGCCTGAATTTGAGATATGAACGGATACAGAAGATGCATACACATATTGACTTTGGGCACCTAAAATATAGATTTTTAGGCATGTTTTGGGCCTGTATTTTGAAAATACATTAACACGGAGTAGGCATGTACAGATCATTTCTGGGACACTAAAATATCGACTTTTCGGGTGTTTTAAGTCTGAATTTGAGATATAAACGGGTACAGAAGATGCATGCACATATCGACTTTTCACACCTAAAATATCGATTTATAGCATGTTTTAAGCCTGTATTTTAAAAACATTCTAGCACTGAGTAGGCATGTGCAGATCGCTTAAGGGACCCAAAAATATCGAATTTTCGGAGTTTTGAGCCAGAAATTGGGATATAACCGGGTACAGAGGATGCATGCACATATTGACTTTGGGCAGCTAAAATATCGATTTACAGCATGTTTTAGGCCTGTATTTTTAAAATACTCTAACACGGAGTAGACACGTACAAATCGCTTCTGGGACCCAAATAAATCAAATTTTCGGTTTTTCTGAGCCTGAATTTGAGATATGAACAGGTACAGAAGATGCATGCACATATCGACTTCGGGCACCTAAAATATCGATTTTGAGCATGTTTTCGGCCTGTATTTTGAAAATACTCAAACTCGGTGTAGACATGTACAGATCATTTCTGGGACACAAAAATATCGATTTTTTGGGTATTTTGAGCCTGAATTTGAGATATAAACGGGTACAGAAGATGCATGCACATTTCGACTTTTTGCACCTAAAATATCGATTTTGAGCATGTTTTAGGTCTGTATCTTGAAAACATTCTAGCAAGAAGTAGGCATGTACAGATTGCTTCTGGGACCCAAAAATATCGAATTTTCGAGTGTTTTGAACCTGAATTTGGGATATAGACGGGTACAGAAGATGCATACACATATTGACTTTGGGCAGCTAAAATATCGATTTTCTGCATGTTTTAGGCCTGTATTTTGAAAATACTCTAACACGGAGTATGCATGTACAGATGGCTTTTGGGACCCAAAAATATCGAATATTCGGGTGTTTTGAGTCTGAATTTGAGATATAAACGGGTACAGAAGATGCATGCACATATCGACTTTGGGCACCCAAAATATCGATTTTGAGCATGTTTTGGGCCTGTATTTTTAAAACACTCTAACACGGAGTAGACACGTACAGATCACTTCTGGGACCCAAATAAATCGAATTTTCGGGTGTTCTGAGCCTGAATTTGAGATATGAACGGGTACTGAAGATGCATGCACATATCGACTTTGGTCACCAAAAATATCGATTTTGAGCATGTTTTGGGCCTGCATTTTGAAAATACTCTAACACGGTGTAGACATGTACAGATCGCTTCTGGAACACAAAAATATCGATTTTTTGGGTGTTTTGAGCCTGAATTTGAGATATAAACGGGTACAGAAGATGCATACACATATCGACTTTGGCACCCAAAATATCGATTTTTAGTATGTTTTGGGCGTATAATTTGAAAATATTCTAGCACTGAGTAGGCATGTACAGATCGCTTCTGGGACCCAAAAATATCGAATTTTCGGGGGTTTTGAGCCAGAATTTGGGATATAACCGGGTACAGAGGATGTATGCACATATCGACTTTTTGCACCTAAAATATCGATTTTAAGCATGTTTTGGGTCTGTATCTTGAAAACATTCTAGCAAGGAGTAGGCATGTACAGGTTGCTTCTGGGACCCAAAAATATCGAATTTTCTGGTGTTTTGAACCTGAATTTGGGATATAGACGTGTACAGAAGATGCATACACATATTGACTTTGGGCACCTAAAATATCGATTTTCAGCATGTTTTGGGCCTGTATTTTGAAAATACATTAACACGGAGTAGGCATGTACAGATCGCTTCTGGGACCCAAAAATATCGACTTTTCCGGTGTTTTGAGCCTGAATTTGAGATATAAACGGGTACAGAAGATGCATGCACATATCGACTTTGGGCACCTAAAATATCGATTTTGAGCATGTTTTGTGCCTGTATTTTGAAAATACTCTAACACGGAGTATGCATGTACAGATCGCTTCTGGGACTCAAAAATATCCATTTTTTGGGTGTTTTGAGCCTGAATTTGAGATATAAACGGGTACAGAAGATGCACGCACATATCGACTTTTCACACCTAAAATATCATTTTTGAGCATGTTTTAAGCCTGTATTTTAAAAACATTCTAGCACTGAGTAGGCATGTGCAGATCGCTTAAGGGACCTAAAAATATCGAATTTTTGGAGTTTTGAGCCTGGATTAGAGATATAAACGGGTACAGAAGATGCATGCACATATCGACTTTTTGCACTTAAATTATCGATTTTGAGCATGTTTTGGGTCCGTATCTTGAAAACATTCTACCAAGGAGTATGCATGTACAGATCGCTTCTGGGACCCAAAAATATCGAATTTTCTGGTGTTTTGAACCAGAATTAGGGATATACACGGGTACAGAAGATGCATACACATATTGACTTTGGGCACATAAAATATCGATTTTCAGCATGTTTTGGGCCTGTATTTTAAAAACACTCTAACACTGAGTAGACACGTACAGATCGCTTCTGGGACCCAAATAAATCGAATTTTCGGGTGTTCTGAGCCTGAATTTGAGATATGAACGGGTACTGAAGATGCATGCACATATCGACTTTGGTCACCAAAAATATCGATTTTGAGCATGTTTTGGGCCTGCATTTTGAAAATACTCTAACACGGTGTAGACATGTACAGATCGCTTCTGGAACACAAAAATATCGATTTTTTGGGTGTTTTGAGCCTGAATTTGAGATATAAACGGGTACAGAAGATGCATACACATATCGACTTTGGCACCCAAAATATCGATTTTTATTATGTTTTGGGCGTATAATTTGAAAATATTCTAGCACTGAGTAGGCATGTACAGATCGCTTCTGGGACCCAAAAATATCGAATTTTCGGGGGTTTTGAGCCAGAATTTGGGATATAACCGGGTACAGAGGATGTATGCACATATCGACTTTTTGCACCTAAAATATCGATTTTAAGCATGTTTTGGGTCTGTATCTTGAAAACATTCTAGCAAGGAGTAGGCATGTACAGGTTGCTTCTGGGACCCAAAAATATCGAATTTTCTGGTGTTTTGAACCTGAATTTGGGATATAGACGTGTACAGAAGATGCATACACATATTGACTTTGGGCACCTAAAATATCGATTTTCAGCATGTTTTGGGCCTGTATTTTGAAAATACATTAACACGGAGTAGGCATGTACAGATCGCTTCTGGGACCCAAAAATATCGACTTTTCCGGTGTTTTGAGCCTGAATTTGAGATATAAACGGGTACAGAAGATGCATGCACATATCGACTTTGGGCACCTAAAATATCGATTTTGAGCATGTTTTGTGCCTGTATTTTGAAAACACTCTAACACGGAGTATGCATGTAAAGATCGCTTCTGGGACACAAAAATATCCATTTTTTGGGTGTTTGAGCCTGAATTTGAGATATAAACGGGTACAGAAGATGCACGCACATATCGACTTTTCACACCTAAAATATCATTTTTGAGCATGTTTTAAGCCTGTATTTTTAAAACACTCTAACACGGAGTAGACACGTACAGATCGCTTCTGGGACCCAAATAAATCGAATTTTCGGGTGTTCTGAGCCTGAATTTGTGATATGAACGGGTACAGACGATGCATGCACATATCGACTTTGAGCACCTAAAACATCGATTTTGAGCATGTTTTGGGCCTGTATTTTAAAAATACTATAACACGGAGTAGACACGTACAGATCGCTTCTGGGACCCGAAAACATTGAATTTTCGGATGTTTTGAGCCTGAATTTGAGATATAAACGGGTACAGAAGATGCATGCACATATCGACTCTGGGCACCCAAAATATCGATTTTGAGCATGTTTTGGGCCTGTATTTTGAAAATACTCTAACTCAAAGTAGGCATGTACAGATCGCTTCTGGGACACAAAAATATTGATTTTTTTTGTGTTTTGAGCCTGAATTTGAGATATAAACGGGTACAGAAGATGCATGCACATATCGACTTTGGGCACCTAAAATATCGATTTTTAGTTTGTTTTGGGCCTGTATTTTAAAAATACTCTAACACGGAGTAGACATGTACAGATCGCTTCTGGGACCCAAAAATATCGAATTTTCGGGTGTTTTGAGCTTGAATTTGAGAAATAAACGGGTACAGAAGATGCATGCACATATCGACTTTGGCACCCAAAATATCGATTTTTAGTGTGTTTTGGGCGTATAATTTGAAAATATTCTAGCACTGAGTAGGCATGTACAGATGGCATCTGGGACCCAAATAAATTGAATTTTCGGGTGTTCTGAGCCTGAATTTGAGATATGAACGGGTACAGAAGATGCATGTACATATTGACTTTGGGCACCTAAAATATCGATTTTAAGCATGTTTTGGGACTGTATTTTGAAAATACTCTAACATGGTGTAGACATGTACAGATCGCTTCTGGGACACAAAAATATCGATTTTTTGGGTGTTTTGAGCCTGAATTTGAGATATAAACGGGTACAGAAGATGCATGCACATATCGACTTTGGCACCCAAAATATCGATTTTTAGTATGTTTTGGGTGTATAATTTGAAAATATTCTAGCACTGAGTAGGCATGTACAGATCGCTTCTTGGACCCCAAAATATCGAATTTTCTGGTGTTATGAACCAGAATTAGGGATATACACGGGTACAGAAGATGCATACACATATTGACTTTGGGCACATAAAATATCGATTTTCAGCATGTTTTGGGCCTGTGTTTAAAAAACACTCTAACACGGAGTAGACACGTACAAATCGCTTCTGGGACCCGAAAACATTGAATTTTCGGATGTTTTGAGCCTGAATTTAAGATATAAACGGGTACAGAAGATGCATGCACATATCGACTTTGGGCACCTAAAATATCGATTTTGAGCATCTTTTGGGCCTGTATTTTGAAAGTACTCAAATACGGTGTAGACATGTACAGATCGCTTCTGGGACACAAAAATATCGAATTTTTGGGTGTTTTGAGCCATAATTTGGGATATAACAGGTACAGAAGATGCATGCACATATCGACTTTTTGCACTTAAAATATCGATTTTCAGCATGTTTTGGGCCTGTATCTTGAAAACATTCTAGCAAAGAGTAGGCATGTACAGATCGCTTCTGGGACCCAATAATATCGAATTTTCTGGTGTTTTGAACCTGAATTTGAGATATAAACGTGTACAGAAAATGCATGCACATATCGACTTTTTGCACTTAAAATATCGATTTTGAGCATGTTTTGGGTCTGTATCTTGAAAATACTCAAACACGGTGTAGACATGTTCAGATCGCTTCTGGGACCCAAAAATATCGAATTTTCGGGGGTTTTGAGCCAGAATTTGAGATATAACCGGGTACAGAGGATGCATGCACATATCGACTTTGGGCACCTAAAATATCGATTTTGAGCATGTTTTGGGTCTGTATCTTGAAAACATTCTAGCAAGGAGTAGGCATGTACAGATCGCTTCTGGGACCCAAAGATATCGAATTTTTGGGTGCTTTCAACCTGAATCTATGATATAGACGGGTACAGAAGATGCATAGACATATTGACTTTGGGCACCTAAAATATAGATTTTCAGCATGTTTTGGGCCTGTATTTTGAAAATACTTTAACACGGAGTAGGCATGTACAGATCGCTTCTGGGACCCAAAAATATCGAATTTTCTTGTGTTTTGAGCCTGAATTTGAGATATAAACGGATACAGAAGATGCATGCACATATCGACTTTGGGCACCTAAAATATCGATTTGGAGCATGTTTTGGGCCTGTATTTTGAAAATACTCTAACACGGAGTAGGCATGTACAGATCGCTTCTGGGACACAAAAATATCGATTTTTTGAGTGTTTTGAGCCTGAATTTGAGATATAAACGGGTAAAGAAGATGCATGCACATATCGATTTTGGTCACCTAAAATATCGGTTTTTAGCATGTTTTGAGTCTACATTTTGAAAACATTCTAGCACTGAGTATGCATGTACAGATCGCTTAACGGACCCAAAAATATGGAATTTTCGGGTGTTTTGAGCTTGAATTTGAGATATAAACGGGTACAGAAGATGGATACACATATCGACTTTTTGCACCTAAAATATCGATTTTGATCATTTTTTGGGTCTGTATCTAGAAAAAATTCTAGCAAGGAGTAGGCATGTACATATCGCTCCTGGGACCCAAAAATATCGTATTTTCGGGAGTTTTGAGCCTGAATTTGAGATATAACCGGGTACAGAGATTGCATACACATATTGACTTTGTGCACCTAAAATATCAATTTTTTAGCATGTTTTGGGCTTGTATTTTAAAAACACTCCCACACGGAGTATGCATGTGCAGATCGCTTCTGGGACCCAAAAATATCGAATTTTCGGAGATTTGAGCCTGAATTTGAGATATAAACGGGTACAGAAGATGCATGCACATATCGACTTTTTGCACTTAAAATATCGATTTTGAGCATGTTTTGGGTCTGTATCTTGAAAACATTCTAGCAAGGAGTAGGCATGTACAGATCGCTTCTGGGACCCAAAAATATCGAATTTTCTGGTGTTTTGAACCAGAATTAGGGATATACACGGGTACAGAAGATGCATACACATATTGACTTTGGGCACATAAAATATCGATTTTCAGAATGTTTTGGGACTTTAATTTAAAAACACTCTAACACGGCGTATGCACGTACAGATAGCTTTTGGGACCCAAAAATATCAATGTTTTGGGTGTTTTGAGCATGAATTTGAGATATAAACGGGTACAGAAGATGCATGCATTATCGACTTTGGCACCCAAAATATCGATTTTTAGTTTGTTTTGGGCGTATAATTTTAAAATATTCTAGCACTGAGTAGGCATGTACAGATCGCTTCTGGAACCCAAAAATATCGAATTTTCCGGGGTTTTGAGACAGAATTTAGGATATAACCGGGTACAGAGGATGCATTCACATATCGACTTTTTGCACCTAAAATATCGATTTTGAGCATGTTTTGGGTCTGTATCTTAAAAACATTCTAGCAA
Source organism: Petrolisthes cinctipes (assembly GCA_033782935.1). Lineage (NCBI taxonomy): Eukaryota > Metazoa > Arthropoda > Malacostraca > Decapoda > Porcellanidae > Petrolisthes > Petrolisthes cinctipes. Next base: position 717,381 of record JAWQEG010000010.1, read on the forward strand.
GGAGTAGGCATGTACAGATCGCTTCTGGGACCCAAAAATACCGAATTTTCTGGTGTTTTGAACCTGAATTTATTTGGGATATACACGGGTACAGACGATGCATACACATATTGACTTTGGGTACCTAAAATATAGATTTTCAGCATGTTTTGAGCCTGTATTTTGAAAATACTTTAACACGGAAAAGGCATGTACAGATCGCTTTTGGAACCCAAAAATATCGAATTTTCGGGGGTTTTGAGCCAGAATTTGGGATATAAACGGGTACAGAGGATGCATGCACATATCGACTTTTTGCACCTAAAATATCGATTTTGAGCATGTTTTGGGTCTGTATCTTGAAAACATTCTAGCAAGGAGTAGGCATGTACAGATCGCTTCTGGGACCCAAAAATACCGAATTTTCTGGTGTTTTGAACCTGAATTTATTTGGGATATACACGGGTACAGAAGATGCATACACATATTGACTTTGGGCACCTAAAATATCGATTTTCAGCATGTTTTAGGCTTGTATTTTGAAAATACTGTGACACCGAGTATGCATGTACAGATCGCTTCTGGGACCCAAAAATATCGACTTTTCGGGTGTTTTGAGCCTGAATTTGAGATATAAACGGGTACAGAAGATGCATGCACATATCGACTTTGGGCACCTAAAATATCGATTTTGAGCATGTTTTGGGCCTGTATTTTGAAAATACTCTAACACGGAGTATGCATGTACAGATAACTTCTGGGACACAAAAATATCCATTTTTTGGGTGTTTTGAGCCTGAATTTGAGATATAAACGGGTACAGAAGATGCACGCACATATCGACTTTTCACACCTAAAATATCATTTTTGAGCATGTTTTAAGCCTGTATTTTAAAAACATTCTAGCACTGAGTAGGCATGTGCAGATCGCTTAAGGGACCTAAAAATATTGAATTTTTGGAGTTTTGAGCCTGAATTTGAGATATAAACGGGTACAGAAGATGCATGCACATATCGACTTTTTGCACTTAAAATATCGATTTTGAGCATGTTTTGGGTCCGTATCTTGAAAACATTCTAGCAAGGAGTAGGCATGTACAGATCGCTTCTGGGACCCAAAAATATCGAATTTTCTGGTGTTTTGAACCAGAATTAGGGATATACACGGGTACAGAAGATGCATACACATATTGACTTTGGGCACATAAAATATCGATTTTCAGCATGTTTTGGGTCTGTATTTTAAAAACACTCTAACACTGAGTAGACACGTACAGATCGCTTCTGGGACCCAAATAAATCGAATTTTCGGGTGTTCTGGGCCTGTATTTTAAAAATACTATAACACGGAGTAGACACGTACAGATCGCTTCTGGGACCCGAAAACATTGAATTTTCGGATGTTTTGAGCCTGAATTTGAGATATAAACGGGTACAGAAGATGCATGCACATATCGACTTTGGGCACCTAAAATATCGATTTTGAGCATCTTTTGGGCCTGTATTTTGAAAATACTCAAATACGGTGTAGACATGTACAGATCGCTTCTGGGACACAAAAATATCGATTTTTCGGGTGTTTTGAGCCAGAATTTGTGATATGAACGGGTACAGAAAATGCATGCACATATCGACTTTGAGCACCTAAAACATCGATTTTGAGCATGTTTTGGGCCTGTATTTTAAAAATACTATAACACGGAGTAGACACGTACAGATCGCTTTTGGGACCCAAATAAATCGAATTTTCGGGTGTTTTGAGTCTGAATTTGAGATATAAACGGGTACAGAAGATGCATGCACATATCGACTCTGGGCACCCAAAATATCGATTTTGAGCATGTTTTGGGCCTGTATTTTGAAAATACTCTAACTCAAAGTAGGCATGTACAGATCGCTTCTGGGACACAAAAATATTGATTTTTTTTTGTGTTTTGAGCCTGAATATTGAGATATAAACGGGTACAGAAGATGCATGCACATATCGACTTTGGGCACCTAAAATATCGATTTTTAGTATGTTTTGGGCCTGTATTTTAAAAATACTCTAACACGGAGTAGACATGTACATATCGCTTCTGGGACCCAAAAATATCGAATTTTCGGGTGTTTTGAGCTTGAATTTGAGAAATAAACGGGTACAGAAGATGCATGCACATATCGACTTTGGCACCCAATATATAGATTTTTAGTATGTTTTGGGCGTATAATTTGAAAATATTCTAGCACTGAGTAGGCATGTACAGATGGCATCTGGGACCCAAATAAATCGAATTTTCGGGTGTTCTGAGCCTGAATTTGAGATATGAACGGGTACAGAAGATGCATGTACATATTGACTTTGGGCACCTAAAATATCGATTTTAAGCATGTTTTGGGACTGTATTTTGAAAATACTCTAACATGGTGTAGACATGTACAGATCGCTTCTGGGACACAAAAATATCGATTTTTTGGGTGTTTTGAGCCTGAATTTGAGATATATACGGGTACAGAAGATGCATGCACATATCGACTTTGGCACCCAAAATATCGATTTTTAGTATGTTTTGGGCGTATAATTTGAAAATATTCTAGCACTGAGTAGGCATGTACAGATCGCTTCTTGGACCCCAAAATATCGAATTTTCTGGTGTTATGAACCAGAATTAGGGATATACACGGGTACAGAAGATGCATACACATATTGACTTTGGGCACATAAAATATCGATTTTCAGCATGTTTTGGGCCTGTATTTAAAAAACACTCTAACACGGAGTATGCACGTACAGATCGCTTATGGGACCCAAAAACATTGAATTTTCAGATGTTTTGAGCCTGAATTTGAGATATAAACGGGTACAGAAGATGCATGCACATATCGACTTTGGGCACCTAAAGTATCGATTTTGAGCATCTTTTGGGCCTGTATTTTGAAAGTACTCAAATACGGTGTAGACATGTACAGATCGCTTCTGGGACACAAAAATATCGAATTTTTGGGTGTTTTGAGCCAGAATTTGGGATATAACCGGGTACAGAAGATGCATGCACATATCGACTTTTTGCACTTAAAATATCGATTTTCAGCATGTTTTGGGTCTGTATCTTGAAAACATTCTAGCAAGGAGTAGGCATGTACAGATCGCTTCTGGGACCCAAAGATATCGAATTTTTGGGTGCTTTCAACCTGAATCTATGATATAGACGGGTACAGAAGATGCATAGACATATTGACTTTGGGCACCTAAAATATAGATTTTCAGCATGTTTTGGGCCTGTATTTTGAAAATACTTTAACACGGAGTAGGCATGTACAGATCGCTTCTGGGACCCAAAAATATCGAATTTTCTTGTGTTTTGAGCCTGAATTTGAGATATAAACGGATACAGAAGATGCATGCACCTATCGACTTTGGGCACCTAAAATATCGATTTGGAGCATGTTTTGGGCCTGTATTTTGAAAATACTCTAACACGGAGTAGGCATGTACAGATCGCTTCTGGGACACAAAAATATCGATTTTTTGAGTGTTTTGAGCCTGAATTTGAGATATAAACGGGTACAGAAGATGCATGCACATATCGATTTTGGTCACCTAAAATATCGGTTTTTAGCATGTTTTGAGTCTACATTTTGAAAACATTCTAGCACTGAGTATGCATGTACAGATCGCTTAACGGACCCAAAAATATGGAATTTTCGGGTGTTTTGAGCTTGAATTTGAGATATAAACGGGTACAGAAGATGCATACACATATCGACTTTTTGCACCTAAAATATCGATTTTGATCATTTTTTGGGTCTGTATCTTGAAAAAATTCTAGCAAGGAGTAGGCATGTACAGATCGCTCCTGGGACCCAAAAATATCGTATTTTCGGGAGTTTTGAGCCTGAATTTGAGATATAACCGGGTACAGAGAATGCATACACATATTGACTTTGTGCACCTAAAATATCAATTTTTTAGCATGTTTTGGGCCTGTATTTTAAAAACACTCCCACACGGAGTATGCATGTGCAGATCGCTTCTGGGACCCAAAAATATCGAATTTTCGGAGTTTTGAGCCTGAATTTGAGATATAAACGGTTACAGAAGATGCATGCACATATCGACTTTTTGCACTTAAAATATCGATTTTGAGCATGTTTTGGGTCTGTATCTTGATAACATTCTAGCAAGGAGTAGCCATGTACAGATCGCTTCTGGGACCCAAAAATATCGAATTTTCTGGTGTTTTGAACCAGAATTAGGGATATACACGGGTACAGAAGATGCATAGACATATTGACTTTGGGCAGCTAAAATATCGATTTTCAGCATGTTTTAGGCTTGTATTTTGAAAATACTCTGACACGGAGTATGCATGTACAGATGGCTTTTGGGACCCAAAAATATCGAATATTCGGGTGTTTTGAGTCTGAATTTGAGATATAAACGGGTACAGAAGATGCATGCACATATCGACTTTAGGCACCCAATATATCGATTTTGAGCATATTTTGGGCCTGTATTTTTAAAATACTCTAACACGGAGTAGACACGTACAGATCGCTTCTGGGACACAAAAATATCGAATTTTTGGGTGTTTTGAGACTCAATTTGAGATATAAACGGGTACAGAAGTTGCATGCACATATCGACTTTGGGCACCGAAAATATCAATTTTTGAGCATGTTTTAAGCCTCTATTTTAAAAACATTCTAGCACGGAGTAGGCATGTGCAGATTGCTTAAGGGACCCAAAAATATCGAATTTTCGGAGTTTTGAGCCTGAATTTGAGATATAAACGGGTACAGAAGATGCATACACATATCGACTTTTTGCACCTAATATATCGATTCTGATCATGTTTTGGGTCTGTATCTTGAAAACATTCTAGCAAGGAGTAGGCATGTACAGATCGCTTCTGGGACCCAAAAATATCGAATTTTCTGGTGTTTTGAACCAGAATTAGGGATATACACGGGTACAGAAGATGCATACACATATTGACTTTGGGCACATAAAATATCGATTTTCAGAATGTTTTGGGACTTTAATTTAAAAACACTCTAACACGGCGTATGCACGTACAGATCGCTTCTGGGACACAAAAATATCGATTTTTTGGGTGTTTTGAGCCTGAATTTGAGATATAAACGGGTACAGAAGATGCATGCACATATCGACTTTGGCACCCAAAATATCGATTTTTAGTTTGTTTTGGGCGTATAATTTTAAAATATTCTAGCACTGAGTAGGCATGTACAGATCGCTTCTGGAACCCAAAAATATCGAATTTTCCGGGGTTTTGAGACAGAATTTAGGATATAACCGGGTACAGAGGATGCATTCACATATCGACTTTTTGCACCTAAAATATCGATTTTGAGCATGTTTTGGGTCTGTATCTTAAAAACATTCTAGCAAGGAGTAGGCATGTACAGATCGCTTCTGGGACCCAAAAATACCGAATTTTCTGGTGTTTTGAACCTGATTTTATTTGGGATATACACGGGTACAGAAGATGCATACACATATTGACTTGGGGCACATAAATATAGATTTTCAGCATGTTTTAGGCTTGTATTTTGAAAATACTCTGACACGGAGTATGCATGTACAGATTGCTTTTGGGACCCAAAAATATCGAATATTCGGGTGTTTTGAGTCTTAATTTGAGATATAAACGGGTACAGAAGATGCATGCACATATCGACTTTAAGTACCCAATATATCGATTTTGAGCATATTTTGGGCCTGTATTTTTAAAATACTCTAACACGGAGTAGACACGTACAGATCGCTTCTGGGACACAAAAATATCGAATTTTTGGGTTTTTTGAGCCTGAATTTGAGATATAAACGGGTACAGAAGATGCATGCACATATCGACTTTGGGCACCCAAAATATCGATTTTTAGCATGTTCTGAGCCTATATTTTGAAAACATTCTAGCACTGATTAGGCATGTACAGATCGCTTCTGGGTCCCAAAAATATTGAATTTTTGGGAGTTTTGAGCCTGTATTTGAGATATAACCGGGTACAGAAGATGCATGCACATATCGACTTTTTGCACGTAATTAAAATATTGATTTTGAGCTTGTTTTGGGTCTGTATCTTGAAAACATTCTAGCAAGGAGTAGGCATGTACAGATCTCTTCTGGGACCCAAAAATATCGAATTTTCTGATGTTTTGAACCAGAATTAGGGATATACACGGGTACAGAAGATCCATACACATATTGACTTTGGGTACCTAAAATATCGATTTTTAGTATGTTTTGGGTCTGTATTTTAAATATACTCTAACACGGAGTAGACATGTACAGATCGCTTTTGGGACCCAAAAATATCGAATTTTCGGGTGTTTTGCGCCTGAATTTGATATAAAAACGGGTACAGAAGATCCATGCACATATCGACTTTTTGCACCTAAAATATCGATTTTGATCTTGTTTTGGGTCTGTATCTTGAAAAATTTCTAGCAAGGAGTAGGCATGTACAGATCGCTTCTGGGACCCAAAAATATTGAATTTTCAGGTGTTTTGAACCTGAATTTGGGATATAGACGGGTACAGAAGATGCATACACATATTGACTTTGGGAACATAAAATATCAATTTTCAGCATGTTTTGGGCCTGTATTTTAAAAAACACTCTAACACGGAGTATGCACGTACAGTTTGCTTCTGGGACCCAAAAACATTGAATTTTCGGGTGTTTTGAGCATGAATTTGAGATATAAACGGGTACAGAAGATGCATGCACATATCGACTTCGGGCACATAAAATATCGATTTTGAGCATGTTTTGGGCCTGTATTTTGAAAATACTCAAACACGGTGTAGACATGTACAGATCGCTTCTGGGGCACAAAAATATTGATTTTTTGGGTGTTTTGAGCCTGAATTTAAGATATAAACGGGTACAGTAGATACATGCACATATCGACTTTGGGACCCAAAATATCGATTTTTAGTATGTTTTGGGCGTATAATTTGAAAATATTCTTACACTGAGTAGGCATGTACAGATCGCTTCTGGGACCCAAAAATATCGAATTTTGGGGGGTTTTGAGCCTGAATTTGGGATATAACCGGGTACAGAGGATGCATGCACATATCGACTTTTTGCACCTAAAATATCGATTTTGAGCATGTTTTAGGTCTGTATCGTTAAAAAACATTCTAGCAAGGAGTAGGCATGTACAGATCGCTTCTGGGACCCAAAAATACCGAATTTTCTGGTGTTTTGAACCTGAATTTGAGATATAGACGGGTACAGAAGATGCATACACATATTGACTTTTGGCAACTAAAATATAGATTTTCAGTATGTTTTAAGCCTGCATTTTGAAAATACTTTAACACAGAGAAGACATGTACAGATCGCTTCTGGGTCCCAAAAATATCGAATTTTCGAGTGTTTTGAGCCTGAATTTGAGATATAGACGGGTACAGAAGATGCATACACATATTGACTTTGGGCAGCTAAAATATCGATTTTCAGCATGTTTTAGGCTTGTATATTGAAAATACTCTAACACGGAGTATGCATGTACAGATGGCTTTTGGGACACAAAAATATGGATTTTTTGGGTGTTTTGAGCCTGAATTTGAGATATTAACGGGTACAGAAGATGCATGCACATATCGACTTTGGACACCTAAAATATCGATTTTTAGTATGTTTTGGGCCTGTATTTTAAAAATACTCTAACACGGAGTAGACATGTACAGATCGCTTTTGGGACCCAAAAATATCGAATTTTCGGGTGTTTTGAGCCTGAATTTGGGATATAAACGGGTACAGAAGATGCATGCACATATCGACTTTTTGCACCTAAAATATCGATTTTGATCTTGTTTTGGGTCTGTATCTTGAAAAAATTCTAGCAAGGAGTAGGCATGTACAGATCGCTACTGGGACCAAAAAATATCGAATTTTCGGGTGTTTTGAACCTGAATTTGGGATATAGACGGGTACAGAAGATGCATACACATATTGACTTTGGGCAGCTAAAATATCAATTTTCAGCATGTTTTAGGCTTGTATTTTGAAAATACTCTAACACGGAGTAGACACGTACAGATCGCTTCTGGGACACAAAAATATCGAATTTTTGGGTGTTTTGAGCCTGAATTTGAGATATAAACGGGTACAGAAGATGCATGCACATATCGACTATGGGCACCCAAAATATCGATTTTTAGCATGTTCTGAGCCTATATTTTGAAAACATTCTAGCACTGAGTAGGCATGTACAGATCGCTTCTGGGACCCAAAAATATTGAATTTTCGGGTGTTTTGAGCATGAATTTGAGATATAAACGGGTACAGAGAATGCATACACATATTGACTTTGTGCACCTAAAATATCAATTTTTAAGCATGTTTTGGGCCTGTATTTTAAAAACACCCTAACACGGAGTATGCATGTACAGATCGCTTCTGAGACCCAAAAATATCGAATTTTCGAGTGTTTTAAACCTGAATTTGGGATATAGACTGGTACAGAAGATGCATACACATATTGACTTTGGGCAGCTAAAATATCGATTTACAGCATGTTTTAGGCCTGTATTTTAAACATACTCTAACACGGAGTATGCATGTACAGATCGCTTAAGGGACACAAAAATATCGAATTTTCGGGTGTTTTGAGCTTGAATTTGAGATATAAACGGGTACAGAAGATGCATGCACATATCGACTTTGGGCACCTAAAATATCGATTTTGATCATGTTTTGGGTCTGTATCTTGAAAAAATTCTTGCAAGGAGTAGGCATGTACAGATCGCTTCTCGGACCCAAAAATATCGAATTTACGGAGCTTTGAGCCTGAATTTGAGATATAAACGGGTACAGAAGATGCATGCACATATCGACTTTTTGCACTTAAAATATCGATTTTGAGCATGTTTTTTGGTCTGTATCTTGAAAACATTCTAGCAAGGAGTAGGCATGTACAGATCGCTTCTGGGACCCAAAAACATTGAATTTTCGGGTGTTTTGAGCATGAATTTGAGATATAAACGGGTACAGAAGATGAATGCACATATCGACTTTGGGCACCTAAAATATCGATTTTGAGCATGTTTTGGGCCTGTATTTTGAAAATACTCAAACATGGTGTAGACATGTACAGATCGCTTCTGGGACACAAAAATATCGATTTTTTGGGTGTTTTGAGCCTTAATTTGAAATATAAACGGGTACAGAATATGCATGCACATATCGACTTTTTGCAACTAAAATATCGATTTTGATCTTGTTTTGGGTCTGTATCATGAAAAAATTCTAGCAAGGAGTAGGCATGTACAGATCGCTCCTGGGACCCAAAAATATCGAATTTTCGGGTGTTTTGAACCTGAATTTGGGATATAGACGGGTACAGAAGATGCATACACATATTGACTTTGGGCAGCTAAAATATCGATTTTCAGCATGTTTTAGTCTTGTATTTTGAAAATACTCTAACACGGAGTATGCATGTACAGATGGCTTTTGGGACCCAAAAATATCGATTATTCGGGTGTTTTGAGTCTGAATTTATGATATAAACGGGTACAGAAGATGCATGCACATATCGACTTTGGGCACATAAAATATCGATTTTCAGAATGTTTTGGGACTTTAATTTAAAAACACTCTAACACGGCGTATGCACGTACAGATCGCTTCTGGGACACAAAAATATCGATTTTTTGGGTGTTTTGAGCCTGAATTTGAGATATAAACGGGTACAGAAGATGCATGCACATATCGACTTTGGCACCCAAAATATCGATTTTTAGTTTGTTTTGGGCGTATAATTTTAAAATATTCTAGCACTGAGTAGGCATGTACAGATCGCTTCTGGAACCCAAAAATATCGAATTTTCCGGGGTTTTGAGACAGAATTTAGGATATAACCGGGTACAGAGGATGCATTCACATATCGACTTTTTGCACCTAAAATATCGATTTTGAGCACGTTTTGGGTCTGTATCTTAAAAACATTCTAGCAAGGAGTAGGCATGTACAGATCGCTTCTGGGACCCAAAAATACCGAATTTTCTGGTGTTTTGAACCTGATTTTATTTGGGATATACACGGGTACAGAAGATGCATACACATATTGACTTGGGGCACATAAATATAGATTTTCAGCATGTTTTAGGCTTGTATTTTGAAAATACTCTGACACGGAGTATGCATGTACAGATTGCTTTTGGGACCCAAAAATATCGAATATTCGGGTGTACTGAGTCTGAATTTGAGATATAAACGGGTACAGAAGATGCATGCACATATCGACTTTAGGTACCCAATATATCGATTTTGAGCATATTTTGGGCCTGTATTTTTAAAATACTCTAACACGGAGTAGACACGTACAGATCGCTTCTGGGACACAAAAATATTGATTTTTTGGGTGTTTTGAGCCTGAATTTGAGATATAAACGGGTACAGAAGATACATGCACATATCGACTTTGGGACCCAAAATATTGATTTTTAGTATGTTTTGGGCGTATAATTTGAAAATATTCTTACACTGAGTAGGCATGTACAGATCGCTTCTGGGACCCAAAAATATCGAATTTTGGGGGGTTTTGAGCCTGAATTTGGGATATAACCGGGTACAGAGGATGCATGCACATATCGAATTTTTGCACCTAAAATATCGATTTTGAGCATGTTTTAGGTCTGTATCGTTAAAAAACATTCTAGCAAGGAGTAGGCATGTACAGATCGCTTCTGGGACCCAAAAATACCGAATTTTCTGGTGTTTTGAACCTGAATTTGAGATATAGACGGGTACAGAAGATGCATACACATATTGACTTTTGGCACCTAAAATATAGATTTTCAGCATGTTTTAAGCCTGCATTTTGAAAATACTTTAACACAGAGAAGACATGTACAGATCGCTTCTGGGTCCCAAAAATATCGAATTTTCGAGTGTTTTGAGCCTGAATTTGAGATATAGACGGGTACAGAAGATGCATACACATATTGACTTTGGGCAGCTAAAATATCGATTTTCAGCATGTTTTAGGCTTGTATTTTGAAAATACTCTAACACGGAGTATGCATGTACAGATGGCTTTTGGGACACAAAAATATGGATTTTTTGGGTGTTTTGAGCCTGAATTTGAGATATTAACGGGTACAGAAGATGCATGCACATATCGACTTTGGACACCTAAAATATCGATTTTTAGTATGTTTTGGGCCTGTATTTTAAAAATACTCTAACACGGAGTAGACATGTACAGATCGCTTTTGGGACCCAAAAATATCGAATTTTAGGGTGTTTTGAGCCTGAATTTGGGATATAAACGGGTACAGAAGATGCATGCACATATCGACTTTTTGCACCTAAAATATCGATTTTGATCTTGTTTTGGGTCTGTATCTTGAAAAAATTCTAGCAAGGAGTAGGCATGTACAGATCGCTACTGGGACCAAAAAATATCGAATTTTCGGGTGTTTTGAACCTGAATTTGGGATATAGACGGGTACAGAAGATGCATACACATATTGACTTTGGGCAGCTAAAATATCAATTTTCAGCATGTTTTAGGCTTGTATTTTGAAAATACTCTAACACGGAGTATGCATGTACAGATGGCTTTTGGGACCCAAAAATATCGATTATTCTGGTGTTTTGAGTCTGAATTTATGATATAAACGGGTACAGAAGATGCATGCACATATCGACTTTGGGCAACCAATATATCGATTTTGAGCATGTTTTGGGCCTGTATTTTTAAAATACTCTAACACGGAGTAGACACGTACAGATCGCTTCTGGGACACAAAAATATCGAATTTTTGGGTGTTTTGAGCCTGAATTTGAGATATAAACGGGTACAGAAGATGCATGCACATATCGACTATGGGCACCCAAAATATCGATTTTTAGCATGTTCTGAGCCTATATTTTGAAAACATTCTAGCACTGAGTAGGCATGTACAGATCGCTTCTGGGACCCAAAAATATTGAATTTTCGGGTGTTTTGAGCATGAATTTGAGATATAAACGGGTACAGAGAATGCATACACATATTGACTTTGTGCACCTAAAATATCAATTTTTAAGCATGTTTTGGGCCTGTATTTTAAAAACACTCTAACACGGAGTATGCATGTACAGATCGCTTCTGGGACCCAAAAATATCGAATTTTCGATTGTTTTAAACCTGAATTTGGGATATAGACTGGTACAGAAGATGCATACACATATTGACTTTGGGCAGCTAAAATATCGATTTACAGCATGTTTTAGGCCTGTATTTTAAACATACTCTAACACGGAGTATGCATGTACAGATCGCTTAAGGGACCCAAAAATATGGAATTTTCGGGTGTTTTGAGCTTGAATTTGAGATATAAACGGGTACAGAAGATGCGTGCACATATCGACTTTGGGCACCTAAAATATCGATTTTGATCATGTTTTGGGTCTGTATCTTGAAAAAATTCTTGCAAGGAGTAGGCATGTACAGATCGCTTCTCGGACCCAAAAATATCGAATTTACGGAGCTTTGAGCCTGAATTTGAGATATAAACGGGTACAGAAGATGCATGCACATATCGACTTTTTGCACTTAAAATATCGATTTTGAGCATGTTTTGGGTCTGTATCTTGAAAACATTCTAGCAAGGAGTAGGCATGTACAGATCGCTTCTGGGACACAAAAACATTGAATTTTCGGGTGTTTTAAGCATGAATTTGAGATATAAACGGGTACAGAAGATGAATGCACATATCGACTTTGGGCACCTAAAATATCGATTTTGAGCATGTTTTGTGCCTGTATTTTGAAAATACTCAAACATGGTGTAGACATGTACAGATCGCTTCTGGGACACAAAAATATCGATTTTTTGGGTGTTTTGAGCCTGAATTTGAGATATAAACGGGTACAGAAGATGCATGCACATATCAACTTTGGCACCCAAAATATAGGTTTTTAGTATGTTTTGGGCGTATAATTTGAAAATATTCTAGCACTGAGTAGGCATGTACAGATCACTTCTGCGACCCAAAAATATCGAATTTTCTGGTGTTTTGAGCCTTAATTTGAAATATAAACGGGTACAGAAGGTGCATGCACACTTCGACTTTTTGCACATAAAATATCGATTTTTAGCATGTTTTGGGCCTGTATTTTAAAAATATTCTAGCACTGAGTAGGCATGTGCAGATTGCTTAAGGGACCCAAAAATATCTAATTTTCGGAGTTTTGAGCCTGAATTTGAGTTATAAACGGGTACAGAAGATGCATGCACATATCGACTTTTTGCACTTAAAATATCGATTTTTAGCTTGTTTTGGGTCTGTATATTGAAAACATTCTAGCAAGGAGTAGGCATGTACAGATTGCTTCTGGGACCCCAAAATATCGAATTTTCTGGTGTTTTGAACCTGAATTAGGGATATACACGGGTACAGAAGATGCATACACATATTGACTTTGGGCACATAAAATATCGATTTTCAGCATGTTTTGGGCCTGTATTTTAAAAACACTCTAACACGGAGTGTGCACGTACAGATCGCTTCTGGGACCCAAAAATATTGAATTTTCGGGTGTTTTGAGCATGAATTTGAGATATAAACGGGTACAGATGATGCATACACATATTGACTTTGGGCAGCTAAAATATCGATTTTCAGCATGTTTTAGGCCTGTATTTTAAATAATACTCTAACACGGAGTATGCATGTACAGATGGCTTTTGGGGCCCAAAAATATCGAATATTTAGGTGTTTTGAGTCTGAATTTGAGACATAAACGGGTACAGAAGATGCATGCACATATTGACTTTGGGCACCCAAAATATCGATTTTGAGCATATTTTGGGCCTGTAGTTTTAAAATACTCTAAAACGGAGTAGACACATACAGATCGCTTCTGGGACACAAAAATATCGAATTTTTGGGTGTTCTGAGCCTGAATTTGAGATATAAACGGGTACAGAAGATGCATGCACATATCGACTTTGGGCACCCAAAATATCGATTTTTAGCATGTTCTGAGCCTCTATTTTGAAAACATTCTAGCACTGAGTAGGCATGGACAGATCGCTTCTGGGACTCAAAAATATTGAATTTTCGGGTGTTTTGAGCATGAATTTGAGATATAAACGGGTACAGAAGATACATGCACATATCGACTTTTTGCACTTAAAATATCGATTTTGAGCATGTTTTGGGTCTGTATCTTGAAAACATTCTAGCAAGGAGTAGGCATGTTCAGATCGCTTCTGGGACCCAAAAATATCGAATTTTCTGGTGTTTTGAACCAGAATTAGGGATAAACACGGGTACAGAAGATGCATACACATATTGACTTTGGGCACATAAAATATCGATTTTCAGCATGTTTCGGGCCTGTATTTTAAAAACACTCTAACACGGAGTATGCACGTACAGATCGCTTCTGGGACCCAAAAACATTGAATTTTCGAGTGTTTTGAGCCTGAATTTGAGATATAAACGGGTACAGAAGATGCATGCACATATCGACTTTGGGCACCCAAAATATCGATTTTGAAAATGTTTTGGGTCTGAATTTTTAAAATACTCTAACACTGAGTAGACACGTACAGATCGCTTTTGGGACCCAAATAAATCGAATTTTCGGGTGTTCTGAGCCTGAATTTGAGATATGAACGAGTACAGAAGATGCATGCACATATCGACTTTGGGAACTTAAAACATCGATTTTGAGCATGTTTTGTGCCTGTATTTTAAAAATACTATAACACGGTGTAGACATGTACAGATTGCTTCTGGGACAAAAAAATATCGATTTTTTGGGTGTTTTGAGCATGAATTTGAGATATAAACGGGTACAGAAGATGCATGCACATATCGACTTTGGGCACCCAAATTATCGATTTTGAGCATGTTTTGGGCCTGAAATTTTAAAATACTCTAACACTGTGTAGACACGTACAGATCGCTTCTGGGACCCAAATAAATCGAATTTTCGGGTGTTCTGAGCCTGAATTTGAAATATAAACGGGTACAGAAGATACATGCACATATCGACTTTTTGCACCTAAAATATCGATTTTGAGCATGTTTTGGGTCTGTATCATGAAAACTTTCTAGCAAGAAGTAGGCATGTACAGATTGCTTCTGGGACTCAAAAATATCGAATTTTCGAGTGTTTTGAACCTGAATTTGGGATATAGACGGGTACAGAAGATGCATACACATATTGACTTTCGGCAGCTAAAATATCGATTTACAGCATGTTTTAGGCCTGTATTTTAAAAATACTCTAACACGGAGTATGCATGTACAGATGGATTTTGGGACCCAAAAATATCGAATTTTCGGTTGTTCTGAGCCTGAATTTGAGATATGAACAGGTACAGAAGATGCATGCGTATATCGACTTCGGGCACCTAAATTATCGATTTTGAGCATGTTTTGGGCCTGTATTTTGAAAATACTCAAACACGGTGTAGACATATACAGATCGCTTCTGGGACACAAAAATATCGATTTTTTGGGTGTTTTGAGCCTGAATTTGAGATATAAACGGGTACAGAAGATGCATGCACATATCGACTTTCACACCTAAAATATCATTTTTGAGCATGTTTTAAGCCTGTATTTTAAAAACATTCTAGCACTGAGTAGGCATGTGCAGATCGCTTCTGGGACCAAAAAATATCGAATTTTCTGGTGTTTTGAACCAGAATTAGGGATAAACACGGGTACAGAAGATGCATACACATATTGACTTTGGGCACATAAAATATCGTTTTTCAGCATGTTTTGGGCCTGTATTTTAAAAACACTCTAACACGGAGTATGCACGTACAGATCGCTTCTGGGACCCAAAAACATTGAATTTTTGGGTGTTTTGAGCCTGAATTTGAGATATAAACGGGTACAGAAGATGCATGCACATATCGACTTTGGGCACCCAAATTATCGATTTTGAGCATGTTTTGGGCCTGAAATTTTAAAATACTCTAACACTGTGTAGACACGTACAGATCGCTTCTGGGACCCAAATAAATCGAATTTTCGGGTGTTCTGAGCCTGAATTTGAGATATGAACAGGTACAGAAGATGCATGCACATATCGACTTTGGGCACTTAAAACATCGATTTTGAGCATGTTTTGGGCCTGTATTTTAAAAATACTCTAACACTGAGTAGACACGTACAGATCGCTTCTGGGACCCAAATGAATTGAATTTTCGAGTGTTTTGAACCTGAATTTGGGATATAGACGGGTACAGAAGATGCATACACATATTGACTTTGGGCAGCTAAAATATCGATTTACAGCATGTTTTAGGCCTGTATTTTAAAAATACTCTAATACGGAGTATGCATGTACAAATGGCTTTTGGGACCCAAAAATATCGAATATTCGGGTGTTTTGAGTCTGAATTTGAGATATAAACGGGTACAGAAGATGCATGCACATATCGACTTTGGGCACCCAAAATATCGATTTTGAGCATGTTTTGAGCCTGTATTTTTAAAATACTCTAACACGGAGTAGACACGTACAGATCGCTTCTGGGACCCAAATAAATCGAATTTTCGGTTGTTCTGAGCCTGAATTTGAGATATGAACAGATACAGAAGATGCATGCATATATCGACTTCAGGCACCTAAAATATCGATTTTGAGCATGTTTTGGGCCTGTATTTTGAAAATACTCAAACACGGAGTAGACACGTACAGATCGCTTCTGGGACCCAAATAAATCGAATTTTCGGTTGTTCTGAGCCTGAATTTGAGATATGAACAGGTACAGAAGATGCATGCATATATCGACTTCAGGCACCTAAAATATCGATTTTGAGCATGTTTTGGGCCTGAATTTTTAAAATACTCTAACACTGAGTAGACACGTACAGATCGCTTCTGGGACCCAAAAAAATCGAATTTTCGGGTGTTCTGAGCCTGAATTTGAGATATGAACGGGTACAGAAGATGCATGCACATATCGACTTTGGGCACTTAAAACATCGATTTTGAGCATGTTTTGGGCCTGTATTTTAAAAATACTATAACACGGTGTAGACATGTACAGATCGCTTCTGGGACACAAAAATATCGATTTTTTGGGTGTTTTGAGCCTGAATTTGAGATATAAACGGGTACAGAAGATCCATGCACATATCGACTTTTTGCACCTAAAATATCGATTTTGAGCATGTTTTGGGTCTGTATCATGAAAACTTTCTAGCAAGAAGTAGGCATGTACAGATTGCTTCTGGGACACAAAAATATCGAATTTTCGAGTGTTTTGAACCTGAATTTGGGATATAGACGGGTACAGAAGATGCATACACATATTGACTTTGGGCAGCTAAAATATCGATTTACAGCATGTTTTAGGCCTGTATTTTAAAAATACTCTAACACGGAGTATGCATGTACAGATGGATTTTGGGACCCAAAAATATCGAATATTCGGGTGTTCTGAGTCTGAATTAGAGATATAAACGGGTACAGAAGATGAATGCACATATCGAATTTGGGCACCCAAAATATCGATTTTGAGCATGTTTTGGGCCTGTATTTTTAAAATACTCTAACACGGAGTAGACACGAACAGATCGCTTCTGGGACCCAAATAAATCGAGTTTTCGGTTGTTCTGAGCCTGAATTTGAGATATGAACAGGTACAGAAGATGCATGCATATATCGACTTCGGGCACCTAAATTATCGATTTTGAGCATGTTTTGGGCCTGTATTTTGAAAATACTCAAACACGGTGTAGACATATACAGATCGCTTCTGGGACCCAAAAACATTGATTTTTCGGGTGTTTTGAGCCTGAATTTGAGATATAAACGGGTACAGAAGATGCATGCACATATCGACTTTGGGCACCCAAAATATCGATTTTGAGCATGTTTTGGGCCTGAATTTTTAAAATACTCTAACACTGAGTAGACACGTACAGATCGCTTCTGGGACCCAAATAAATCGAATTTTCGGGTGTTCTGAGCCTGAATTTGAGGTATGAACGGGTACAGAAGATGCATGCACATATCGACTTTTGGCACTTAAAACATCGATTTTGAGCATGTTTTGGGCCTGTATTTTAAAAATACTATAACACGGTGTAGACATGTACAGATCGCTTCTGGGACACAAAAATATCGATTTTTTGGGTGTTTTGAGCCTGAATTTGAGATATATACGGGTACAGAAGATGCATGCACATATCGACTTTTTGCACCTAAAATATCGATTTTGAGCATGTTTTGGGTCTGTATCATGAAAACTTTCTAGCATGAAGTAGGCATGTACAGATTGCTTCTGTGACTCAAAAATATCGAATTTTCGAGTGTTTTGAACCTGAATTTGGGATATAGACGGGTACAGAAGATGCATACACATATTGACTTTGGGCAGCTAAAATATCGATTTACAGCATGTTTTAGGCCTGTATTTTTAAAATACTCTAACACGGAGTAGACACGTACAGATCGCTTCTGGGACCCAAATAAATCGAATTTTCGGTTGTTCTGAGCCTGAATTTGAGATATGAACAGGTACAGAAGATGCATGCATATATCGACTTCAGGCACCTAAAATATCGATTTTGAGCATGTTTTGGGCCTGTATTTTGAAAATACTCAAACACGGTGTAGACATATACAGATCGCTTCTGGGACACAAAAACATCGATTTTTTGGTTGTTCTGAGCCTGAATTTGAGATATGAACAAGTACAGAAGATGCATGCATATATCGACTTCAGGCACCTAAAATATCGATTTTTAGTATGTTTTGGGCGTATAATTTGAAAATATTCAAACACGGTGTAGACATATACAGATCGCTTCTGGGACCCAAAAACATTGAATTTTCGGGTGTTTTGAGCCTGAATTTGAGATATAAACGGGTACAGAAGATGCATGCACATATCGACTTTGGGCACCCAAAATATCGATTTTGAGCATGTTTTGGGCCTGTATTTTAAAAATACTATAACACGGTTTAGACATGTACAGATTGCTTCTGGGACACAAAAATATCGATTTTTTGGGTGTTTTGAGCCAGAATTTGAGATATATACGGGTACAGAAGATGCATGCACATATCGACTTTTTGCACCTAAATTATCGATTTTGAGCATGTTTTGGGTCTGTATCATGAAAACTTTCTAGCAAGAAGTAGGCATGTACAGATTGCTTCTGGGACTCAAAAATATCGAATTTTCGAGTGTTTTGAACCTGAATTTGGGATATAGACGGGTACAGAAGATGCATACACATATTGACTTTGGGCAGCTAAAATATCGATTTACAGCATGTTTTAGGCCTGTATGTTAAAAATACTCTAACACGGAGTATGCATGTGCAGATGGCTTTTGGGACCCAAAAATATCGAATATTCGGGTGTTTTGAGTCTGAATTTGAGATATAAACGGGTACAGGAGATGCATGCACATATCGACTTTGGGCACCCAAAATATCGATTTTGAGCATGTTTTGAGCCTGTATTTTTAAAATACTCTAACACGGAGTAGACACGTAAAGATCGCTTCTGGGACCCAAATAAATCGAATTTTCGGTTGTTCTGAGCCTGAATTTGAGATATGAACAGGTACAGAAGATGCATGCATATATCGACTTCAGGCACCTAAAATATCGATTTTGAGCATGTTTTGGGCCTGTATTTTGAAAATACTCTAACACGGAGTATGCATGTACAGATCGCTTCTGGGACCCAAAAATATCGATTTTATGGTTTTTTTGAACCTGAATTTGAGATATAAACGGGTACAGAAGATGCATGCACATATCGACTTTGGCACCCAAAATATCGATTTTTAGTATGTTTTGGGCGTATAATTTGAAAATATTCTAGCACTGAGTACAGATCGCTTCTGGGACCCAAAAATATCGAATTTTCGGGTGTTTTGAGCCAGAAATTGGGATATAACCGGGTACAGAGGATGCATGCACATATCGACTTTTTGCACCTAAAATATCGATTTTGAGCATGTTTTGGGTCTGTATCTTGAAAAAATTCTAGCAAGGAGTAGGCATGTACAGATCGCTTCTGGGACCCAAAATTATCGAATTTTCGGGTGTTTTGAACCTGAATTTGGGATATAGACGGATACCGAAGATGCTTGCACATATCGACTTTTTGCACCTAAAATATCGATTTTGAGCATGTTTTGGGCCTGTATTTTGAAAATACTCTAACACGGAGTAGGCATGTACAGATCGCTTCTGGGACCCAAAAATATCGAATTTTCGGGTGTTTTTGAGCCTGAATTTGAGATATAAACGGGTACAGAAGATGCATGCACATTTCGACTTTTCGCACCTAAAATATCGATTTTGAGCATGTTTTGGGTCTGTAACTTGAAAACATTCTAGCAAGAAGTAGGCATGTACAGATGGCTTCCGGGACCCAAAAATATTGAATTTTCGGATGTTTTGAGCTTGTATTTGAGATATAAACGGGTACAGAAGATGCATGCACATTTAGACTTTGGGCAGCTAAAATATCGATTTTCTGCATGTTTTAGGCCTATATTTTGAAAATACTCTAACACGGAGTAGACACGTACAGATCGCTTCTGGGACCCAAATTAATCGAATTTTCGGGTGTTCTGAGCCTGAATTTGAGATATGAACGGGTAAAGAAGATGCATGCACATATCGACTTTGGGCACCCAAAATATCGATTTTGAGCATGTTTTGGGCCTGTATTTTTAAAATACTCTAACACTGAGTAGACACGTACATAACGCTTCTCGGACCCAAATAAATCGAATTTTCGGGTGTTCTGAGCCTGAATTTGAGATATAAACGGGTACAGAAGATGCATGCACATATCGACTTTTCACACCTAAAATATCGATTTATAGCATGTTTTAAGCCTGTATTTTAAAAACATTCTAGCACTGAGTAGGCATGTGCAGATCGCTTAAGGGACCCAAAAATATCGAATTTTCGGAGTTTTGAGCCTGAATTTGAGATATAAACGGGTACAGAAGATGCATGCACATATCGACTTTGGGCACCCTAAATATCGATTTTGAGCATGTTTTGGGCCTGTATTTTTAAAATACTCTAACACTGAGTAGACACGTACATAACGCTTCTCGGACCCAAATAAATCGAATTTTCGGGTGTTCTGAGCCTGAATTTGAGATATGAACGGGTACAGAAGATGCATGCACATATCGACTTTGGGCACCTAAAACAACGATTTTGAGCATGTTTTGGGCTTGTATTTTAAAAATACTATAACACGGTGTAGACATGTACAGATCGCTTCTGGGACACAAAAATATCGATTTTTGGGGTGTTTTGAGCCTGAATTTGAGATATAAACTGGTACAGAAGATGCATGCACATATCGACTTTTTGCACCTAAAATATCGATTTTGAGCATGTTTTGGTCTGTATCATGAAAACTTTCTAGCAAGAAGTAGGCATGTACAGATTGCTTCTGGGACTCAAAAATATCGAATTTTCGAGTGTTTTGAACCTGAATTTGGGATATAGACGGGTACAGAAGATACATACACATATTGACTTTGGGCACCTAAAATATCGATTTACAGCATGTTTTAGGCCTGTATTTTAAAAATACTCTAACACAGAGTATGCATGTACAGATTGCTTTTGGGACCCAAAAATATCGAACATTCGGGTGTTTTGAGTCTGAATTTGAGATATAAACGGGTACAGAAGATGCATGCACATTTCGACTTTTTGCACCTAAAATATCGATTTTGAACATGTTTTGGGTCTGTATCTTGAAAACATTCTAGCAAGAAGTAGGCATGTACAGATTGCTTCTGGGACACAAAGATATCGAATTTTCGAGTGCTTTGAACCTGAATTTGGGATATAAACGGGTACAGAAGATGCATACACATATTGACTTTGGGCAGCTAAAATATCGATTTTCTGCATGTTTTAGGACTGTATTTTGAAAATACTCTAACACGGAGTAGACACGTACAGATCGCTTCTGGGACCCAAATAAATCGAATTTTCGGGTTTTCTGAGCCTGAATTTGAGATATGAACGGGCACAGAAGATGCATGCACATATTGACTTTGGGCACCTAAAATATAGATTTTCAGCATGTTTTGGGCCTGTATTTTGAAAATACATTAACACGGAGTAGGCATGTACAGGTCGCTTCTGGGACCCAAAAATATCGACTTTTCGGGTGTTTTGAGCCTGAATTTGAGATATGAACGGGTACAGAAGATGCATGCACATATCGACTTTGGGCACCTAAAATATCGATTTTGAGTATGTTTTGGGCCTGTATTTTGAAAATACTCTAACACGGAGTATGCATGTACAGATCGCTTCTGGGACACAAAAATATCGATTTTTTGGGTGTTTTGAGCCTGAATTTGAGATATAAACGGGTACAGAAGATGCACGCACATATCGACTTTTCACACCTAAAATATCGATTTATAGCATGTTTTAAGCCTGCATTTTAAAAACATTCAAGCACTGAGTAGGCATGTGCAGATCGCTTAAGGGACCCAAAAATATCGAATTTTCGGAGTTTTGAGCCTGAATTTGAGATATAAACGGGTACAGAAGATGCATGCACATATCGACTTTGGGCACCCAAAATATCGATTTTGAGCATGTTTTGGGCCTGTATTTTTAAAATACTCTAACACTGAGTAGACACGTACAGATCGCTTCTGGGACCCAAATAAATTGAATTTTTGGGTGTTCTGAGCCTGAATTTCAGATATGAACGGGTACAGAAGATTCATGCACATATCGACTTTGGGCACCTAAAACATCGATTTTGAGCATGTTTTGGGCCTGTATTTTTAAAATACTATAACACTGTGTAGACATGTACAGATCGCTTCTGGGACACAAAAATATCGATTTTAGGGTGTTTTGAGTCTGAATTTGAGATATAAACGGGTACAGAAGAGGCATGCACATATTGACTTTTTGCACCTAAAATATCGATTTTGAGCATGTTTTGGGTCTGTATCATGAAAACTTTCTAGCAAGAAGTAGGCATGTACAGATTGCTTCTGGGACTCAAAAATATCGAATTTTCAAGTGTTTTGAACCTGAATTTGGGATATAAACGGGTACAGAAGATGAATACACATATTGACTTTGGGCAGCTAAAATATCAATTTACAGCATGTTTTAGGCCTTTATATTAAAAATACTCTAACACGGAGTATGCATGTACAGATGGCTTTTGGGACCCAAAAATATCGAATATTCGGGTATTTTGATTCTGAATTTGAGATATAAACGGGTACAGAAGATGCATGCACATATCGACTTTGGGCACCCAAAATATCGATTTTGAGCATGCTTTGAGCCTGTATTTTTAAAATACTCTAACACGGAGTAGACAAGTACAGATCGCTTCTGGGACCCAAATAAATCGAATTTTCGGTTTTTCTGAGCCTGAATTTGAGATATGAACAGGTACAGAAGATGCATGCACATATCGACTTCGGGCACCTAAAATATCGATTTTTAGCATGTTTTGGGCCTGTGTATTGAAAATACTCAAACACGGTGTAGACATGTACAGATCGCTTCTGGGACACAAAAATATCGATTTTTTGGGTGTTTTGAGCCTGAATTTGAGATATAAACGGGTACAGAAGATGCATGCACATATCGACTTTGGCACCCAAAATATCGATTTTTAGTATGTTTTGGGCGTATAATTTGAAAATATTCTAGCACTGAGTAGGCATGTACAGATCGCTTCTGGGACCCAAAAATATCGAATTTTCGGGTGGTTTGAGCTAGAAATTGGGATATAGACGGATACCGAAGATGCATACACATATTGACTTTGGGCAGCAAAAATATCGATTTTGAGCATGTTTTGGGTCTGTATCTTGTAAACATTCTAGCAAGAAGTAGGCATGTACAGATTGCTTCTTGGACCCAAAAATATCGAATTTTCGAGTGTTTTGAACCTGAATTTGGGATATAGACGGGTACAGAAGATGCATACACATATTTACTTTGGGCAGCTAAAATATCGATTTTCAGCCTGTTTTAGGCCTCTATTTTGAAAATACTCTAACACGGAGTATGCATGTACACATTGCTTTTGGGACCCAAAAATATGGAATATTCGGGTGTTTTGAGTCTGAATTTGAGATATAAACAGGTACAGAAGATGCATGCACATATCGACTTAGGGCGCCCAAAATACCGATTTTGAGCATGTTTTGGGCCTGTATTTTTAAAATACTCTAACACTGAGTAGACACGTACAGATCGCTTCTGGAACCCAAATAAATCGAATTTTCGGGTGTTCTGAGCCTGAATTTGAGATATGAACGGATACAGAAGATGCATACACATATTGACTTTGGGCACCTAAAATATAGATTTTCGGAATGTTTTGGGCCTGTATTTTGAAAATACATTAACACGGAGTAGGCATGTACAGATCGCTTCTGGGACACTAAAATATCGACTTTTCGGATGTTTTAAGCCTGAATTTGAGATATAAACGGGTACAGAAGATGCATGCACATATCGACTTTTCACACCTAAAATATCGATTTTGAGCATGTTTTGGGCCTGAATTTTTAAAATACTCTAACACTGAGTAGACACGTGCAAATCGCTTCTAGGACCCAAATAAATCGAATTTTCGGTTGTTCTGAGCCTGAATTTGAGATATGAACAGGTACAGAAGATGCATGCACATATCGACTTCGGGCACCTAAAATATCGATTTTGAGCATGTTTTGGGCCTGTATTTTGAAAATACTCAAACACTGTGTAGACATGTACAGATCATTTCTGGGACATAAAAATATCGATTTTTTGGGTGTTTTGAGCCTGAATTTGAGATATAAACGGGTACAGAAGATGCATGCACATTTCGACTTTTTGCACCTAAAATATCGATTTTGAGCATGTTTTGGGTCTGTATCTTGAAAACATTCTAGCAAGAAGTAGGCATGTACAGATTGCTTCTGGGACCCAAAATTATCGAATTTTCGAGTGTTTTGAACCTGAATTTGGGATATAGACTGGTACAGAAGATGCATACACATATTGACTTTGGGCAGCTAAAATATTGATTTTCAGCATGTTTTAGGCCTGTATTTTGAAAATACTCTAACACGGAGTATGCATGTACACATTGCTTTTGGGACCCAAAAATATCGAATATTCGGGTGTTTTGAGCCTGAATTTGAGATATGAACGGATACAGAAGATGCATGCACATATCGACTTTGGGCACCTAAAATATAGATTTTCGGCATGTTTTGGGCCTGTATTTTGAAAATACTTTAACACGGAGTAGGCATGTACAGATCATTTCTGGGACACTAAAATATCGACTTTTCGGGTGTTTTAAGCCTGAATTTGAGATATAAACGGGTACAGAAGATGCATGCACATATCGACTTTTCACACCTAAAATATCGATTTATAGCATGTTTTAAGCCTGTATTTTAAAAACATTCTAGCACTGAGTAGGCATGTGCAGATCGCTTATGGGACCCAAAAATATCGAATTTTCGGAGTTTTGAGCCAGAAATTGGGATATAACCGGGTACAGAGGATGCATGCACATATTGACTTTGGGCAGCTAAAATATCGATTTATAGCATGTTTTAGGCCTGTATTTTAAAAATACTCTAACACGGAGTATGCATGTACAGATGGCTTTTGGGACCCAAAAATATCGAATATTCGGGTGTTTTGAGTCTGAATTTGAGATATAAACGGGTACAGAAGATGCATGCACATATCGACTTTGGGCACCCAAAATATCGATTTTGAGCATGTTTTAAGCCTGTATTTTTAAAATACTCTAACACGGAGTAGACACGTGCAAATCGCTTCTGGGACCCAAATAAATCGAATTTTCGGTTGTTCTGAGCCTGAATTTGAGATATGAACAGGTACAGAAGATGCATGCACATATCGACTTCGGGCACCTAAAATATCGATTTTGAGCATGTTTTGGGCCTGTATTTTGAAAATACTCAAACACGGTGTAGACATGTACAGATCATTTCTGGGACACAAAAATATCGATTTTTTGGGTGTTTTGAGCCTGAATTTGAGATATGAACGGATACAGAAGATGGATACACATATTGACTTTGGGTACCTAAAATATAGATTTTCGGCATGTTTTGGGCCTGTATTTTGAAAATACTTTAACACGGAGTAGGCATGTACAGATCATTTCTGGGACACTAAAATATCGACTTTTCGGGTGTTTTAAGCCTGAATTTGAGATATAAACGGGTACAGAAGATGCATGCACATATCGACTTTTCACACTTAAAATATCGATTTATAGCATGTTTTAAGCCTGTATTTTAAAAACATTCTAGCACTGAGTAGGCATGTGCAGATCGCTTAAGGGACCCAAAAATATCGAATTTTCGGAGTTTTGAGCCAGAAATTGGGATATAACCGGGTACAGAGGATGCATGCACATATTGACTTTGGGCAGCTAAAATATCAATTTACAGCATGTTTTAGGCCTGTATTTTAAAAATACTCTAACACGGAGTATGCATGTACAGATGGCTTTTGGGACCAAAAAATATCGAATATTCGGGTGTTTTGAGTCTGAATTTGAGATATAAACGGGTACAGAAGAGGCATGCACATATCGACTTTGGTCACCCAAAATATCGATTTTGAGCATGTTTTGAGCCTGTATTTTTAAAATACTCTAACACGGAGTAGACACGTACAAATCGCTTCTGGGACCCAAATAAATCGAATTTTCGGTTGTTCTGAGCCTGAATTTGAGATATGAACAGGTACAGAAGATGCATGCACATATCGACTTCGGGCACCTAAAATATCGATTTTGAGCATGTTTTGGGCCTGTATTTTGAAAATACTCAAACACGGTGTAGACATGTACAGATCATTTCTGGGACACAAAAATATCGATTTTTTTGGTGTTTTGAGCCAGAATTTGAGATATAAACGGGTACAGAAGATGCATGCACATTTCGACTTTTTGCACCTAAAATATCGATTTTGAGCATGTTTTGGGTCTGTATCTTGAAAACATTCTAGCAAGAAGTAGGCATGTACAGATTGCTTCTTGGACCCAAAAATATCGAATTTTCGAGTGTTTTGAACCTGAATTTGGGATATAGACGGGTACAGAAGATGCATACACATATTGACTTTGGGCAGCTAAAATATCGATTTTCAGCATGTTTTAGGCCTGTATTTTGAAAATACTCTAACACGGAGTATGCATGTACACATTGCTTTTGGGACCCAAAAAATATCGAATATTCGGGTGTTTTGAGTCTGAATTTGAGATATAAACGGGTACAGAAGATGCATGCACATACCGACTTTGGGCACCCAAAATATCGATTTTGAGCATGTTTTGGGCCTGAATTTTTAAAATACTCTAACACTGAGTAGACACGTACAAATCGCTTCTGGGACCCAAATAAATCGAATTTTCGGTTGTTCTGAGCCTGAATTTGAGATATGAACAGGTACAGAAGATGCATGCAAATATCGACTTCGGGCACCTAAAATATCGATTTTGAGCATGTTTTGGGCCTGTATTTTAAAAATACTATAACACGGTGTAGACATGTACAGATCATTTCTGGGACACAAAAATATCGATTTTTTGGGTGTTTTGAGCCAGAATTTGAGATATAAACGGGTACAGAAGATGCATGCACATATCGACTTTGGCACCCAAAATATCGATTTTTAGTATGTTTTGGGCGTATAATTTGAAAATATTCTAGCACTGAGTAGGCATGTACAGATCGCTTCTGGGACCCAAAAATATCGAATTTTCGGGTGTTTTGAGCCAGAAATTGGGATATAGACTGATACTGAAGATGCATACACATATTGACTTTGGGCAGCTAAAATATCGATTTTGAGCATGTTTTAGGTCTGTATCTTGAAAACATTCTAGCAAGAAGTAGGCATGTACAGATTGCTTCTTGGACCCAAAAAAATCGAATTTTCGAGTGTTTTGAAACTTAATTTGGGATATAGACGGGTACAGAAGATGCATACACATATTGACTTTGGGCAGCTAAAATATCGATTTTCAGCATGTTTTAGGCCTGTATTTTGAAAATACTCTAACACGGAGTATGCATGTACACATTGCTTTTGGGACCCAAAAATATCGAATATTCGGGTGTTTTGAGTCTGAATTTGAGATATAAACAGGTACAGAAGATGCATGCACATATCGACTTTGGGCGCCCAAAATATCGATTTTGAGCATGTTTTGGGCCTGTATTTTTAAAATACTCTAACACTGAGTAGACACGTACAGATCGCTTCTGGAACCCAAATAAATCGAATTTTCGGGTGTTCTGAGCCTGAATTTGAGATATGAACGGATACAGAAGATGCATACACATATTGACTTTGGGCACCTAAAATATAGATTTTCGGCATGTTTTGGGCCTGTATTTTGAAAATACATTAACACGGAGTAGGCATGTACAGATCGCTTCTGGGACACTAAAATATCGATTTTAGGGTGTTTTGAGTTTGAATTTGAGATATAAACGGGTACAGAAGAGGCATGCACATATAGACTTTTTGCACCTATAATATCGATTTTGAGCATGTTTTGGGTCTGTATCTTGAAAACATTCTAGCAAGAAGTAGGCATGTACAGATTGCTTCTGGGACCCAAAAATATCGAATTTTCAAGTGTTTTGAACCTGAATTTGGGATATAGACGGGTACAGAAGATGCATACACATATTGACTTTGGGCAGCTAAAATATCGATTATCTGCATGTTTTAGGCCTGTATTTTGAAAATACTCTAACACGGAGTATGCATGTACACATTGCTTTTGGGACCCAAAAATATCGAATATTCGGGTGTTTTGAGTCTGAATTTGAGATATAAACAGGTACAGAAGATGCATGCACATATCGACTTTGGGCACCCAAAATATCGATTTTGAGCATGTTTTGGGCCTGAATTTTTAAAATACTCTAACACTGAGTAGACACGTACAAATCGCTTCTGGGACCCAAATAAATCGAATTTTCGGTTGTTCTGAGCCTGAATTTGAGATATGAACAGGTACAGAAGATGCATGCACATATCGACTTCGGGCACCTAAAATATCGATTTTGAGCATGTTTTGGGCCTGTATTTTGAAAATACTCAAACACTGTGTAGACATGTACAGATCATTTCTGGGACACAAAAATATCGATTTTTTGGGTGTTTTGAGCCTGAATTTGAGATATAAACGGGTACAGAAGATGCATGCACATTTCGACTTTTTGCACCTAAAATATCGATTTTGAGCATGTTTTGGGTCTGTATCTTGAAAACATTCTAGCAAGAAGTAGGCATGTACAGATTGCTTCTGGGACCCAAAAATATCGAATTTTCGAGTGTTTTGAACCTGAATTTGGGATATAGACGGGTACAGAAGATGCATACACATATTGACTTTGGGCAGCTAAAATATCGATTTTCTGCATGTTTTAGGCCTGTATTTTGAAAATACTCTAACGCGGAGTATGCATGTACACATTGCTTTTGGGACCCAAAAATATCGAATATTCGGGTGTTTTGAGCCTGAATTTGAGATATGAACAGATACAGAAGATGCATACACATATTGACTTTGGGCACCTAAAATATAGATTTTCGGCATGTTTTGGGCCTGTATTTTGAAAATACTATAACACGGAGTAGGCATGTACAGATCATTTCTGGGACACTAAAATATCGACTTTTTGGGTGTTTTAAGCCTGAATTTGAGATATAAACGGGTACAGAAGATGCATGCACATATCGACTTTTCACACCTAAAATATCGATTTATAGCTTGTTTTAAGCCTGTATTTTAAAAACATTCTAGCACTGAGTAGGCATGTGCAGATCGCTTATGGGACCCAAAAATATCGAATTTTCGGAGTTTTGAGCCAGAAATTGGGATATAACCGGGTACAGAGGATGCATGCACATATTGACTTTGGGCAGCTAAAATATCGATTTACAGCATGTTTTAGGCCTGTATTTTAAAAATACTCTAAAACGGAGTATGCATGTACAGATGTCTTTTGGGACCCAAAAATATCGAATATTCGGGTGTTTTGAGTCTGAATTTGAGATATAAACGGGTACAGAAGATGCATGCACATATCGACTTTGGGCACCCAAAATATCGATTTTGAGCATGTTTTGAGCCTGTATTTTTAAAATACTCTAACACGGAGTAGACACGTACAAATCGCTTCTGGGACCCAAATAAATCGAATTTTCGGGTGTTCTGAGCCTGAATTTGAGATATGAACAGGTACAGAAGATGCATGCACATATCGACTTCGGGCACCTAAAATATCGATTTTGAGCATGTTTTGGGCCTGTATTTTGAAAATACTCAAACACGGTGTAGACATGTACAGATCATTTCTGGGACACAAAAATATCGATTTTTTGGGTGTTTTGAGCCTGAATTTGAGATATGAACGGATACAGAAGATGCATACACATATTGACTTTGTGCACCTAAAATATAGATTTTCGGCATGTTTTGGGCCTGTATTTTGAAAATACTTTAACACGGAGTAGGCATGTACAGATCATTTCTGGGACACTAAAATATCGACTTTTCGGGTGTTTTAAGCCTGAATTTGAGATATAAACGGGTACAGAAGATGCATGCACATATCGACTTTTCACACCTATAATATCGATTTATAGCATGTTTTAAGCCTGTATTTTAAAAACATTCTAGCACTGAGTAAGCATGTGCAGATCGCTTAAGGGGCCCAAAAATATCGAATTTTCGGAGTTTTGAGCCAGAAATTGGGATATAACCGGTACAGAGGATGCATGCACATATTGACTTTGGGCAGCTAAAATATCGATTTACAGCATGTTTTAGGCCTTTATTTTAAAAATACTCTAACACGGAGTATGCATGTACAGATGGCTTTTGGGACCCAAAAATATCGAATATTCGGGTGTTTTGAGTCTGAATTTGAGATATAAACGGGTACAGAAGATGCATGCACATATCGACTTTGGGCACCCAAAATATCGATTTTGAGCATGTTTTGAGCCTGTATTTTTAAAATACTCTAACACGGAGTAGACACGTACAAATCGCTTCTGGGACCCAAATAAATCGAATTTTCGGTTGTTCTGAGCCTGAATTTGAGATATGAACAGGTACAGAAGATGCATGCACATATCGACTTCGGGCACCTAAAATATCGATTTTGAGCATGTTTTGGGCCTGTATTTTGAAAATACTCAAACACGGTGTAGACATGTACAGATCATTTCTGGGACACAAAAATATCGATTTTTTGGGTGTTTTGAGCCTGAATTTGAGATATAAACGGGTACAGAAGATGCATGCACATTTCAACTTTTTGCACCTAAAATATCGATTTTGAGCATGTTTTGGGTCTGTATCTTGAAAACATTCTAGCAAGAAGTAGGCATGTACAGATTGCTTCTGGGACCCAAAAAAATCGAATTTTCGAGTGTTTTGAAACTTAATTTGGGATATAGACGGGTACAGAAGATGCATACACATATTGACTTTGGGCAGCTAAAATATCGATTATCTGCATGTTTTAGGCCTGTATTTTGAAAATACTATAACACAGTGTAGACATGTACAGATCGCTTCTGGGACCCAAAAATATCGACTTTTCAGGTATTCTGAGCCTGAATTTGAGATATAAACGGGTACAGAAGATGCATGCACATATCGACTTTGGGCACCCAAAATATCGATTTTGAGCATGTTTTGGGCCTGAATTTTTAAAATACTCTAACACTTAGTAGACACGTACAGATCGCTCCTAGGACAAAAATAAATCGAATTTTCGGGTGTTCTGAGCCAGAATTTGAGTTATGAAAGGGTACAGAAGATGCATGCACATATCGACTTTGGGCACCTAAAATATCGATTTTGAGCATGTTTTGGGCCTGTAATTTGAAAATACTATAACACAGTGTAGACATGTACAGATCGCTTCTGGGACACAAAAATATCGAATTTTCGGTGTTTTGAGCCTGAATTTGAGATATAAACGAGTACAGAAGATGCATGCACATATCGACTTTTTGCACCTAAAATATCGATTTTGAGCATGTTTTGGGTCTGTATCTTGAAAACTTTCTAGCAAGAAGTAGGCATGTACAGATTGCTTCTGGGACCATAAAATATCGAATTTTCGAGTGTTTTGAACCTGAATTTGGGATATAGACGGGTACAGAAGATGCATACACATATTGACTTTGGGCAGCTAAAATATCGATTTACATCATGTTTTAGGCCTGTATTTTGAAAATACTTTAAAACGGAGTATGCATGTACAGATGGCTTTTGTGACCCAAAAATATCGAATATTCGGGTGTTTTGAGTCTGAATTTGAGATATAAACGGGTACAGAAGATGCATGCACATATCGACTTTGGGCACCCAAAATATCGATTTTGAGCATGTTTTGGGACTGTATTTTTAAAACACTCTAACACGGAGTAGACACGTACAGATCACTTCTGGGACCCAAATAAATCGAATTTTCGGGTGTTCTGAGAATGAATTTGAGATATGAACGGGTACTGAAGATGCATGCACATATCGACTTTGGGCACCAAAAATATCGATTTTGAGCATGTTTTGGGCCTGCATTTTGAAATACTCTAACACGGTGTAGACATGTACAGATCGCTTCTGGAACACAAAAATATCGATTTTTTGGGTGTTTTGAGCCTGAATTTGAGATATAAACGGGTACAGAAGATGCATACACATATCGACTTTGGCACCCAAAATATCGATTTTTAGTATGATTTAGGCCTGTATTTTGAAAATACTTTAAAACGGAGTATGCATGTACAGATGGCTTTTGTGACCCAAAAATATCGAATATTCGGGTGTTTTGAGTCTGAATTTGAGATATAAACGGGTACAGAAGATGCATGCACATATCGACTTTGGGCACCCAAAATATCGATTTTGAGCATGTTTTGGGCCTGTATTTTTAAAACACTCTAACACGGAGTAGACACGTACAGATCACTTCTGGGACCCAAATAAATCGAATTTTCGGGTGTTCTGAGCCTGAATTTGAGATATGAACGGGTACTGAAGATGCATGCACATATCGACTTTGGGCACCAAAAATATCGATTTTGAGCATGTTTTGGGCCTGCATTTTGAAATACTCTAACACGGTGTAGACATGTACACATCGCTTCTGGAACACAAAAATA
This sequence comes from Petrolisthes cinctipes, assembly GCA_033782935.1. NCBI lineage: Eukaryota > Metazoa > Arthropoda > Malacostraca > Decapoda > Porcellanidae > Petrolisthes > Petrolisthes cinctipes. Next base: position 750,591 of record JAWQEG010000010.1, read on the forward strand.
TCGATTTTTTGGGTGTTTTGAGCCTGAATTTGAGATATAAACGGGTACAGAAGATGCATACACATATCGACTTTGGCACCCAAAATATCGATTTTTAGTATGTTTTGGGCGTATAATTTGAAAATATTCTAGCACTGAGTAGGCATGTACAGATCGCTTCTGGGACCCAAAAATATCGAATTTTCGGGGGTTTTGAGCCAGAATTTGGGATATAACCGGGTACAGAGGATGCATGCACATATCGACTTTTTGCACCTAAAATATCGATTTTAAGCATGTTTTGGGTCTGTATCTTGAAAACATTCTAGCAAGGAGTAGGCATGTACAGGTTGCTTCTGGGACCCAAAAATATCGAATTTTCTGGTGTTTTGAACCTGAATTTGGGATATAGACGTGTACAGAAGATGCATACACATATTGACTTTGGGCACCTAAAATATCGATTTTCAGCATGTTTTGGGCCTGTATTTTGAAAATACATTAACACGGAGTAGGCATTTACAGATCGCTTCTGGGACCCAAAAATATCGACTTTTCGGGTGTTCTGAGCCTGAATTTGAGATATAAACGGGTACAGAAGATGCATACACATATCGACTTTGGCACCCAAAATATCGATTTTTAGTATGTTTTGGGCGTATAATTTGAAAAAATTCTAGCACTGAGTAGGCATGTACAGATCGCTTCTGGGACCCAAAAATATCGAATTTTCGGGGGTTTTGAGCCAGAATTTGGGATATTACCGGGTACAGAGGATGCATGCACATATCGACTTTTTGCACCTAAAATATCGATTTTAAGCATGTTTTGGGTCAGTATCTTGAAAACATTCTAGCAAGGAGTAGGCATGTACAGGATGCTTCTGGGACCCAAAAATATCGAATTTTCTGGTGTTTTGAACCTGAATTTGGGATATAGACGTGTACAGAAGATGCATACACATATTGACTTTGGGCATCTAAAATATCGATTTTCAGCATGTTTTGGGCCTGTATTTTGAAAATACATTAACACGGAGTAGGCATGTACAGATCGCTTCTGGGACCCAAAAATATCGACTTTTCGGGTGTTCTGAGCCTGAATTTGAGATATAAACGGGTACAGAAGATGCATGCACATATCGACTTTGGGCACCTAAAATATCGATTTTTTAGCATGTTTTGGGCCTGTATTTTGAAAATACTCTAACACGGAGTATGCATGTACAGATCGCTTCTGGGACACAAAAATATCCATTTTTTGGGTGTTTTGACCCTGAATTTGAGATATAAACGGGTACAGAAGATGCACGCACATATCGACTTTTCACACCTAAAATATCATTTTTGAGCATGTTTTAAGCCTGTATTTTAAAAACATTCTAGCACTGAGTAGGCATGTGCAGATCGCTTAAGGGACCTAAAAATATCGAATTTTTGGAGTTTTGAGCCTGAATTTGAGATATAAACGGGTACAGAAGATGCATGCACATATCGACTTTTTGCACTTAAAATATCGATTTTGAGCATGTTTTGGGTCTGTATCTTGAAAACATTCTAGCAAGGAGTAGGCATGTACAGATCGCTTCTGGGACCCAAAAATATCGAATTTTCTGGTGTTTTGAACCAGAATTAGGGATATACACGGGTACAGAAGATACATACACATATTGACTTTGGGCACATAAAATATCGATTTTGAGCATGTTTTGGGCCTGTATTTTAAAAACACTCTAACACTGAGTAGACACGTACAGATCGCTTCTGGGACCCAAATAAATCGAATTTTCGGGTGTTCTGAGCCTGAATTTGTGATATGAACGGGTACAGAAGATGCATGCACATATCGACTTTGAGCACCTAAAACATCGATTTTGAGCATGTTTTGGGTCTGTATTTTAAAAATACTATAACACGGAGTAGACACGTACAGATCGCTTTTGGGACCCAAATAAATCGAATTTTCGGGTGTTTTGAGTCAAAATTTGAGATATAAACGGGTACAAAAGATGCATGCACATATCGACTCTGGGCACCCAAAATATCGATTTTGAGCATGTTTTGAGCCTGTATTTTTAAAATACTCTAACACGGAGTAGACACGTACAGATCGCTTCTGGGACCCAAATAAATCGAATTTTCGGTTGTTCTGAGCCTGAATTTGAGATATGAACAGGTACAGAAGATGCATGCAGATATCGAATTCGGGCACCTAAAATATCGATTTTGAGCATGTTTTGGGCCTGTATTTTGAAAATACTCTAACACGGACTAGGCATGTACAGATCGCTTCTGGGACACAAAAATATCGAATATACGGGTGTTTTGAGTCTGAATTTGAGATATAAACGGGTACAGAAGATGCATGCATATATCGACTTTGAGCACCTAAAACATCGATTTTGAGCATGTTTTGGGCCTGTATTTTAAAAATACTATAACACAGAGTAGACACGTACAGATCGCTTTTGGGACCCAAATAAATCGAATTTTCGGGTGTTTTGAGTCTGAATTTGAGATATAAACGGGTACAGAAGATGCATGCACATATCGACTTTTTGCACTTAAAATATCGATTTTGAGCATGTTTTGGGTCTGTATCTTGAAAACATTCTAGCAAGGAGTAGGCATGTACAGATCGCTTCTGGGACACAAAAATATCGAATTTTCTGGTGTTTTGAATCAGAATTAGGGATATACACGGGTAAAGAAGATGCATACACATATTGACTTTGGCACATAAAATATCGATTTTGAGCATGTTTTGGGCCTGTATTTTAAATACACTCTATCACTGAGTAGACACGTACAGATCGCTTCTGGGACCCAAATAAATCGAATTTTCGGGTGTTCTGAGCCTGAATTTGTGATATGAACGGGTACAGAAGATGCATGCACATATCGACTTTGAGCACCTAAAACATCGATTTTGAGCATGTTTTGGGCCTGTATTTTAAAAATACTATAACACGGAGTAGACACGTACAGATCGCTTTTGGGACCCAAATAAATCGAATTTTCGGGTGTTTTGAGTCTGAATTTGAGATATAAACGGGTACAGAAGATGCATGCACATATCGACTCTGGGCACCCAAAATATCGATTTTGAGCATGTTTTGAGCCAGTATTTTTAAAATACTCTAACACGGAGTAGACACGTACAGATCGCTTCTAGGACCCAAAAAAATCGATTTTTCGGTTGTTCTGAGCCTGAATTTGAGATATGAACAGGTACAGAAGATGCATGCACATATCGACTTCGGGCACCTACAATATCGATTTTGAGCATGTTTTGGGCCTGTATTTTGAAAATACTCAAACACGGTGTAGACATGTACAGATCGCTTCTGGGACCCAAAATTATCGAATTTTCGGGTGTTTTGAACCTGAATTTGGGATATAGACGGATACAGAAGATGCATGCACATATCGACTTTTTGCACCTAAAATATCGATTTTGAGCATGTTTTGGGCCTGTATTTTGAAAATACTCTAACACGGACTAGGCATGTACAGATCGCTTCTGGGACCCAAAAATATCGAATTTTCGGGTGTTTTGAGCCTGAATTTGAGATATAAACGGGTACAGAAGATGCATGCACATTTCGACTTTTTGCACCTAAAATATCGATTTTGAGTATGTTTTGGGTCTGTATTTCGAAAACATTCTAGTAAGAAGTAGGCATGTACAGATGGCTTCTGGGACCCAAAAATATCGAATTTTTGAGTGTTTTGAATCTGAATTTGGGATATAGACGTGTACAGAAGATGCATACACATATTGACTTTGGGCAGCTAAAATATCGATTTTCAGCATGTTTTAGGCCTGTATTTTGAAAATACTCTAACACGGAGTATGCATGTACACATTGCTTTTGGGACCCAAAAATATCGAATATTCGGGTGTTTTGAGTCTGAATTTGAGATATAAACGGGTACAGAAGATGCATGCACATATCGACTTTGAGCACCTAAAACATCGATTTTGAGCATGTTTTGGGCCTGTATTTTAAAAATACTATAACACGGAGTAGACACGTACAGATCGCCTTTGGGACCCAAATAAATCGAATTTTCGGGTGTTTTGAGTCTGAATTTGAGATATAAACGGGTACAGAAGATGCATGCACATATCGACTTTTTGCACTTAAAATATCGATTTTGAGCATGTTTTGGGTCTGTATCTTGAAAACATTCTAGCAAGGAGTAGGCATGTACAGATCGCTTCTGGGACACAAAAATATCGAATTTTCTGGTGTTTTGAACCAGAATTAGGGATATACACGGGTAAAGAAGATGCATACACATATTGACTTTGGCACATAAAATATCGATTTTGAGCATGTTTTGGGCCTGTATTTTAAATACACTCTAACACTGAGTAGACACGTACAGATCGCTTCTGGGACCCAAATAAATCGAATTTTCGGGTGTTCTGAGCCTGAATTTGTGATATGAACGGGTACAGAAGATGCATGCACATATCGACTTTGAGCACTTAAAACATCGATTTTGAGCATGTTTTGGGCCTGTATTTTAAAAATACTATAACACGGAGTAGACACGTACAGATCGCTTTTGGGACCCAAATAAATCGAATTTTCGGGTGTTTTGAGTCTGAATTTGAGATATAAACGGGTACAGAAGATGCATGCACATATCGACTCTGGGCACCCAAAATATCGATTTTGAGCATGTTTTGAGCCAGTATTTTTAAAATACTCTAACACGGAATAGACACGTACAGATCGCTTCTAGGACCCAAAAAAATCGATTTTTCGGTTGTTCTGAGCCTGAATTTGAGATATGAACAGGTACAGAAGATGCATGCACATATCGACTTCGGGCACCTACAATATCGATTTTGAGCATGTTTTGGGCCTGTATTTTGAAAATACTCAAACACGGTGTAGACATGTACAGATCGCTTCTGGGACCCAAAATTATCGAATTTTCGGGTGTTTTGAACCTGAATTTGGGATATAGACGGATACAGAAGATGCATGCACATATCGACTTTTTGCACCTAAAATATCGATTTTGAGCATGTTTTGGGCCTGTATTTTGAAAATACTCTAACACGGACTAGGCATGTACAGATCGCTTCTGGGACCCAAAAATATCGAATTTTCGGGTGTTTTGAGCCTGAATTTGAGATATAAACGGGTACAGAAGATGCATGCACATTTCGACTTTTTGCACCTAAAATATCGATTTTGAGTATGTTTTGGGTCTGTATTTCGAAAACATTCTAGTAAGAAGTAGGCATGTACAGATGGCTTCTGGGACCCAAAAATATCGAATTTTTGAGTGTTTTGAATCTGAATTTGGGATATAGACGTGTACAGAAGATGCATACACATATTGACTTTGGGCAGCTAAAATATCGATTTTCAGCATGTTTTAGGCCTGTATTTTGAAAATACTCTAACACGGAGTATGCATGTACACATTGCTTTTGGGACCCAAAAATATCGAATATTCGGGTGTTTTGAGTCTGAATTTGAGATATAAACGGGTACAGAAGATGCATGCACATATCGACTTTGAGCACCTAAAACATCGATTTTGAGCATGTTTTGGGCCTGTATTTTAAAAATACTATAACACGGAGTAGACACGTACAGATCGCTTTTGGGACCCAAATAAATCGAATTTTCGGGTGTTTTGAGTCTGAATTTGAGATATAAACGGGTACAGAAGATGCATGCACATATCGACTATGGGCACCCAAAATATCGATTTTGAGCATGTTTTAAGCCTGTACTTTTAAAATACTCTAACACGGAGTAGACACGTACAGATCGCTTCTGGGACCCAAATAAATCGAATTTTCGGTTGTTCTGAGCCTGAATTTGAGATATGAACAGGTACAGAAGATGCATGCACATATCGACTTCGGGCACCTAAAATATCGATTTTCAGCATGTTTTGGGCCTGTATTTTGAAAATACTCAAACACGGTGTAGACATGTACAGATCGCTTCTGGGACCCAAAATTATCGAATTTTCTGGTGTTTTGAACCTGAATTTAGGATATAGACGGATACAGAAGATGCATGCACATATCGACTTTTTGCACCTAAAATATCGATTTTGAGCATGTTTTGGGCCTGTATTTTGAAAATACTCTAACACGGACTAGGCATGTACAGATCGCTTCTGGGACCCAAAAATATCGAATTTTCGGGTGTTTTGAGTCTGAATTTGAGATATAAACGGGTACAGAAGATGCATGCACATTTCGACTTTTCACACCTAAAATATCGATTTATAGCATGTTTTAAGCCTGTATTTTAAAAACATTCTAGCACTGAGTAGGCATGTGCAGATCGCTTAAGGGACCCAAAAATATCGAATTTTCGGAGTTTTGAGCCAGATATTGGGATATAACCGGTTACAGAGGATGCATGCACATATTGACTTTGGGCAGCTAAAATATCGATTTACAGCATGTTTTAGGCCTGTATTTTAAAAATACTCTAACACTGAGTATGCATGTACAGATGGCTTTTGGGACCCAAAAATATCGAATATTCGGGTGTTCTGAGCCTGAATTTGAGATATGAACAGGTACAGAAGATGCATGCACATATCGACTTTGGGCACCTAAAATATCGATTTTGAGCATGTTTTGGGCCTGTATTTTGAAAATACTCAAACACGGTGTAGACATGTACAGATCATTTCTGGGACACAAAAATATCGATTTTTTGGGTGTTTTGAGCCTGAATTTGAGATATAAACGGGTACAGAAGATGCATGCACATTTCGACTTTTTGCACCTGAAATATCGATTTTGAGCATGTTTTGGGTCTGTATCTTGAAAACATTCTAGCAAGAAGTAGGCATGTACAGATTGCTTCTGGGACCCAACAATATCGAATTTTCGAGTGTTTTAAACCTTCATTTGGGATATAGACGGGTACAGAAGATGCATACACATATTGACTTTGAGCAGCTAAAATATCGATTTTCTGCATGTTTTAGGCCTGTATTTTGAAAATACTCTAACACGGAGTATGCATGTACACATTGCTTTTGGGACCCAAAAATATCGAATATTCGGGTGTTTTGAGTCTGAATTTGAGATATAAACGGGTACAGAAGATGCATGCACATATCGACTTTGGGCACCCAAAATATCGATTTTGAGCATGTTTTGGGCCTGTATTTTTAAAACACTCTAACACGGAGTAGACACGTACAGATCACTTCTGGGACCTAAATAAATCGAATTTTCGGGTGTTCTGAGCCTGAATTTGAGATATGAACGGGTACTGAAGATGCATGCACATATCGACTTTGGGCACCAAAAATATCGATTTTGAGCATGTTTTGTGCCTGCATTTTGAAAATACTCTAACACGGTGTAGACATGTACAGATCGCTTCTGGAACACAAAAATATCGATTTTTTGGGTGTTTTGAGCCTGAATTTGAGATATAAACGGGTACAGAAGATGCATGCACATATCGACTTTGGCACCCAAAATATCGATTTTTAGTATGTTTTGGGCGTATAATTTGAAAATATTCTAGCACTGAGTAGGCATGTACAGATCGCTTCTGGAACCCAAAAATATCGAATTTTTGGGGTTTTGAGCCAGAATTTGGGATATAACCGGGTACAGAGGATGCATGCACATATCGACTTTTTGCACCTAAAATATCGATTTTAAGCATGTTTTGTGTCTGTATCTTGAAAACATTCTAGCAAGGAGTAGGCATGTACAGGTCGCTTCTGGGACCCAAAAAATATCGAATTTTCTGGTGTTTTAAACCTGAATTTGGGATATAGACGGGTACAGAAGATGCATACACATATTGACTTTGGGCACCTAAAATATCGATTTTCAGCATGTTTTGGGCCCGTATTTTGAAAATACATTAACACGGAGTAGGCATGTACCGATCGCTTCTGGGACCCAAAAATATCGACTTTTCGGGTGTTATGAGCCTGAATTTGAGATATAAACGGGTACAGAAGATACATGCACATATCGACTTTGGGCACCTAAAATATCGATTTTGAGCCTGTTTTGGGCCTGTATTTTGAAAATACTCTAAAACGGAGTATGCATGTAGAGATCGCTTCTGAGACACAAACATATCCATTTTTTGGGTGTTTTGAGCCTGAATTTGAGATATAAACGGGTACAGAAGATGTATGCACATATCGACTTTTCACACCTAAAATATCATTTTTGAGCATGTTTTAAGCCTGTATTTTAAAAACATTCTAGCACTGAGTAGGCATGTGCAGATCGCTTAAGGGACCTAAAAAAATCGAATTTTTGGAGTTTTGAGCCTGAATTTGAGATATAAACGGGTACAGAAGATGCATGCACATATCGACTTTTTGCACTTAAAATATCGATTTTGAGCATGTTTTGGGTCTGTATCTTGAAAACATTCTAGCAAGGAGTAGGCATGTACAGATCGCTTCTGGGACCCAAAAATATCGAATTTTCTGGTGTTTTGAATCAGAATTAGGGATATACACGGGTACAGAAGATGCATACACATATTGACTTTGGGCACATAAAATATCGATTTTGAGCATGTTTTGGGCCTGTATTTTAAAAACACTCTAACACTGAGTAGACACGTACAGATCGCTTCTGGGACCCAAATAAAACGAATTTTCGGGTGTTCTGAGCCTGAATTTGAGATATAAACGGGTACAGAAGATGCATGCACATATCGACTCTGGGCACCCAAAATATCGATTTTGAGCATGTTTTGAGCCTGTAATTTTAAAATACTCTAACACGGAGTAGACACGTACAGATCGCTTCTGGGACCCAAATAAATCGAATTTTCGGTTGTTCTGAACCTAAATTTGAGATATGAACAGGTACAGAAGATGCATGCACATATCGAATTCGGGCACCTAAAATATCGATTTTGAGCATGTTTTGGGCCTGTATTTTGAAAATACTCAAACACGGTGTAAACATGTACAGATCGCTTCTGGGACCCAAAATTATCGAATTTTCGGGTGTTTTGAACCTGAATTTGGGATATAGACGGATACCGAAGATGCATGCAGATATCGACTTTTTGCACCTAAAATACCGATTTTGAGCATGTTTTGGGCCTGTATTTTGAAAATACTCTAACACGGACTAGGCATGTACAGATCGCTTCTGGGACCCAAAAATATCGAATTTGCGGGTGTTTTGAGCCTGAATTTGAGATATAAACGGGTACAGAAGATGCATGCACATTTCGACTTTTTGCACCTAAAATATCGATTTTTAGTATGTTTTGGGTCTGTATCTTGAAAATACTCTAACACGGAGTATGCATGTACACATTGCTTTTGGGACCCAAAAATATCGAATATTCGGGTGTTTTGAGTCTGAATTTGAGATATAAACGGGTACAGAAGATGCATGCACATATCGACTTTGAGCACCTAAAACATCGATTTTGAGCATGTTTTGGGCCTGTATTTTAAAAATACTTAAACACGGAGTAGGCATATACAGATTGCATCTAGGACCCAAAAATATCGAATTTTCGGGTGTTTTGAGCCTAAATTTGAGATATAAACTGGTACAGAATATCCATGCACATATCGACTTGGGAAACATAAAATATCGATTTTTAGCATGTTTTGAGCCAATATTTTGCAAACATTCTAGCACTGAGTAGGCATGTACAGATCACTTCTTGGACCCAAAAGTATTGAATTTTCGGGTGTTTTGAGCCTGAATTTGAGATATAAGCGGGTACAGAAGATGCATGCACATATTGAAATTGGGCACCTAAAAGATCTATTTTGAGCATGTTTTATACCTATATTTTGAAAGTATTCTAACACGGAGTAGGCATGTACAGATCGCTTCTGGGACACAAAAATATCGAATTTTCGGGTGTTTTGAGCCTGAATTTGAGATATAATCGGGTACAGAAATTACATATACATATCGACTTTGGGCACCCAAAATATCGATTTTGAGCATGTTTTGAGCCTATAATTTGAAAATACTCTAACACGGAGTAGGCATGTACAGATTGCTTCTGGGACCCAAAAATATCGATTTTACGGGTGTTTTGAGCATGAATTTGGGATATAAACGGGTACAGAAGATGCATGCACTTATCGACTATGGGCAGCTAAAATATCGATTTTTAGCATGTTTTGGGCATGTATTTTGAAAATACTCTAACACAGAGTAAACTTGTACAGATCGCTTCTGGGACCCAAAAACATCAAATTTTCGGGTGTTTAGAGCTTGAATTTGAGATATAAACGGGTACAGAACATGCATGCACTTTATTGACTTGGGACACCTAAAATATCGATTTTTAGCATGTTTTAAGCCTGTATTTTGGAAACATTCTAGCACTGAGTAGGCATGTACAGATCGCTTCTGGAACCCAAAAAAATTGAATTTTCGGATGTTTTGAGCCTGAATTTGATATATAAACAGGTAATGAAGATGCATTCACATATCGACTCTTTGCACCTAAAATATCGATTTTGAGCATGTTTTGGGTCTGTATTGTGAAAATACTCTAACAAGAAGTAGGCATGTACACATCGCTTCTGGGACACAAAAATATCGAATTTTCGGGTGTTTTGTGCCTGAATTTGAGATATAAACGGGTACAGAAGATGCATGCACATATCGACTTTGGGCACCGAAAATATCGATTTTTAGCTTGTTTTGGGCCTATATTTTAAAAATATTCTATTACTGAGTAGGCATGTACAGATCGCTTGTCTGACCCAAAAATGTCGAATTTTCTGGTGTTTTGAGCCTGAATTTGAGATATAAACGGGTACAGAAGATGCATGCACATATCAACTATGTGGAGCTAAAATATCGATTTTCAGTATGATTTGGGCCTGTATTTTGAAAGTACTCAAACACGGAGTAGGCATGTACAGATCGCTTCTGGGACCCAAAAATATTGAATTTTTGGTTGTTTTGAGCCTGAATTTGAGATATAAACGGGTACAGAAGATGCATGCACATATCGACTTTGGGCACCTAAAATATCGATTTTCAGCATGTTTTATGGCCTGTATTTTGAAAGTACTCTAACACGGAGTAGGCATGTACAGATCGCTTCTGGGACCCAAAAATATTAAATTTTCGGGTATTTTGAGCCTGAATTTGAGATATAAACAGGTACAGCATATGCATGCACATATCGACATTGGGCACCTATAATATCGATTTTTAGCTTGTTTTGGGCCTATACTTTGAAAATATTCTTTCACTGAGTAGGCATGTACAGATCGCTTCTGTGACCCAAAAATATCGAATTTTCGGGTGTTTTGAGCCGTAATTTGGGATATAAACGGGTACAAAAGATGTATGTACATATCGACTTTGGACACGTAAAATATCGATTTTTAGCATGTTTTAAGCCTCTAATTTAAAAACATTCTAGCACTAAGTAGACATGTACAGATCGCTTCGGGCACCAAAAAATATTAAATTTTTGGGTGTTTTGAGCCTGCATTTGAGATATAAACGGGTACTGAAGATGCATGCATATATCGACTTTTTTCACCTAAAATATCGATTTTGAGCATATTTTGGGTCTGTATCTTGAAAACATTCTAGCACTAAGTAGACATGTACAGATCGCTTCTGGGACCCAAAAATATTGAATTGTTGGTTGTTTTGAGTCTGAATTTAAGATATAAACGGGTACTGAAGATGCATGCACATATCGACTTTGAGCACCCAAAAAATCGATTTTCAGCATGTTTTGGGCATGTATTTTGAAAATACTCTAACACGAAGTAGGCATGTACAGATATCTTCTGTGACACAAAAATATCAACTTTTTGGGTATTTTGAGCCTAAATTCGAGATATAAACGGGTACAAAAGATGTATGCACATATCGACTTTGGACACCTAAAATATAGAATTTTAGCATGTTTTAAGTCTATATTTTGAAAACATTCTAGCACTGAGTAGATATGTACAGATCGCTTCTCGGATCCAAAAATATCGAATTTTCGGGTGTTTTAAGCCTGAATTTGGGATATAAAAGGGTACAGAACATGCATGCACATATCGACTTGGGACACATAAAATATCGATTTTTAGCATGTTTTGACTCTATATCTTGAAAACATTCTAGCACTGAGTAGGCATGTACAGATCACTTCTTGGACCCAAAAATATCGAATTTTCGGGTGTTTTTAAACTAAATTTGAGATATAAACGGGTACAGAAGATGCATGCACATATCGACATTGGGCACCTAAAATATCGATTTTTAGCATGTATTGGGCCTATATTTTGAAAATATTCTAGCACTTAGTAGGCATGTACAAATCGCATCTGGGACCCAAAAATATAAATTTTACGGGTGTTTTGAGCTTGAATTTGGGATATAAACGGGTACAAAAGATGTATGCACATATCGACTTTGGACACCTAAAATATCGATATTTAGCATGTTTTAAGCCTATATTTTGTTAACAGTCTAGTACTGAGTAGACATGTACAGATCGCTTCTGGGACCCAAAAATATTGAATTTTTGGTTGTTTTGAGCCTGAATTTGAGATATAAACGGGTACTGAAGATGCAGGCACATATCGACTTTTTGCACCTAAAATATCGATTTTGAGCTTGTTTTGGGTCTGTATTTTGAAAATACTCTAAAACGAAGTAGGCATGTACAGATATCTTCTGTGACACAAAAATATCGAGTTTTTGGGTGTTTTGAGCCTGAATTTGGGATATAAACGTGTACAGAAGATGCATACACATATTGACTTTGGGAACCTCAAATATTGATTTTCAGCATGTTTTGGGCCTGTATTTTTAAAATACTCTAACACGGAATAGGCATGTACAGATTGCTTCTAGGACCCAAAAACGTTGAATTTTCGGGTATTTTGAGCCTGAATTTGAGATATAATCGGGTACAGAAGATACATGCTCATATCCACTTTGGGCACCTAAGATATCGATTTTGAGCATGTTTTGGGCCTGAATTTTGAAAGTACTCTAATACGGAGTAGGCATGTACAGATCACTTCTAGGACCCAAAAATATCGAATTTTCGGGTGTTTTGAACCTGAATTTGAGATATAAACGGGTACAGAAGATGCATGCACATATCGACAATGTGGAGCTAAAATATCGATTTTCTGCATGTTTTGGGCATGTATTTTGAAAATACTCTAACACGGAGTAGACATGTACAGATCGCTTCTGGGACCCAAAAATCTCGAATTTTCGGGTGTTTTGAGCCTGAATTTAAGATATAAACGGGTACAGAAGATTCATGCACATATCGACTTTGGGCACCTAAAATATCGATTTTCAGTATGTTTTATGGCCTGCATTTTGAAAGTACTCTAACACGGAGTAGACAAGTACAGATCGCTTCTGGGAGCCAAAAATATCGATTTTTCGGGTGTTTTAAGCCTAAATTTTAGATATAAACGTGTACAGAACATGCATGCACATATCGACATTGGGCACCTAAAATATCGATTTTTAGCATGTATTGGGCCTATATTTTGAAAATATTCTAGCACTGAGTAGGCATGTACAGATCGCTTCTGGGACCCAAAAATATCGAATTTTCGGGTGTTTTGAGCCTGAATTTGAGATATAAACGGGTACTGAAGATGCAGGCACATATCGACTTTTTGCACCTAAAATATTGATTTTGAGCTTGATTTGGGTCTGTATCTTAAAAACATTCTAGTAAGGAGTAGGCATAGACAAATCGCTTCTGGGACACAAAAATATCGAATTTTCGGATGTTTTGAACCTGAATTTGAGATATAAACGGGTACAGAAGATGCATGCACATATCGACTTTGGGCACCCAAAATATCGATTTTTAGTATGTTTTGGGCCAATATTTTGAAAATATTCTATCACTAAGTAAGCATGTACAGATAGCTTCTGGGACCCAAAAACATTAAATTTTCGGGTGTTTTGAGCCTGAATTTGGGATATAAACGGGTACAAAAGATGTATGCACATATCGACTTTGGACACCTAAAATATCGAATTTTAGCATGTTTTAAGCCTATATTTTGAAAACATTCTAGCACTGAGTAGATATGTACAGATCTCTTCTGGATTCCAAAAATATCAAATTTTCGGGTGTTTTAAGCCTGAATTTGGGATATAAAAGGGTACAGAGCATGCATGCACATATCGACTTTGGGCACCTAAAATATCGATTTTCAGCTTGTTTTGGGCCTGTATTTTGAAAGTACTCTAACACGGAGTAGGCATATACAGATTGCTTCTGGGACCGCAAAATATCAAATTTTCGGGGGTTTTGACCCTGAATTTGAGATATAAAAGGGTACAGAAGATGCATGCACTTATCGACTATAGGCAGCTAAAATATCGATTTTCAGCATGTTTTGGGCATGTATTTTAAAAATACTCTAACACGGAGTAGGCATGTACAGATCGCGTCTGGGACCCAAAAATATAGAATTTTCGGGTGTTTTGAGCTTAAATTTGAGATATAAACGGGTACAGAACATGCATGCACATATCGACTTTGGACACCTAAAATATCGATTTTTAGCATGTTTAGAGCCTATATTTTGAAAACATTCTAGCACTGAGTAGGCATGTACAGATCGCTTTTGGAACCCAAAAATATTGAATTTTCGGGTGTTTTGAGCCTGAATTTTATATGTAAACAGGTAATGAAGATGTATGCACATATCGACTCTTTGCACCTATATATCGATTTTGAGCATGTTTTGGGTCTGTATTGTGTAAATACTCTAACACGGAGTAGGCATGTACAGATCGCTTCAGGCACACAAAAATATCGGATTTTTGGGTGTTTTGAGCCTGAATTTGAGATATAAACGGGTACAGAAGATGAATGCACATATTGACTTTGGGCAACCAAAATTTCGATTTTTAGCATGTTTTGGGTCTGTATTTTGAAAATACTCTAAGACTGAGTAGGCATGTACAGATCGCTTAAGGGACCCAAAAAAATTGAATTTTCGGGTGTTTTGAGCCTGAATTTGAGATATAAACGGGTACAGAATACGCATGCACATATCGACAATGGGCACCTAAAATATCGATTTTTAGCATGTTTTGGGCTTGAATTTTAAAAGTACTCTAACACGGAGTAGGAATGCACAGATCGCTTCTGGGACCCAAAAATATCGAATTTTCGGGTGTTTTGAGCCTGAATTTGAGATATAAACGGGTACAGAAGATGCATGCACATATCGACTATGGGCAGCTAAAATATCGATTTTGAGCATGTTTTTGGTATGTATCTTGAAAACTTTCTAGCAAGAAGTAGGCATGTACAGATTGCTTCTGGGACCCAAAAATATCGAATTTTCGAGTGTTTTGAACCTGAATTTGGGATATAGACGGGTGCAGAAGATGCATACACATATTGTCTTTGGGCAGCTAAAATATCGATTTACTGCATGTTTTAGGCTTGTATTTTGAAAATGCTCTAACACGGAGAATACATGTACAGATGGCTTTTGGGACCCAAAAATATCGAATAATCGGGTGTTTTGAGTCTGAATTTGAGATATAAACGGGTACAGAAGATGCATGCACATATCGACTTTGGGCACCTAAAATATCGATTTGAAGCATGTTTTGGGCCTGTATTTTGAAAATACTCTAACACGGAGTAGACACGTACAGATCGCTTTTGGGACACAAAAATATCGAATTTTTGAGTGTTTTGAGCCTGAATTTGAGATATAAACGGGTACAGAAGATGAATGCACATATCGACTATGGGCAGCTAAAATATCGATTTTCAGCATGTTTTGGGCATGTATTTTGAAAATACTCAAACACGGAGTTGGCATATACAGATCGCTTCTGGGACAAAAAAATATCGAATTTTCGGGTGTTTTGTTCCTAAATTTGAGATATAAACGGGTACAGAACATGCATGCACATATTGACTTTTGGCACCCAAAATATCGATTTTTAGCATGTTCTGGGCCTCTATTTTAAAAACATTTTAGCACTGAGTAGGCATGTACCGATCGCTTCTGGGACCCAAAAATATTGAATTTTCGGGTGTTTTGAGCCTGAATTTGAGATATAACCGGGTACAGAGAATGCATACACATATTGACTTTGTGCACCTAAAATATCAATTTTCAGCATGTTTTGGGCCTGTATTTTAAAAACACTCTAACACGGAGTATGCATGTACAGATCGCTTCTGGGACACAAAAATATCGAATTTTCGGAGTTTTGAGCCTGAATTTGAGATATAAACGGGTACAGAAGATGCATGCACATATCGAATTTTTTAACCTAAAATATCGATTTTAAAGCATGTTTTGGGTCTGTATCTTAAAACTTTCTAGCAAGAAGTAGGCATGTACAGGTTGCTTCTGGGACCCAAAAATATCGAATTTTTGAGTGTTTTGAACCTGAATTTGGGATATAGACGGGTACAGAAGATGCATACACATATTGACTTTGGGCAGCTAAAATATCGATTTACAGCATGTTTTAGGCCTGTATTTTAAAAATACTCTAACACGGAGTAGGCATGTACAGATGGCTTTTGGGACCCAAAAATATCAAATATTCGGGTGTTTTGAATCTGAATTTGAGATATAAACGGGTCCAGAAGATGCATGCACATATCGACTTTGGGCACCTAAAATATCGATTTGGAGCATGTTTTGGGGCTGTATTTTAAAAATACTCTAACACGGTATAGACATGTACAGATCGCTTCTGGGACACAAAAATATCGATTTTTTGAGCATTTTGAACCTGAATTAGGGATATACACGGGTACAGAAGATGCATACACATATTGACTTTGGGCACCTAAAATATCGATTTTCAGCATGTTTTTGGCCTATATTTTAAATACACTCTAACACGGAGTATGCACGTAGAGATCGCATCTGGGACCCAAATAAATCGATTTTTCGGGTGTTTTGAGCCTTAATTTGAGATATAAACGGGTACAGAATACACATGCACATATCGACAATGGGCACCTAAAATATCGATTTTTAGCATGTTTTGGGCTTGAATTTTAAAAGTACTCTAACACGGAGTAGGAATGCACAGATCGCTTCTGGGACCCAAAAATATCGAATTTTCGAGTGTCTTGAACCTGAATTTGGGATATAGACGGGTACAGAAGATGCATACACATATTGACTTTGGGCAGCTAAAATATCGATTTACTGCATGTTTTAGGCCTGTATTTTGAAAATACTCTAACACGGAGTATACATGTACAGATGGCTTTTGGGACCCAAAAATATCGAATAATCGGGTGTTTTGAGTCTGAATTTGAGATTTAAACGGGTACAGAAGATGCATGCACATATCGACTTTGGGCACCTAAAATATCGATTTGGAGCATGTTTTGGGCCTGTATTTTGAAAATACTCTAACACGGAGTAGACACGTACAGATTGCTTTTGGGACACAAAAATATCGAATTTTTTTGTGTTTTGAGCCTGAATTTGAGATATAAACGGGTCCAAAAGATGCATGCACATATCGACTTTGGGCACCTAAAATATCGATTTGGAGCATGTTTTGGGCCTGTATTTTGAAAATACTCTAACACGGTATAGACATGTACAGATCGCTTCTGGGACACAAAAATATCGATTTTTTGGGCGTTTTGAACCTGAATTAGGGATATACACGGGTACAGAAGATGCATACACATATTGACTTTGGGCACCTAAAATATCGATTTTCAGCATGTTTTTGGCCTATATTTTAAAAAATATTCTATCACTAAGTAAGCATGTACAGATAGCTTCTGGGACCCAAAAAAATTAAATTTTCGGGTGTTTTGAGCCTGAATTTGGGATATAAAAGGGTACAGAACATGCATGCACATATCGACTTGGGACACATAAAATATCGATTGTTAGCATGTTTTGACTCTATATTTTGAAAACATTCTAGCACTGAGTAGGCATGTACAGATCACTTCTTTTTACCCAAAAAGATCGAATTTTCGGGTGTTTTGAGCCTAAATTTGAGATATAAACGGGTACAGAAGATGCATGCACATATCGACATTGGTCACCTAAAATATCGATTTTTAGCATGTTTTGGGCTGGAATTTTAAAAGTACTCTAACACGGAGTAGGCATGCACAGAACCCTTCTGGGACCCAAAAATATCGAATTTTCGGGTGTATTGAGCCTGAATTTGAGATATAATCGGGTACAGAAGATGCATGCACATATCGACTATGGGCAGCTAAAATATCGATTTTCAGCATATTTTGGGCCTGTATTTTTGAAAATACTCAAACACGGAGTAGGCATATACAGATCGCTTCTGGGACCCAAAAATATCGAATTTTCGGGTGTTTTGAGCTTAAATTTGAGATATAAACGGGTACAGAACATGCATGCACATATTGACTTTGGG
Organism: Petrolisthes cinctipes; assembly: GCA_033782935.1. NCBI lineage: Eukaryota > Metazoa > Arthropoda > Malacostraca > Decapoda > Porcellanidae > Petrolisthes > Petrolisthes cinctipes. The sequence goes on from JAWQEG010000010.1 coordinate 768,969, forward strand.
CACCCAAAATATCGATTTTTAGCATGTTCTGAGCCTCTATTTTAAAAACATTCTAGCATTGAGTATGCATGTACAGATCGCTTCTGGGACCCAAAAATATTGAATTTTCGGGTGTTTTGAGCATGAATTTGAGATATAACCGGGTACAGAGAATGCATACACATATTGACTTTGTGCACCTAAAATATCGATTTTCAGCATGTTTTGGGCCTGTATTTTAAAAACACTCTAACACGGAGTATGCATGTACAGATCGCTTCTGGGACACAAAAATATCGAATTTTCGGAGTTTTGAGCCTGAATTTGAGATTTAAACGGGTACAGAAGATGCATGCACATATCGACTTTTTCCACCTAAAATATCGATTTTAAAGCATGTTTTGGGTCTGTATCTTAAAACATTCAAGCAAGAAGTAGGCATGTACAGATTGCTTCTGGGACCAAAAAATATCGAATTTTCGAGTGTTTTGAGCCTGAATTTGGGATATAAACGGGTACAAAAGATGTATGCACATATCAACTTTGGACACCTAAAATATCGATATTAAGCATGTTTTAAGCCTATATTTTGAAAACAGTCTAGTACTGAGTAGACATGTACAGATCGCTTCTGGGACCCAAAAATATTGAATTTTTGGTTGTTTTGATCCTGAATTTGAGATATAAACGGGTACTGAAGATGCATGCACATATCGACTTTTTGCACCTAAAATATCGATTTTGAGCTTGTTTTGGGTCTGTATTTTGAAAATACTCTAACACGGAGTAGACACGTACAGATCGCTTTTGGGACACAAAAAAATTAAATTTTCGGGTGTTTTGAGCCTGAATTTGGGATATAAACGGGTACAAAAGATGTATGCACATATCGACTTTGGACACCTAAAATATCGAATTTTAGCATGTTTTAAGCCTATATTTTGAAAACATTCTAGCACTGATTAGATATGTACAGATCACTTCTGGGATCCAAAAATATCGAATTTTCGGGTGTTTTAAGCCTGAATTTGGGATATAAAAGGGTACAGAACATACATGCACATATCGACTTGGGACACATAAAATATCGATTTTTAGCATGTTTTGACTCTATATTTTGAAAACATTCTAGCACTGAGTAGGCATGTACAGATCACTTCTTGGACCCAAAAAGATCGAATTTTCGGGTGTTTTGAGCCTAAATTTGAGATATAAACGGGTACAGAAGATGCATGCATATATCGACATTTGTCACCTAAAATATCGATTTTTAGCATGTTTTGGGCTTGAATTTTAAAAGTACTCTAACACGGAGTAGGCATGCACAGAACCCTTCTGGGACCCAAAAATATCGAATTTTCGGGTGTATTGAGCCTGAATTTGAGATATAATCGGGTACAGAAGATGCATCCACATATCGACTATGGGCAGCTAAAATATCGATTTTCAGCATGTTTTGGGCCTGTATTTTTGAAAATACTCAAACACGGAGTAGGCATATACAGATCGCTTCTGGGACCCAAAAATATCGAATTTTCGTGTGTTTTGAAACTGAATTTGGGATATAGACGGGTACAGAAGATGCATACCCATATTGACTTTGGGCACCTAAAATATAGATTTTCAGCATGTTTTGGGCCTGTATTTTGAAAATACTTTAACACGGAGTAGGCATGTACAGATCGCTTCTGGGACTCAAAAATATTGAATTTTCGGGTGTTTTGAGCCTGAATTTGAGATATAAACGGGTACAGAAGATGCATGCACATATCGACTTTTTGCATTTAAAATATTGATTTTGAGCATGTTTTGGGTCTGTATCTTGAAAACATTCTAGCAAGGAGTAGGCATGTACAGATCGCTTCAGGGACCCAAAAATATCGAATTTTCTGGTGTTTTGAACCTGAATTAGGGATATACACGGGTACAGAAGATACATACACATATTGACTTTGGGCAGCTAAAATATCGATTTTCAGCATGTTTTGGGCCTATATTTTAAATACACTCTAACACGGAGTATGCATGTACAGATCGCTTAAGGGACCCAAAAATAACGAATTTTCGGGTGTTTTGAGCCTGAATTTGAGATATAAACGGGTACAGAAGATGCATGCACATATCGACTTTTTGCACCTAAAATATCGATTTTGAGCATGTTTTGGGTCTGTATCTTGAAAAAATTCTAGCAAGGAGTAGGCATGTACAGATTGCTTCTGGGACCCAAAAATATCTAATTTTCGGGTGTTTAGAACCTGAATTTGGGATATAGACGGATACATAAGATGCATGCACATATCGACTTTGGGCACCTAAAATATCGATTTTGAGCATGTTTTGGGCCTGTATTTTGAAAATACTCTAACACGGAGTAGGCATGTACAGATCGCTTCGGGGACCCAAAAATATCGAATTTTCGGGTGTTTTGAGCCTGAATTTGAGATATAAACGGGTACAGAAGATGCATGCACATATCGACTTTTTGCACTTAAAATATCGATTTTGAGCATGTTTTGGGTGTTTATCTTAAAAACATTCTATCAAGAAATAGGCATGTACAGATTGCTTCTGGGACCCAAAAATATCGAATTTTCGAGTGTTTTAAACCTGAATTTGGGATATAGACGGGTACAGAAGATGCATACACATATTGACTTTTGGCACCTAAAATATCGATTTTCAGCATGTTTTAGGCCTGTATTTTGAAAATACTCTAACACGGAGTATGCATGTACAGATGGCTTTTGGGACCCAAAAACATCGAATTTTCGAGTGTTTTGAACCTGAATTTGGGATATAGACAGGTACAGAAGATGCATATACATATTGACTTTGGGCAGCTAAAATATCGATTTACAGCATGTTTTAGGCACGTATTTTGAAAATACTCTAACACGGAGTATGCATGTACAAATGGCTTTTAGGACCCAAAAATATCGAATATTCGGGTGTTTTGAGTCTGAATTTGAGATATAAACGAGTACAGAAGATGCATGAACATATCGACTTTAGGCACCCAAAATATCGATTTTGAGCATGTTTTGGGCCTGTATTTTTAAAATACTCTAACACGGAGTAGACACGTACAGATCGCTTCTGGGATCCAAATAAATCGAATTTTCGGGTGTTCTGAGCCTGAATTTGAGATATGAACGGGTACAGAAGATGCATGCACATATCGACTTTGGGCACCTAAAATATCGATTTTGAGCATGTTTTTGGCCTGTATTTTGAAAATACTCTAACATGGTGTAGACATGTACAGATCGCTTCTGGGACACAAAAATATCGATTTTTTGGGTGTTTTGAGCCTGAATTTGAGATATAAACGGGTACAGAAGATGCATGCACATATCGACTTTGAAACCCAAAATATCGATTTTTAGTATGTTTTGGGCGTATAATTTGAAAATATTCTAGCACTGATTAGGCATGTACAGATCACTTCTGGGACCCAAAAATATCGAATTTTCGGGTGTTTTGAGCCTGAATTTGGGATATAACCGTGTACAGAGGATGCGTGCACATATCGACTTTTTGCACCTAAAATATCGATTTTGAGCATGTTTTGGGTCTGTATCTTGAAAACATTCTAACAAGGAGTAGGCATGTACAGATCACTTCTGGGACCCAAAAACATCGAATTTTCTGGGGTTTTGAACCTGAATTTGGGATATAGACGGGTACAGAAGATGCATACACATATTGACTTTGGGCACCTAAAATATCGATTTTCAGCATGTTTTGGGAATGTATTTTGAAAATACTTTAACACGGAGTAGGCATGTACAGATCGCTTCTGGGACCCAAAAATATCGAATATTCGGGTGTTTTGAGTCTGAATTTGAGACATAAACGGGTACAGAAGATGCATGCACATATCGACTTTTTGCACCCAAAATATCGATTTTGAGCATGTTTTGGGCCTGTATTTTTAAAATACTCTAACACGGAGTAGACACGTACAGATCGCTACTGGGACACAAAAATATCGAATTTTTGGGTGTTTTGAGCCTGAATTTGAGATATAAACGGGTACAGAAGATGCATGCACATATCGACTTTGGGAACCCAAAATATCGATTTTTAGCATGTTCTGAGCCTCTTTTTTGAAAACATTCTAGCACTGAGTAGGCATGTACAGATCGCTTCTGGGACCCAAAAATATTGAATTTTCGGGTGTTTTGAGCCTGAATTTGAGATATAACCGGGTACAGAGAATGCATACACATATTGACTTTGTGCACCTAAAATATCAATTTTCAGCATGTTTTGGGCCTGCATTTTAAAAACACTCTAACACGGAGTATGCATGTACAGATCGCTTCTGGGACACAAAAATATCGAATTTTCGGAGTTTTAAGCCTGAATTTGAGATATAAACGAGTACAGAAGATGCATGCACATATCGACTTTTTGCACCTAAAATATCGATTTTGAGCATGTTTTGAGCCTGTATCTTGAAAACTTTCTAGCAAGAAGTAGGCATGTACAGGTCGCTTCTGGGACCCAAAAATATCGAATTATCTGGTGTTTTGAACCTGAATTTGGGATATAGACGGGTACAGAAGATGCATACACATATTGACTTTGGGCACTTAAAATATCGATTTTCAGCATGTTTTGGGCCTGTATTTTGAAAATACATTAACACGGAGTAGGCATGTACAGATCGCTTCGGTGACCCAAAAATATCGACTTTTCGGGTGTTTTGAGCCTGAATTTGAGATATAAACGGGTACAGAAGAAGCATGCACATATCGACTTGGGCACCTAAAATATCGATTTTGAGCATGTTTTTGGGCCTGTATTTTGAAAATACTCTAACACGGTGTAGACATGTACAGATCGCTTCTGGGACACAAAATTATCGATTTTTTGGGTGTTTTGAGCCTGAATTTGAGATATAAACGGGTACAGAAGATGCATGCACATATCGATTTTTTGCACCTAAAATATCGATTTTGAGCATGTTTTGGATCTGTATCTTGAAAACTTTCAGCAAGAAGTAGGCATGTACAGATTGCTTCTGGGACCCAAAAATATCGAATTTTGGAGTGTTTTGAACCTGAATTTGGGATATAGACAGGTACAGAAGATGCATACACATATTGACTTTGGGCAGCTAAAATATCGATTTACAGCATGTTTTAGGCACTTATTTTGAAAATACTCTAACACGGAGTATGCATGTACAGATGGCTTTTAGGACCCAAAAATATCGAATATTCGGGTGTTTTGAGTCTGAATTTGAGATATAAACGGGTACAGAAGATGCATGAACATATCGACTTTGGGCACTTAAAATATCGATTTTGAGTATGTTTTGGGCCTGTATTTTTAAAATACTCTCACACGGAGTAGACACGTACAGATCGCTTCTGGGACCCAAATAAATAGAATTTTCGGGTGTTCTGAGCCTGAATTTGAGATATGAACGGGTACAGAAGATGCATGCACATATCGACTTTAGCCACCTAAAATATCGATTTTGAGCATGTTTTGGGCCTGTATTTTGAAAATACTCTAACACGGTGTAGACATGTACAGATCGCTTCTGGGACACAAAAATATCAATTTTTTAGGTGTTTTGAGACTGAATTTGAGATATAAACGGGTACAGAAGATGCATGCACATATCGACTTTGGCACCCAAAATATCGATTTTTTGTATGTTTTGGGCGTATAATTTGAAAATATTCTAGCACTGAGTAAGCAGGTACAGATCGCTTCTGGGTCCCAAAAATATCGAATTTTCTGGTGTTTTGAGCCAAAATTTGGGATATAACCGGGTACAGAGGATGCATGCACATATCGACTTTTTGCACCTAAAATATCGATTTTGAGCATGTTTTGGGTCTGTATCTTGAAAACATTCTAGCAAGGAGTAGGCATGTACAGATCACTTCTGGGACCCAAAAATATCGAATTTTCGGGTGTTTTGAAACTGAATTTGGGATATAGACGGGTACAGAAGATGCATACACATATCGACTTTGGGCACCTCAAATATAGATTTTCAGCATGTTTTGGGCCTGAATTTTGAAAATACTCTAACACGGAGTAGGCATGTACAGATCGCTTCGGGCACCCAAAAATATCGAATTTTATGGTGTTTTCAACCAGAATTAGGGATATACACGGGTACAGAAGATGCATACACATATTGACTTTGGGCACATAAAATATCGATTTTGAGCATGTTTTGGGCCTGTATTTTTAAAATACTCTAACACTGAGTAGACACGTACAGATCGCTTCTGGGTCCCAAATAAATCGAATTTTCGGGTGTTCTGAGCCTGAATTTGAGATATGAACGGGTACAGAAGATTCATGCACATATCGACTTTCGGCACCTAAAATATCGATTTTGAGCATGTTTTGGGTCTGTATCTTGAAAACATTCTACCAAGAAGTAGGCATGTACAGATCGCTTCTGGGACCCAAAAATATCGAATTTTCGAGTGTTTTGAACCTGAATTTGGGATATAGACGGGTACAGAAGATACATACGCATATTGACTTTGGGCAACTAAAATATCGATTTTCTGCATGTTTTAGGCCTGTATTTTGAAAATACTCTAACACGGAGTATGCATGTACACATTGCTTTTGGGACCCCAAAATATCGAATATTCGGGTGTTTTGAGTCTGAATTTGAGATATAAACGGGTACAGAAGATGCATGCACATATCGACTTTTTGCACCCAAAATATCGATTTTGAGCATGTTTTGGGCCTGTATATTTAAAATACTCTAACACTGAGTAGACACGTACAGATCGCTTCTGGAACCCAAATAAATCGAATTTTAGGGTGTTCTGAGCCTGAATTTGAGATATGAACGGATTCAGAAGATGCATGCACATATCGACTTTGGGCACCTAAAATATTGATTTTGAGCATGTTTTGGGCCTGTATTTTGAAAATACTATAGCACGGTGTAGACATGTACAGATCGCTTCTGGGACACAAAAATATCGATTTTTTGGGTGTTTTGAGCCTGAATTCGAGATATAAACGGGTACAGAAGATACATGCACATATCGACTTTTCACACCTAAAATATCGATTTTGAGTATGTTTTGGGCCTGTATTTTGAAAATACTCTAACACGGAGTATGCATGTACAGATCGCTTCTGGGACACAAAAATATCGATTTTTTGGGTGTTTTGAGCCTGAATTTGAGATATAAACGGGTACAGAAGATGCATGCACATATCGACTTTTCACACCTAAAATATCGATTTATAGCATGTTTTAAACCTGTATTTTAAAAACATTCTAGCACTGAGTAGGCATGTGCAGATCGCTTAAGGGACAAAAAAATATCGAATTTTCTGGTGTTTTGAACCTGAATTTGTGATATGAACGGGTACAGAAGATGCATGCACATATCGACTTTAGGCACCTAAAACATCGATTTTGAGCATGTTTTGGGCCTGTATTTTAAAAATACTATAACACGGTGTAGACATGTACAGATCGCTTCTGGGACACAAAAATATCGATTTTTTGGGTGTTTTGAGCCTGAATTTGAGATATAAACGGGTACAGAAGATGCATGCACATATCGACTTTCTGCACCTAAAATATCGATTTTGAGCATGTTCTGGGTCTGTATCATGAAAACCTTCTAGCAAGAAGTAGGCATGTACAGATTGCTTCTGGGACTCAAAAATATCGAATTTTCGAGTGTATTGAACCTGAATTTGAGATATGAACAGGTACAGAAGATGCATGCACATATCGACTTCGGACACATAATATATCGATTTTGAGCATGTTTTGGGCCTGTATTTTGAAAATACTCAAACACGGTGTAGACATGTACAGATCGCTTCTGGGACACAAAAATATCGATTTTTCGGGTGTTTTGAGCCTGAATTTGAGATATAAACGGGTACAGAAGATGCATGCACATATCGACTTTGGCACCCAAAATATCGATTTTTAGTATGTTTTGGGCGTATAATTTGAAAATATTCTAGCACTGAGTAGGCATGTACGGATCGCTTCTGGGACCCAAAAATATCGAATTTTCGGGTGTTTTGAGCCAGAAATTGGGATATAACCGGGTACAGAGGATGCATGCACATATCGACTTTTTGCACCTAAAATATCGATTTTGAGCATGTTTTGGGTCTGTATCTTGAAAAAATTCTAGCAAGGAGTAGGTATGTACAGATCGCTTCTGGGACCCAAAATTATCGAATTTTCAGGTGTTTTGAACCTGAATTTGGGATATAGACGGATACAGAAGATGCAAGCAAATATCGACTTTTTGCACCTAAAATATCGATTTTGAGCATGTTTTGGGCCTGTATTTTGAAAATACTCAAACACGGTGTAGACATGTACAGATCGCTTCTGGGACCCAAAAATATCGAATTTTCGGGTGTTTTGAGCCAGAAATTGGGATATAACCGGGTACAGAGGATGCATGCACATATCGACTTTTTGCACGTAAAATATCGATTTTGAGCATGTTTTGGGTCTGTATCTTGAAAAAATTCTAGCAAGGAGTAGGCATGTACAGATTGCTTCTGGGACCCAAAATTATCGAATTCTCGGGTGTTTTGAACCTGAATTTGGGATATAGACGGATACCGAAGATGCATGCACATATCGACTTTTTGCACCTAAAATATCGATTTTGAGCATGTTTTGGGCCTGTATTTTGAAAATACTCTAACACGGAGTATGCATGTACACATTGCTTTTGGGACCCAAAAATATCGAATATTCGGGTATTTTGAGTCAGAATTTGAGATTTAAACGGGTACAGAAGATGCATGCACATATCGACTTTGGGCACCCAAAATATCGATTTTGAGCATGTTTTGGGCCTGTATTTTTAAAATACTCTAATACTGAGTAGACACGTACAGATCGCATCTGGAACCCAAATAAATCGAATTTTAGGGTGTTCTGAGCCTGAATTTGAGATATAAACGGGTACAGAAGATGCATGCACATATCGACTTTGGGCACCTAAAATATCGACTTTGAGCATGTTTTGGGCCTGTATTTTGAAAATACTATAGCACGGTGTAGACATGTACAGATCGCTTCTGGGACACAAAAATATCGATTTTTAGGGTGTTTTGATCCTGAATTTGAGATATAAACGGGTACAGAAGATGCATGCACATATCGACTTTGGCACCCAAAATATTGATTTTTAGTATGTTTTGGGCGTATAACTTGAAAATATTCTAGCACTGAGTAGGCATGTACAGATCGCTTCTGGGACCCAAAAATATCGAATTTTCGGGGGTTTTGAGCCAGAATTTGGGATATAACCGGGTACAGAGGATGCATGCAAATATTGACTTTTTGCACCTAAAATATCGATTTTGAGTATGTTTTGGGCCTGTATTTTGATTAATACTCTAACACGGAGTATGCATGTACAGATCGCTTCTGGGACACAAAAATATCGATTTTTTGGGTGTTTTGAGCCTGAATTTGAGATATAAACGGGTACAGAAGATGCATGCACATATCGACTTTTCACACCTAAAAATTCGATTTCTAGTATGTTTTAAGCCTGTAATTTAAAAACATTCTAGCACTGAGTAGGCATGTGCAGATCGCTTAAGGGACCCAAAAATATCGAATTTTCGGAGTTTTGAGCCTGAATTTGAGATATAAACGGGTACAGAAGATGCATGCACATATCGACTTTTTGCACTTAAAATATCGATTTTGAGCATGTTTTTAGTCTGTGTCTTGAAAACATTCTAGCAAGGAGTAGGCTTGTACAGATCGCTTCTGGGACCCAAAAATACCGAATTTTCTGGTGTTTTGAGCCTGAATTTGAGATATAAACGGGTACAGAAGATGCATGCACATATCGACTTTGGGCAGCTAAAATATCGATTTACAGCATGTTTTAGGCCTGTATTGTAAAAATACTCTAACACGGAGTATGCATGTACAGATGGCTTTTGGGACCCAAATAAATCGAATTTTCGGTTGTTCTGAGCCTGAATTTGAGATATGAACAGGTACAGAAGATGTATGCACATATCGACTTCGGGCACCTAAAATATCGATTTTGAGCATGTTTTGGGTCTGTATTTTGAAAATACTCAAACACGGTGTAGACATGTACAGATCGCTTCTGGGACACAAAAATATCGATTTTTTTGTGTGTTTTGAGCCTGAATTTGAGATATAAACGGGTACAGAAGATGCATGCACATATCGACTTTGGCACCCAAAATATCGATTTTTAGTATGTTTTGGGCGTATAATTTGAAAATATTCTAGCACTGAGTAGGCATGTACAGATCGCTTCTGGGACCCAAAAATATCGAATTTTCGGGTGTTTTGAGCCAGAAATTGGGATATAACCGGGTACAGAGGATGCATGCACATATCGACTTTTTGCACCTAAAATATCGATTTTGAGCATGTTTTGGGTCTGTATCTTGAAAAAATTCTAGCAAGGAGTAGGCATGTACAGATCGCTTCTGCGACCTAAAATTATCGAAGTTTCGGGTGTTTTGACCCTAACTTTGGGATATAGACGGATACCGAAGATGCATGCACATATCGACTTTTTGCACCTAAAATATCGATTTTGAGCATGTTTTGGGCCTGTATTTTTAAAATACTCTAACACGGAGTAGGCATGTACAGATCGCTTAAGGGACCCAAAAATATCGAATTTTCGAGTGGTTTGAGCCTGAATTTGAGATATAAACGGGTACAGAAGATGCATGCACATTTCGACTTTTTGCACATAAAATATCGATTTTGAGCATGTTTTGGGTCTGTATCTTGAAAACATTCTAGCAAGAAGTAGGCATGTACAGATTGCTTCTGGGACCCAAAAATATCGAATTTTCGGGTTTTTCGAGTCTGAATTTGAGATATAAACGGGTACAGAAGATGCATGCACATATCGACTTTGGGCACCCAAAATATCGATTTTGAGCATGTTTTGGGCCTGTATTTTGAAAATACTATAGCACGGTGTAGACATGTACAGATCGCTTCTGGGACACAAAAATATCGGTTTTTTGGGTGTTTTGAGCCTGAATTTGAGATATAAACTGGTACAGAAGATGCATGCACATATCGACTTTGGCACCCAAAATATCGATTTTTAGTATGTTTTTGGGCGTATAATTTGAAAATATTCTGGAACTAAGTAGGCATGTACAGATCGCTTCTGGGACCCAAAAATATCGAATTTTCGGGGGTTTTGAGCCAGAATTTGGGATATAACCTGGTACAGAGGATGCATGCACATATCGACTTTTAAAACCTAAAATATCGATTTTAAGCATGTTTTGGGTCTGTATCTTGAAAACATTCTAGGAAGGAGTAGGCATGTACAGGTCGCTGCTGGGACCCAAAAATACCGAATTTTCTGGTGTTTTGAACCTGAATTTGGGATATAGACGTGTACAGAAGATGCATACACATATTGACTTAGGGCACATAAAATATAGATTTTCAGCATGTTTTGGGCCTGTATTTTGAAAATACATTAACACGGAGTAGGCATGTACAGATCGCTTCTGGGACCCAAAAATATCGACTTTTCGGGTGTTTTGAGCCTGAATTAGAGATATAAACGGGTACAGAAGATGCATACACATATTGACTTTGGGCAGCTAAAATATCGATTTACAGCATGTTTTAGGCCTGTATTTTAAAAATACTCTAACACGGAGTATGCATGTACAGATGGCTTTTGGGACCCAAATAAATCGAATTTTCGGTTGTTCTGAGCCTGAATTTGAGATATGAACAGGTACAGAAGATGCATGCACATATCGACTTCGGGCACCTAAAATATCGATTTTGAGCATGTTTTGGGCCTATATTTTGAAAATACTCAAACACGGTGTAGACATGTACAGATCGCTTCTGGGACACAAAAATATCGATTTTTTGGGTGTTTTGAGCCTGAATTTAAGATATAAACGGGTACAGAAGATGCATGCACATATCGACTTTGGCACCCAAAATATCGATTTTTAGTATGTTTTGGGCGTATAATTTGAAAATATTCTAGCACTGAGTAGGCATGTACAGATCGCTTCTGGGACCCAAAAATATTGAATTTTCGGGTGTTTTGAGCCAGAAATTGGGATATAACCGGGTACAGAGGATGCATGCACATATCGACTTTTTGCACCTAAAATATCGATTTTGAGCATGTTTTGGGTCTGTATCTTGAAAAAATTCTAGCAAGGAGTAGGCATGTACAGATCGCTTCTGGGACCCAAAATTATCGAATTTTCGGGTGTTTTGAACCAGAATTTGGGATATAGACGGATACCGAAGATGCATGCACATATCGACTTTTTGCACCTAAAATATCGATTTTGAGCATGTTTTGGGCCTGTATATTGAAAATACTCTAACACGGAGTAGGCATGTATAGATCGCTTCGGGGACCCAAAAATATCGAATTTTCGGGTGTTTTGAGCCTGAATTTGAGATATAAACGGGTACAGAAGATGCATGCACATATCGACTTTTCACACCTAAAATATCGATTTATAGCATGTTTTTTTAGCCTGTAATTTAAAAACATTCTAGCACTGAGTAGGCATGTGCAGATCGCTTAAGGGACCCAAAAATATCGAATTTTCGGAGTTTTGAGCCTGAATTTGAGATATAAACGGGTACAGAAGATGCATGCACATATCGACTTTTTGCACTTAAAATATCGATTTTGAGCATGTTTTGGGTCTGTATCTTGAAAACATTCTAGAAAGGAGTAGGCATATACAGATCGCTTCTGGGACCCAAAAATATCGAATTTTCGAGTGTTTTGAACCTGAATTTGGGATATAGACGGGTACAGAAGATACATACACATATTGACTTTGGGCAGCTAAAATATCGATTTACAGCATGTTTTAGGCCTGTATTTTAAAAATACTCTAACACGGAGTATGCATGTACAGATGGCTTTTGGGACCCAAAAATATCGAATATTCGGGTGTTTTGAGTCTGAATTTGAGATATAAACGGGTACAGAAGATGCATGCACATATCGACTTTGGGCACCTAAAATATCGATTTTGAGCATGTTTTGAGCCTGTATTTTTAAAATACTCTAACACAGAGTAGACACGTACAAATCGCTTCTGGGACCCAAATATATCGAATTTTCTGTTGTTCTGAGCCTGAATTTGAGATATGAACGGGTACAGAATCTGCATGCACATATCGACTTCGGGCACCTAAAATATTGATTCTGAGCATGTTTTGGGCCTGTATTTTGAAAATATTCAAACAAGGTGTAGACATGTACAGATCGCTTCTGGGACACAAAAATATCGAATTTTTTTGTGTTTTGAGCCTGAATTTGAGATATAAACGGGTACAGAAGATGCATGCACATATCGACTTTTTGCACCTAAATTATCGATTTTGAGCATGTTTTGGGCCTGTATTTTGAAAATACTCTAAAACGGAGTATGCATGTACAGATGGCTTTTGGGACCCAAATAAATCGAATTTTCGGTTGTTCTGAGCCTGAATTTGAGATATGAACAGGTACAGAAGATGCATGCACATATCGACTTCGGGCACCTAAAATATCGATTTTGAGCATGTTTTGGGCCTGTATTTTGAAAATACTCAAACACGGTGTAGACATGTACAGATCGCTTCTGGGACACAAAAATATCGATTTTTTGGGTGTTTTGAGCCTGAATTTGAGATATAAACGGGTACAGAAGATGCATGCACATATCGACTTTGGCACCCAAAATATCGATTTTTAGTATGTTTTGGGCGTATAATTTGAAAATATTCTAGCACTGAGTAGGCATGTACAGATCGCTTCTGGGACCCCAAAATATCGAATATTCGGGTGTTTTGAGTCTGAATTTGATATATAAACGGGTACAGAAGATGCATGCACATATCGACTTTGGGCACCCAAAATATCGATTTTGAGCATGTTTTGAGCCTGTATTTTTAAAATACTCTAACACAGTGTAGACATGTACAGGTCGCTTCTGGGACACAAAAATATCGATTTTTTGAGTGTTTTGAGCCTTAATTTGAGATATAAACGGGTACAGAAGATGCATGCACATATCGACTTTTTGCACCTAAAATATCGATTTTGAGCATGTTTTGGGTCTGTATCATGAAAACTTTCTAGCAAGAAGTAGGCATGTACAGATTGCTTCTGGGACTCAAAAATATCGAATTTTCGAGTGTTTTGAACCTGAATTTGGGATATAGACGGGTACAGAAGATGCATACACATATTGACTTTGGGCAGCTAAAATATCGATTTACAGCATGTTTTAGGCCTGTATTTTAAAAATACTCTAACACGGAGTATGCATGTACACATTGCTTTTGGGACCCAAAAATATCGAATATTCGGGTGTTTTGAGTCTGAATTTGAGATATAAACGGGTACAGAAGATGCATGCACATATCGACTTTTTGCACCTAAAATATCGATTTTGAGCATGTCTTGTGTTTGTATCTTAAAAAATTCTAGCAAGGAGTAGGCATGTACAGATCGCTTCTGGGACCCAAAAATATCGATTTTTCGGGTGTTTTGAACCTGAATTTGATATATAAACGGATACAGAAGATGCATGCACATATTGACTTTGGGCACCCAAAATATCGATTTTTAGTATGTTTTGGACGTATAATTTGAAAATATTCTAGCACTGAGTAGGCATGTACAGATAGCTTCTGGGACCCAAAAATATCGAATTTTCGGGTGTTCTGAGCCAGAAATTGGGATATAACCGGGTACAGATGATGCATGCACATATCGACTTTTTGCACCTAAAATATCGATTTTGAGCATGTTTTGGGTCTGTATCTTGAAAACATTCTAGCAAGGAGTAGGCATGGACAGATCGCTTCTGGGACCCAAAATTATCGAATATTCGGGTGTTTTGAACCAGAATTTGGGATATAGACGGATACAGAAGATGCATGCCCATATCGACTTTGGGCACCTAAAATATCGATTTTGAGCATGTTTTTGGCCTGTATTTTGAAACTACTCTAACACGCAGTAGGCATGTACAGATCGCTTCTGGGACCCAAAAATATCGAATTTTCGGGTGTTTTGAGCCTGAATTTGAGATATAAACGGGTACAGAAGATGCATGCACATTTCGACTTTTTGCACATAAAATATCGATTTTGAGCATGTTTTGGGTCTGTATCTTGAAAACATTCTAGCAAGAAGTAGGCATGTACAGATTGCTTCTGGGACCCAAAAATATCGAATTTTCGGGTTTTTCGAGTCTGAATTTGAGATATAAACGGGTACAGAAGATGCATGCACATATCGACTTTGGGCACCCAAAATATCGATTTTGAGCATGTTTTGGGCCTGTATTTTGAAAATACTATAGCACGGTGTAGACATGTACAGATCGCTTCTGGGACACAAAAATATCGGTTTTTTGGGTGTTTTGAGCCTGAATTTGAGATATAAACTGGTACAGAAGATGCATGCACATATCGACTTTGGCACCCAAAATATCGATTTTTAGTATGTTTTTGGGCGTATAATTTGAAAATATTCTGGAACTAAGTAGGCATGTACAGATCGCTTCTGGGACCCAAAAATATCGAATTTTCGGGGGTTTTGAGCCAGAATTTGGGATATAACCTGGTACAGAGGATGCATGCACATATCGACTTTTAAAACCTAAAATATCGATTTTAAGCATGTTTTGGGTCTGTATCTTGAAAACATTCTAGGAAGGAGTAGGCATGTACAGGTCGCTGCTGGGACCCAAAAATACCGAATTTTCTGGTGTTTTGAACCTGAATTTGGGATATAGACGTGTACAGAAGATGCATACACATATTGACTTAGGGCACCTAAAATATAGATTTTCAGCATGTTTTGGGCCTGTATTTTGAAAATACATTAACACGGAGTAGGCATGTACAGATCGCTTCTGGGACCCAAAAATATCGACTTTTCGGGTGTTTTGAGCCTGAATTAGAGATATAAACGGGTACAGAAGATGCATACACATATTGACTTTGGGCAGCTAAAATATCGATTTACAGCATGTTTTAGGCCTGTATTTTAAAAATACTCTAACACGGAGTATGCATGTACAGATGGCTTTTGGGACCCAAATAAATCGAATTTTCGGTTGTTCTGAGCCTGAATTTGAGATATGAACAGGTACAGAAGATGCATGCACATATCGACTTCGGGCACCTAAAATATCGATTTTGAGCATGTTTTGGGCCTATATTTTGAAAATACTCAAACACGGTGTAGACATGTACAGATCGCTTCTGGGACACAAAAATATCGATTTTTTGGGTGTTTTGAGCCTGAATTTAAGATATAAACGGGTACAGAAGATGCATGCACATATCGACTTTGGCACCCAAAATATCGATTTTTAGTATGTTTTGGGCGTATAATTTGAAAATATTCTAGCACTGAGTAGGCATGTACAGATCGCTTCTGGGACCCAAAAATATTGAATTTTCGGGTGTTTTGAGCTAGAAATTGGGATATAACCGGGTACAGAGGATGCATGCACATATCGACTTTTTGCACCTAAAATATCGATTTTGAGCATGTTTTGGGTCTGTATCTTGAAAAAATTCTAGCAAGGAGTAGGCATGTACAGATCGCTTCTGGGACCCAAAATTATCGAATTTTCGGGTGTTTTGAACCAGAATTTGGGATATAGACGGATACCGAAGATGCATGCACATATCGACTTTTTGCACCTAAAATATCGATTTTGAGCATGTTTTGGGCCTGTATTTTGAAAATACTCTAACACGGAGTAGGCATGTATAGATCGCTTCGGGGACCCAAAAATATCGAATTTTCGGGTGTTTTGAGCCTGAATTTGAGATATAAACGGGTACAGAAGATGCATGCACATATCGACTTTTCACACCTAAAATATCGATTTATAGCATGTTTTTTTAGCCTGTAATTTAAAAACATTCTAGCACTGAGTAGGCATGTGCAGATCGCTTAAGGGACCCAAAAATATCGAATTTTCGGAGTTTTGAGCCTGAATTTGAGATATAAACGGGTACAGAAGATGCATGCACATATCGACTTTTTGCACTTAAAATATCGATTTTGAGCATGTTTTGGGTCTGTATCTTGAAAACATTCTAGAAAGGAGTAGGCATGTACAGATCGCTTCTGGGACCCAAAAATATCGAATTTTCGAGTGTTTTGAACCTGAATTTGGGATATAGACGGGTACAGAAGATACATACACATATTGACTTTGGGCAGCTAAAATATCGATTTACAGCATGTTTTAGGCCTGTATTTTAAAAATACTCTAACACGGAGTATGCATGTACAGATGGCTTTTGGGACCCAAAAATATCGAATATTCGGGTGTTTTGAGTCTGAATTTGAGATATAAACGGGTACAGAAGATGCATGCACATATCGACTTTGGGCACCCAAAATATCGATTTTGAGCATGTTTTGAGCCTGTATTTTTAAAATACTCTAACACAGAGTAGACACGTACAAATCGCTTCTGGGACCCAAATATATCGAATTTTCTGTTGTTCTGAGCCTGAATTTGAGATATGAACGGGTACAGAATCTGCATGCACATATCGACTTCGGGCACCTAAAATATTGATTCTGAGCATGTTTTGGGCCTGTATTTTGAAAATATTCAAACAAGGTGTAGACATGTACAGATCGCTTCTCGGACACAAAAATATCGAATTTTTTTGTGTTTTGAGCCTGAATTTGAGATATAAACGGGTACAGAAGATGCATGCACATATCGACTTTTTGCACCTAAATTATCGATTTTGAGCATGTTTTGGGCCTGTATTTTGAAAATACTCTAAAACGGAGTATGCATGTACAGATGGCTTTTGGGACCCAAATAAATCGAATTTTCGGTTGTTCTGAGCCTGAATTTGAGATATGAACAGGTACAGAAGATGCATGCACATATCGACTTCGGGCACCTAAAATATCGATTTTGAGCATGTTTTGGTCCTGTATTTTGAAAATACTCTAACACTGTGTAGACATGTACAGATCGCTTCTGGGACACAAAAATATCGATTTTTTGGGTGTTTTGAGCCTGAATTTGAGATATAAACGGGTACAGAAGATGCATGCACATATCGACTTTGGCACCCAAAATATCGATTTTTAGTATGTTTTGGGCGTATAATTTGAAAATATTCTAGCACTGAGTAGGCATGTACAGATCGCTTCTGGGACCCCAAAATATCGAATATTCGGGTGTTTTGAGTCTGAATTTGAGATATAAACGGGTACAGAAGATGCATGCACATATCGACTTTGGGCACCCAAAATATCGATTTTGAGCATGTTTTGAGCCTGTATTTTTAAAATACTCTAACACAGTGTAGACATGTACAGGTCGCTTCTGGGACACAAAAATATCGATTTTTTGAGTGTTTTGAGCCTTAATTTGAGATATAAACGGGTACAGAAGATGCATGCACATATCGACTTTTTGCACCTAAAATATCGATTTTGAGCATGTTTTGGGTCTGTATCATGAAAACTTTCTAGCAAGAAGTAGGCATGTACAGATTGCTTCTGGGACTCAAAAATATCGAATTTTCGAGTGTTTTGAACCTGAATTTGGGATATAGACGGGTACAGAAGATGCATACACATATTGACTTTGGGCAGCTAAAATATCGATTTACAGCATGTTTTAGGCCTGTATTTTAAAAATACTCTAACACGGAGTATGCATGTACACATTGCTTTTGGGACCCAAAAATATCGAATATTCGGGTGTTTTGAGTCTGAATTTGAGATATAAACGGGTACAGAAGATGCATGCACATATCGACTTTTTGCACCTAAAATATCGATTTTGAGCATGTCTTGTGTTTGTATCTTAAAAAATTCTAGCAAGGAGTAGGCATGTACAGATCGCTTCTGGGACCCAAAAATATCGATTTTTCGGGTGTTTTGAACCTGAATTTGATATATAAACGGATACAGAAGATGCATGCACATATTGACTTTGGGCACCCAAAATATCGATTTTTAGTATGTTTTGGACGTATAATTTGAAAATATTCTAGCACTGAGTAGGCATGTACAGATAGCTTCTGGGACCCAAAAATATCGAATTTTCGGGTGTTCTGAGCCAGAAATTGGGATATAACCGGGTACAGATGATGCATGCACATATCGACTTTTTGCACCTAAAATATCGATTTTTAGCATGTTTTGGGTCTGTATCTTGAAAACATTCTAGCAAGGAGTAGGCATGGACAGATCGCTTCTGGGACCCAAAATTATCGAATATTCGGGTGTTTTGAACCAGAATTTGGGATATAGACGGATACAGAAGATGCATGCCCATATCGACTTTGGGCACCTAAAATATCGATTTTGAGCATGTTTTTGGCCTGTATTTTGAAACTACTCTAACACGGAGTAGGCATGTACAGATCGCTTCTGAGACCCAAAAATATCGAATTTTCGGGTGTTTTGAGCCTGAATTTGAGATATAAACGGGTACAGAAGATGCATGCACATTTCGACTTTTTGCACATAAAATATCGATTTTGAGTATGTTTTGGGTCTGTATCTTGAAAACATTCTAGCAAGAAGTAGGCATGTACAGATTGCTTCTGGGACCCAAAAATATCGAATTTTCGGGTTTTTCGAGTCTGAATTTGAGATATAAACGGGTACAGAAGATGCATGCACATATCGACTTTGGGCACCCAAAATATCGATTTTGAGCATGTTTTGGGCCTGTATTTTGAAAATACTATAGCACGGTGTAGACATGTACAGATCGCTTCTGGGACACAAAAATATCGGTTTTTTGGGTGTTTTGAGCCTGAATTTGAGATATAAACTGGTACAGAAGATGCATGCACATATCGACTTTGGCACCCAAAATATCGATTTTTAGTATGTTTTTGGGCGTATAATTTGAAAATATTCTGGAACTAAGTAGGCATGTACAGATCGCTTCTGGGACCCAAAAATATCGAATTTTCGGGGGTTTTGAGCCAGAATTTGGGATATAACCTGGTACAGAGGATGCATGCACATATCGACTTTTAAAACCTAAAATATCGATTTTAAGCATGTTTTGGGTCTGTATCTTGAAAACATTCTAGGAAGGAGTAGGCATGTACAGGTCGCTGCTGGGACCCAAAAATACCGAATTTTCTGGTGTTTTGAACCTGAATTTGGGATATAGACGTGTACAGAAGATGCATACACATAATGACTTAGGGCACCTAAAATATAGATTTTCAGCATGTTTTGGGCCTGTATTTTGAAAATACATTAACACGGAGTAGGCATGTACAGATCGCTTCTGGGACCCAAAAATATCGACTTTTCGGGTGTTTTGAGCCTGAATTAGAGATATAAACGGGTACAGAAGATGCATACACATATTGACTTTGGGCAGCTAAAATATCGATTTACAGCATGTTTTAGGCCTGTATTTTAAAAATACTCTAACACGGAGTATGCATGTACAGATGGCTTTTGGGACCCAAATAAATCGAATTTTCGGTTGTTCTGAGCCTGAATTTGAGATATGAAGAGGTACAGAAGATGCATGCACATATCGACTTCGGGCACCTAAAATATCGATTTTGAGCATGTTTTGGGCCTATATTTTGAAAATACTCAAACACGGTGTAGACATGTACAGATCGCTTCTGGGACACAAAAATATCGAATATTCGGGTGTTTTGAGTCTGAATTTGAGATATAAACGGGTACAGAAGATGCATGCACATATCGACTTTGGGCACCCAAAATATCGATTTTGAGCATGTTTTGAGCCTGTATTTTTAAAATACTCTAACACAGAGTAGACACGTACAAATCGCTTCTGGGACCCAAATATATCGAATTTTCTGTTGTTCTGAGCCTGAATTTGAGATATGAACGGGTACAGAATCTGCATGCACATATTGACTTTGGGCAGCTAAAATATCGATTTACAGCATGTTTTAGGACTGTATTTTAAAAATACTCTAACACGGAGTATGCATGTACACATTGCTTTTGGGACCCAAAAATATCGAATATTCGGGTGTTTTGAGTCTGAATTTGAGATATAAACGGGTACAGAAGATGCATGCACATATCGACTTTTTGCACCTAAAATATCGATTTTGAGCATGTCTTGGGTTTGTATCTTAAAAAATTCTAGCAAGGAGTAGGCATGTACAGATCGCTTCTGGGACCCAAAAATATCGATTTTTCGGGTGTTTTGAACATGAATTTGATATATAAACGGATACAGAAGATGCATGCACATATCGACTTTGGGCACCCAAAATATCGATTTTTAGTATGTTTTGGACGTATAATTTGAAAATATTCTAGCACTGAGTAGGCATGTACAGATAGCTTCTGGGACCCAAAAATATCGAATTTTCGGGTGTTCTGAGCCAGAAATTGGGATATAACCGGGTACAGATGATGCATGCACATATCGACTTTTTACACCTAAAATATCGATTTTGAGCATGTTTTGGGTCTGTATCTTGAAAACATTCTAGCAAGGAGTAGGCATGGACAGATCGCTTCTGGGACCCAAAATTATCGAATATTCGGGTGTTTTGAACCAGAATTTGGGATATAGACGGATACAGAAGATGCATGCCCATATCGACTTTGGGCACCTAAAATATCGATTTTGAGCATGTTTTTGGCCTGTATTTTGAAACTACTCTAACACGGAGTAGGCATGTACAGATCGCTTCTGGGACTCAAAAATATCGAATTTTCAGGTGTTTTGAGCCTGAATTTGAGATATAAACGGGTACAGAAGATGCATGCACATATCGACTTTTTGCACCTAAAATATCGATTTTGAGCATGTCTTGGGTTTGTATCTTAAAAAATTCTAGCAAGGAGTAGGCATGTACAGATCGCTTCTGGGACCCAAAAATATCGATTTTTCGGGTGTTTTGAACCTGAATTTGGGATATAGACAGATACAGAAGATGCATGCACATATCGACTTTGGGCACCCAAAATATCGATTTTCAGCATGTTTTATGCCTATATTTTTAAAATACTCTAACACTGAGTAGACACGTACAGATCGCCTTTGGAACCCAAATAAATCGAATTTAAGGTGTTCTGAGCCTGAATTTGAGATATGAACGGGTACAGAAGATGCATGCACATATCGACTTTGGGAACCTAAAATATCGATTTTGAGCATGTTTTGGGCCTGTATTTTGAAAATACTATAGCACGGTGTAGACATGTACAGATCGCTTCTGGGACACAAAAATATCGATTTTTTGGGTGTTTTGAGCTTTAATTTGAGATATAAACGGGTTCAGAAGATGCATGCACATATCGACTTTGGACACATTAAAATATCGATTTATAGCATGTTTTAAGCGTGTATTTTAAAAACATGCTAGCACTGAGTAGGCATGTGCAGATTGCTTAAGGGACCCAAAAAAATCGAATTTTCGGAGTTTTAAGCCTGAATTTGAGATATCAACGGGTACAGAAGATGCATGCACATATCGACTTTTTGCACCTAAAATATCGATTTTGAGCATGTCTTGGGTTTATATCTTAAAAAATTCTAGCAAGGAGTAGGCATGTACAGATCGCTTCTGGGACCCAAAAATATTGAATTTTCGGGTGTTTTGAGCCTGAATTTTAGATATAAACGGGTACAGAAAATGCATGCACATATCGACTTTGGACACCTAAAATATCGATTTTTAGCATGTTTTGAGCCTTTATTTTGAAAACATTCTAGCACTGAGTATGCATGTACAGATCGCTTAAGGGACCCAAAAATATGGAATTTTCGGGTGTTTTGAGCCTGAATTTGAGATATAAACGGGTACAGAAGATGCATGCACATATCGACTTTTTGCACCTAAAATATCGATTTTGAGCATGTCTTGGGTTTGTATCTTAAAAAATTCTAGCAAGGAGTAGGCATGTACAGATCGCTTCTGGGACCCAAAAATATCGAATTTTCGGGGGTTTTGAACCTGAATTTGGGATATAGACGGATATAGAAGATGCATGAACATATCGACTTTGGGCACCTAAAATATCGATTTTGAGCATGTTTTGGGCCTGTATTTTGAAAATACTCTAACACGGAGTAGGCATGTACAGATCGCTTATGGGACCCAAAAATATCGAATTTTCGGGTGTTTTGAGCCTGAATTTGAGATATAAACGGATACAGAAGATGCATTCACATTTCGACTTTTTGCACCTAAAATATCGATTTTGAGCATGTTTTGGGTCTGTATCTTGAAAACATTCTAGCAAGAAGTAGGCATGTACAGATTGCTTCTGGGAACCAAAAATATCGAATTTTCGAGTGTTTTCAACCTGAATTTGGGATATAGACGGGTACAGAAGATACATACACATATTGACTTTGGGCAGCTAAAATATCGATTTTCAGCATGTTTTAGGCCTGTATTTTGAAAATACTCTAACACGGAGTATGCATGTACACATTGCTTTTGGGACCCAAAAATATTGAATAATTGGGTGTTTTGAGTCTGAATTTGAGATATAAACGGGTACAGAAGATGCATGCACATATCGACTTTGGGCACCCAAATATCGATTTTTAGTATGTTTTCAGCGTATAATTTGAAAATATTCTAGCACTGAGTAGGCATGTACAGATCGCTTCTGGGACCCAAAAATATCGAATTTAAGGGGATTTTGAGCCAGAATTTGGGATATAACCGGGTACAGAGGATGCATGCACATATCGACTTTGGGCAGCAAAAATATCGATTTTCAGCATGTTTTGGGTCTGTATCTTGAAAACATTCTAGCAAGAAGTAGGCATGTTCAGATTGCTTCTGGGACCCAAAAATATCGAATTTTCGAGTTTTTTTAACCTGAATTTGGGATATAGAAGGGTACAGAAGATACATACACATATTGACTTTGGGCAGCTAAAATATCGATTTTCTGCATGTTTTAGGCCTGTATTTTGAAAATACTCTAACACGGAGTATGCATGTACAGATCGCTTCTGATACCCAAAAATATCGAATTTTCGGGTGTTTTGAGCCTGAATTTGAGATATAAACGGATACAGAAGATGCATGTACATATCGACTTTGGGCACCTAAAATATCGATTTTAAGCATGTTTTGGTCCTGTATTTTGAAAATACTCTAACACTGTGTAGGCATGTACAGATCGCTTCTGAGACACAAAAATATCGATTTTTTGGGTGTTTTGAGCCTGAATTTGAGATATAAACGGGTACAGATGATGCATGCACATATCGACTTTGGACACCTAAAATATCGATTTATAGCATGTTTTAAGCCTGTATTTTAAAAACATTCTAGCACTGAGTAGTCATGTGCAGATTGCTTAAGGGACTCAAAAATATCGAATTTTCGGAGTTTTGAGCCTGAATTTGAGATATAAACGGGTACAGAAGATGCATGCATATATAGACTTTTTGCACTTAAAATATCGATTTTGAGCATGTTTTGGGTCTGTATCTTGAAAACATTCTAGCAAGGAGTAGGCATGTACAGATCGCTTCTGGGACCCAAAAATATCGAATTTTCGGGGGTTTTGAGCCAGAATTTGGGATATAACCGGGTACAGAGGATGCATGCACATATCGACTTTTTGCACCTAAAATATCGATTTTGAGCATGTTTTGGGTCTGTATCTTGAAAAAATTCTAGCAAGGAGTAGGCATGTACAGATCGCTTCTGGGACCCAAAAATACCGAATTTTCTGGTGTTTTGTACCTGAATTTGGGATATAGACGGGTACAGAAGATGCATACACATATTGACTTTGGGCACCTAATATATAGATTTTCAACATGTTTTGGGCCTGTATTTTGAAAATACATTAACACGGAGTAGGCATGTACAGATCGCTTCAGGGACCCAAAAATATCGAATTTTCGGGTGTTTTGAGCCTGAATTTGAGATATAAACGGGTACAGAAGATGCATGCACATTTCGACTTTTTGCACCTAAAATATCGATTTTGAGCATGTTTTGGGTCTGTATCTTGAAAACATTCTAGCAAGAAGTAAGCATGTTCAGATTGCTTCTGGGACCCAAAAATATCGAATTTTCGAGTTTTCTGAACCTGAATTTGGGATATAGACGGGTACAAAAGATACATACACATATTGACTTTGGGCAGCTAAAATATCGATTTTCAGCATGTTTTAGGCCTGTATTTTGAAAATACTCTAACACGGAGTATGCATGTACAGATCGCTTCTGATACCCAAAAATATCGAATTTTCGGGTGTTTTGAGCCTGAATTTGACATATAAACGGATACAGAAGATGCATGTACATATCGACTTTGGGCACCTAAAATATCGATTTTAAGCATGTTTTGGTCCTGTATTTTGAAAATACTCTAACACTGTGTAGGCATGTACAGATCGCTTCTGAGACACAAAAATATCGATTTTTTGGGTGATTTGAGTCTGAATTTGAGATATAAACGGGTACAGAAGATGCATGCACATATCGACTTTGGACACCTAAAATATCGATTTATAGCATGTTTTAAGCCTGTATTTTAAAAACATTCTAGCACTGAGTAGGCATGTGCAGATTGCTTAAGGGACCCAAAAATATCGAATTTTCGGAGTTTTGAGCCTGAATTTGAGATATAAACGGATACAGAAGATGCATGCATATATCGACTTTTTGCACTTAAAATATCGATTTTGAGCATGTTTTTGGTCTGTATCTTGAAAACATTCTAGCAAGGAGTAGGCATGTACAGATCGCTTCTGGGACCTAAAAATACCGAGTTTTCTGGTGTTTTGAACCTGAATTTGGGATATAGACGGGTACAGAAGATGCATGCACATATTGACTTTGGGCACCTAATATATAGATTTCGAGCATGTTTTGGGCCTGTATTTTTAAAATACTCTAACACTGAGTAGACACGTAAAGATCGCTTCTGAAACCCAAATAAATCGAATTTTAGGGTGTTCTGAGCCTGAATTTGAGATATGAACGGGTACAGAAGATGCATGCACATATCGACTTTGGGAACCTAAAATATCGATTGTGGGCATGTTTTGGGCCTGTATTTTGAAAATACTATAGCACGGTGTAGTCATGTACAGATCGCTTCTGGGACACAAAAATATCGATTTTTTGGGTGTTTTGAGACTGAATTTTAGATAGAAACGGGTACAGAAGATGCATGCACATATCGACTTTGGCACCCAAAATATCGATTTTTAGTATGTTTTGGGCGTATAATTTGAAAATATTCTAGCACTGAGTAGGCATGTACAGGTCGCTTCTGGGACCCAAAAATATCGAATTTTCGGGTGTTTTGAGCCAGAATTTGGGATATAACCGGGTACAGAGGATGCATGCACATATCGACTTTTTGCACCTGAAATATAGATTTTGAGCATGTTTTGGGTCTGTATTTTGAAAAAATTCTAGCAATGAGTAGGCATGTGCAGATTGCTTAAAGGACACAAAAAAAACGAATTTTCGGAGTTTTGAGCCTGAATTTGAGATATAAACGGGTACAGAGGATGCATGCACATATCGACTTTTTGCACTTAAAATATCGATTTTTAACATGTTTTGGGTCTGTATCTTGAAAACATTCTAGCAAGGAGTAGGTATATACAGATCGCTTCTGGGACCCAAAAAAATTGAATATTCTGGTGTTTTGAACCTGAATTAGGGATATACACGTGTACAGAAGATGCATGCACACATCGACTTTGGGCACCTAAAATATCGATTTTTAGCATGTTTTGGGCCTGTACTTAAAAAATACTCTAACTCGGAGTAGGCATGTACAGATTGCTTCTGGGACCCAAAAATATCGAATTTTCGAGTGTTTTGATCCTGAATTTGGGATATAGACGGGTACAGAAGATACATACACATATTGACTTTGGGCAGCTAAAATATCGATTTTCAGCATGTTTTAGGCCTGTATTTTGAAAATACTCTAACACGGAGTATGCATGTACGTACACATTGCCTTTGGGACCCAAAAATATTGAATATTTTGGTGTTTTGAGTCAGAATTTGAGATATAAACGGGTACAGAAGATGCATGCACATATCGACTTTGGCACCCAAAATATCGATTTTTAGTATGTTTTCAGCGTATAATTTGAAACTATTCAAGCACTGAGTAGGCATGTACAGATCGCTTCTGGGACCCAAAAATATCGAATTTTCGGGGGTTTTGAGCCAGAATTTGGGATATAACCGGGTACAGAGGATGCATGCACATATCGACTTTTTGCACATAAAATATCGATTTTGAGCATGTTTTGGGTCTGTATATTGAAAAAATTCTAGCAAGGAGTAGGCATGTACAGATCGCTTCTGGGACCCAAAAACACCGAATTTTCTGGTGTTTTGAACCTGAATTTGGGATATAGACGGGTACAAAAGATGCATACACATATTGACTTTGGGCACCTAATATATAGATTTTCAGCATGTTTTGGGCCTGTATTTTGAAATTACAATAACACGGAGTAGGCATGTACAGATCGATTCTGGGACCCAAAAATATCGAATTTTCGGGTGTTTTGAGCCTGAATTTGAGATGTAAACGGATACAGAAGATGCATGTACATATCGACTTTGGGCACCTAAAATATCGATTTTAATCATGTTTTGGTCCTGTATTTTGAAAATACTCTAACACTGTGTAGGCATGTACGGAACGCTTCTGAGACACAAAAATATCGATTTTTTGGGTGTTTTGAGCCTGAATTTGAGATATAAACGGGTACAGAAGATGCATGCACATATCGACTTTGGACACCTAAAATATCGATTTATAGCATGTTTTAAGCCTGTATTTTAAAAACATTCTAGCACTGAGTAGGCATGTGCAGATTGCTTAAGGGACCCAAAAATATCGAATTTTCGGAGTTTTGAGCCTGAATTTGAGATATAAACGGGTACAGATGATGCATGCATATATCGACTTTTTGCACTTAAAATATCGATTTTGAGCATGTTTTTGGTCTGTATCTTGAAAACATTCTTGCAAGGAGTAGGCATGTACAGATCGCTTCTGGGACCCAAAAATATCGAATTTTCGGGGGTTTTGAGCCAGAATTTGGGATATAACCGGGTACAGAGGATGCATGCACATATCGACTTTTTGCACCTAAAATATCGATTTTGAGTTTGTTTTGGGTCTGTATCTTGATAAAATTCTAGCAAGGAGTAGGCATGTACAGATCGCTTCTGGAACCCAAAAATACCGAATTTTCTGGTGTTTTGAACCTGAATTTGGGATATAGACGGGTACAGAAGATGCATACACATATTGACTTTGGGCACCTAATATATAGATTTTCAGCATGTTTTGGGCCTGTATTTTGAAAATACATTAACACGGAGTAGGCATGTACAGATCGCTTCGGGAACCCAAAAATATCGTATTTTCGGGTGTTTTGAGCCTGAATTTGAGATATAAACGGGTACAGAAGATGCATGCACATTTCGACTTTTTGCACCTAAAATATCGATTTTGAGCATGTTTTGGGTCTGT